>CM034535.1:50506989-50647274 GCA_020002185.1 Paraescarpia echinospica | reverse complement strand
TCTTGCCTGTCATTCACATTGTTTATAAGCTTTAGTCAAGCACCAGGAACAGCGTTTGTTGCCGCCGACACCATATTATCGCCCATCATCAACATTCAACTCTTGCCGAACAAAGTGCAATCCGTTCATATCTATACAAAATAATATCCATCCATACATGTACACGATACGCATGTTTTTAAATGCACGTATGTTTGCTAAATATTATAATGGGAGTACATTATAAACAAAAATTAAAAAATTTTAAAAGCATGTTTACAAATCATGCCTCCGTCACCAAGGCTCACAAATAGTACATTCATTACAAATGCTCCTGTCACCCAGAGTCATAAACTTTGGCAAAAACACAATGCTATGTTCTAGTCTTACATGTAATAGTCTTATTGTATAGTATAATTTAATTGGGCTAATTTAATTGGCTGATTTTCCCACAACTTATAATCTAATTTCCTCTCAAAAGACTGCACCGATGCAATCTCAACCACAGACCGAGTGAGGCTATTCCATACATCTGTTCATCATCGTGTATCAGTGACTTTTTAATGTTTAATCAACACGGTTCTCTGAATATTTTTTTGTTGGTGCTCTCATGTATGTGAATTGTTGTCACTCAATATCACAAACTGCTGCATCGTATTTCGCAGTTAGAATCTCCCTATCCGTGGACTTATAGACTGTAGTAGCATGACCAATACAAAAAAAAATTGGGCACACCTACCCAGAATGTATCTAGTTTTGTAATATTATAGATTTTGAAAAAAACCTGAACATTTCTGAGCATTTTGATATTGATGGTTATATATTTTGTACCCAGAAATACACAGCGTAGGCAGTCATGAATAGAATTCAAAACAAGTTAAAGAATAACATGATTACATGCCTAATATTAAAAAATGTATAATGTTCACATTTACAAGGTTATTTAAGCGATCATACTATCATGCAAATTAATTAATTAAATTTTAATCAACTGATTTGGGGCACATCAAATTTCGAAAAGGCACATAGTTCTATATCTGATGTGCCCAAAGTGCACATGCATATCTTTTTCCAGATCAATCCCTGCACATGTGTTGTCTGCATTCAGTAACCTCACAGCATGAGTGACGCTGGCTTATTTTGGCTGTTTCAGAGGGAGATCCAACGGATTGACAGTGAGTGTCCAGAGGGAGTATAGCCATTCAATGGAACAGCTGTGATGTGTAACTAGAAAATAAGAACAAATTCAGTGAAAATTCATTGATCCAGTTCCTACAATCTGGTACCCAACACACGCGTCTGGATTAGCAAGTTTTCCATACATATGAATCTTACACGTAACGGACTATATTTGCGTTAGGAAATTCTGTTCCATTGAAATGACATGTACACGTACCGAGGTAAAAACTTCCGGATTATTGGGTTTTGAATTAATATGTTTCCACTGCAGCACTTGTGATTCCATTTATCAAGATTTACAACAATTTCAATTCCCACTTTCAGCCACGACCATTTCTGTACGACTCATCAGAATGTATCCTGAACTTAGCAGCATATTAAATATAATTTGACTTCCATTTTGTGTGTGAAATTTAAGATGTGACATGTCTTGTTTTTCATTCAAAATATTCCCAAATAAAAACCCTTTAATTTTCATCTATGCCTGTAACTGAGATTTAATTAAATATTGGAGCAACTGCCTTTACGACCGATGCATTATTCTGCAAGCTGTCACTTAAAGTTAAATGTCAATGGAACTATTATTCAAACAATCAAAGAAAGTGTGACAATGTTTAACACGAATGCATCATTAAACATATATGAAAATCATTTTTATTAAAAATTGTTTTTAATACATAAAAACCACTTTGAGTAGTTGCTAGCCATTAACATCACAAGTTTGAAAGAGCAAATGTTAATTGCTAGGCTCGCATGAAAAACAGCATTGCAGCCCAGGTACACACACACACACAAGTAAGTCAGTATAATTGTTGAATACATACATAATGCTGCAGACTGATATCACGATGGTAATTCTGACCAATAACCAAAACATAACTACAAAAGCTAGCAAAACCTGAAACATCCAGACACAGGCTTTTTTATTTTGTACACTTCAAAGTCCCTTATTACAGTAAAATAAGCACAGATATTTAAAAGAAATACTTACCTAAGTTAGTTTCACTATCGTAAATAGGACAAATTTTTAAAAACTGGTTCCACTGACCTTTAATTGCAAAGGTGTCTCCTGAATCAATTTTTTGCTTATCTGATTTTAAATTTGGTTTGTCAAAAAGGAAACCTACAATATGCTAATTTGCTTGTACATATTTTTATGTAATTTTCGTAAATCACCAGACATATATATGATTAACATCTTTAATGAATGCCCAGGCATTAATTTAAATGAATCGCAAAATTGGAGTTGACAAAATGGGCCA
Source organism: Paraescarpia echinospica (assembly GCA_020002185.1). Classification (NCBI taxonomy): domain Eukaryota; kingdom Metazoa; phylum Annelida; class Polychaeta; order Sabellida; family Siboglinidae; genus Paraescarpia; species Paraescarpia echinospica. The sequence goes on along the minus strand of CM034535.1, from coordinate 50,644,854 downwards.
GGAGGCCCTGAAGTCTTTTGGACTATAATGTGAATTTGTAATTATTAACGAAATGTTTTTTGGTGAATCATAGTTACAGATCATTAAGAGTTATGATGGACGTAAAGTGTTGACATGTTTAGTAACTCTCTAGACTGGTAGCCAGACGTTTTGGTAAAGGGCACTTTGGCCATTGACAGTTGGGCAACAGACATTTTGGTAATAGGACATTTCGGTAAAACTATTGAAAATAATAAGTATTTGGTAATTTATAAAGATGTCCTTATGTGTGTCTGGTTTTTTATGTGTGCAGCTAGCCACTGACTGGATGTAGCAATAGAACACTCTAACCTGTCCCCTCTAATGCATGGATTTACCTAACCCATATCCTGATGACTGACTGCTGTTGCCTGGGAAGCCATGTTCTCTTCCTCTGCCTTGAAAGTTCATCATATAATCAGTAACTAACACTATCTGTGACTGCTAGTGGGAAGCCAAGTCCTCTGTCTGGAAAAGTGACCAGCCTAATTTCTAAATGGTTTAGCTGATTGGCACCACTGACACGGCAGACTGAACAGGTTTTAACTCACTGATACATTTCATTACTTTACGGATTTACTTTATTATGTGTAATTAAGTTCAAGAACTCTTACAAAACATGCCACATGCATAATAATAAATAATAGTAAACTAACAAAATGTACTGTCTATTACAAAAATGTATATAATTATCTATACAAGACACCTTTAAAAATTACCAAATAATTCTGATTATTTTCAAGTCTTACCGAAATGTCCTATTAGTATTACCGAAATGTCCTGTTACTGAAATGTCCTGTTACCGAAATGTCCTGTTACCAAGATGTCTGTTGCCCAACTGCCCATGGCCAAAGTGTCCTTTACCAAAACATCATGGATTCTTCCAGACTATATGCATGCCTGTGAAGATACAACAGGAAATAAAGTATTCGAGTAGACCATTTCGTGAATATTGTATATATTAGTTAATGTGTTATTAAAAAATAGTATCGGATTTTATCCCGATACTCTGCTATTTAGACCAATTTCCAGTGGTAATAGAAACCTTGCAGGAGAGTTGGTGAGCTGCAATCTCGCATGTAGCACAATAAAACATTGTTTAAGAAAATGCACACGCATTATCTGTTCTCCTTTTGCCCCTACCACCCTCCCCCAGATTGGGAAGAAGAAAGAGATGAACTGTGATAAAACTTTATTTGTTAATAAGGTACATATGCATAACATGCATGTTGACTAAAAAACAGTAGTAACGACATAATACTAATATAACTGGAGTGACGGAATTGCTGCAACATGTATAGTAAAACATCTTATTAAAATAATATTCCTTATAATTTTTGGCTAAATATGCTTTAACCTTTTCGAGTATACCTATGTTATTTTACTTTATATATTATTTTATACCTAAGTTATTTTATTTTAATCCTAGGTCATATCTTTATATTGCATTAATAATTATGTCTACTGCTGCTTTAAAGTTCCTCAGGTTCTACCAGTGCAGTAGGGATTCCCATTACACATTAGTTACAGCCCACTGTTTGACAAAGCTTAAACCTACATGTAACTGTCCAGTTTAACATGGGTCCAGTGGGTTCTGTCTGTTGACACTGTCCAGTTTAACATGGGTCTAGTGGGTGCTGTCTGTTGACACTGTCCAGTTTAACATGGGTCTAGTGGGTGCTGTCTGTTGACACTGTCCAGTTTAACATGGGTCTAGTGGGTGCTGTCTGTTGACACTGTCCAGTTTAACATGGGTCTAGTGGGTGCTGTCTGTTGACACTGTCCAGTTTAACATGGGTCTAGTGGGTGCTGTCTGTTGACACTGTCCAGTTTAACATGGGTCTAGTGGGTGTTGTCTGTTGACACTGTCCAGTTTAACATGGGTCTAGTGGGTGCTGTCTGTTGACATTGTCCAGTTTAACATGGGTCTAGTGGGTGTTGTCTGTTGACATTGTCCAGTTTAACATGGGTCTAGTGGGTGTTGTCTGTTGACACTGTCCAGTTTAACATGGGTCTAGTGGGTGCTGTCTGTTGACACTGTCCAGTTTAACATGGGTCTAGTGGGTGCTGTCTGTTGACACTGTCCAGTTTAACATGGGTCTAGTGGGTGTTGTCTGTTGACATTGTCCAGTTTAACATGGGTCTAGTGGGTGCTGTCTGTTGACACTGTCCAGTTTAACATGGGTCTAGTGGGTGCTGTCTGTTGACACTGTCCAGTTTAACATGGGTCTAGGGTGTTGTCTGTTGACACTGTCCAGTTTAACATGGGTCTAGTGGGTGCTGTCTGTTGACACTGTCCAGTTTAACATGGGTCTAGTGGGTGCTGTCTGTTGACACTGTCCAGTTTAACATGGGTCTAGTGGGTGCTGTCTGTTGACATTGTCCAGTTTAACATGGGTCTAGTGGGTGCTGTCTGTTGACACTGTCCAGTTTAACATGGGTCTAGTGGGTGCTGTCTGTTGACACTGTCCAGTTTAACATGGGTCTGGTTGGTGCTGTCTGTTGACACTGTCCAGTTTGACACTTCTGCTGTTCTCTGCCAGAAAAAAAGTTACTGAAGAGTTTTTGAAAAAATCTGAAAAATATGAACATTTACCAGTTTTGGGGTCCTTTTGGGGGGCCATTGTGTGCCCTTGGAATGATTCAATCAAATACAGATTTATTGTGTACTGTGACACTACCCTAAGATACTTCTATGCAAAATTAGAGAAAAAGTTACTGAGCAGTTTTTGAAAAAATGGGCCAAGTGGCCCTGAAGTCCTTTGGACTAATACGTCTATCTATATGTGACCTCGGCTGACCAAATGAGTGATAAGTCGGAAAAATTGTAACATTGTTTTCTTACATCCTTCTAAAGGTTTGGTAGGGTGCTTTACACGGTTTCAAAAATTATGACTGCTACAAAAATTGGCAAAGTTATGGAGCATTGAACATGGTAGGGGTCAAAAAGTGAAAATGAAGAAAACGGCTGTTGAAGTTTTACAATATATGCAAATGGATTGCATGGAAATATTACATGTACAACATTCAAATGTGGCACACAGTATGTAATATGTATGTGATGTTGCAATGATACACTGGAAGTACAAATGTGCTGCTACAAAGACTTATCAAGTTATGCAAGATTATGTCTTTATGTGTAAAACTAAGAGGACAGATTATTTGAGAGCAAAAGGTAGACTCACTGTTTGACACAGTTTAAAACCTACAGGCAACTGTCCAGTTTAACAGGGGTCTAGTGGCTTAATGCTGTCTGTTGACACAAGCTACTGCCAGTGACCAATTACAGATTAGTCACAGTTTCCATCAAACAATAGCAGGCAGAGAATCTTAGCTCCACAGCTGGGTGTAATACACAACAAGTGATAAATATATGATACACTGGAAGTACAAATGTGCTGGTACAAAAATGTATAGTTATGCCAGATTATGTCTTTATGTGTAAAACTAAGAGGACAGATTATTTGAGAGCAAAATGTAGACTCACTGTCTGACACAGTATAAAACCTACATGCAACGGTCCAGTTTAACAGGGTGCCAATTCAAAAATTAATGCTATATAATAGTAGTTTGTCAAAATGTAAACAAACTCAAAGACAGTTGCAGCTTAGCGTTAGCCTGTTCTGAAATATTTTAATGACATAATGATATATTTCACATAAATATATAGGGAGCTAATGGAGAGGCCCATCATAATCCATAGCACTACAAAATGAAGTATCTGAAAGTCACACTTCATATATTGGGTGACACATCTCGTACTGTCTCTCTGCACTGTCGCAATGTCCAATAGTTTCCTATCACAACCCTCGTGTACAATATACCAAAGCTATATATTTCTAACACCACAACATATGTATTATCATTGGATAGGTAATTGAATAATCTTTCAGATGAACGCAACTTGTAGCAGCAGAAAATGAAGAATACAAAAGTTACACCGCAAACAATGACATGCATTCTCAAAATGTGATTCATTCAAAAACTAATGCTATATAATAGTAGTTTGTCAAAATGTAAACAAACTCAAAGACAGTTGCAGCTTACTGTCCACCAAGCAGTAGCTGAGCAGTTTTATAATAATAATAATCCACAAGTTAAGTGGCAGTGATCTTCCTTTTATTATTCATGTGATGTTTATTGTGAGCATGGCAGACAAATGGTTATCATATGTAGACAGGTACAGAAAGAAACTGACATTTTCTATAAAAAGAACATGTTTGCCTATCAATGGCATGTATTTCCTATTGTTGCTGTTTCTGCCGGGCAGAAACAGTTTCTGCCCGGCATAAATCAAACAACCCTGTAGGTAATTATTAATTAAATGTTTTTTGGTGAATCATAGTTACAGATGATTAAGGGTTATGATGGAAGTAAAATGATTACATGTTTATTGTTTACTGAAACGTAAATTTAGCATTTTAGGGGACCTTTGGAGCCCTTAGAATGATTCAATCAAATACAGATTTCTTGTGTACAATGGCACTACCACATGAAATGTCTATGCAAAATTAGAGAAAAAGTTACTTAAGAGTTTTAAAAAAAATAGGCAAAATGTGAAAATTTACCAGTTTTGGGGTCCTTTTTTGGGGGGTCATTAGGTGCCCTTCAAAGATTCAATCAAATACAGATTTCTTGTGTACAGTGACACTACCACATGAAATGTATATGCAAAATTTGAGAAAAAGTTGCTGAACAGTTTTTAAAAAAATAGGCAAAATGTTACATTTTTACCAGTTTTGGGGTCCCTTTGAGGCCCTAGGGAGCCCTTAGAATGAGTGATGGCAATAGTCCCTTGGACCTTCGGCCAAAGGACTAAAATTGAAAGAAATAGCTGTGGGATGGGAGACTCCCAGGTACTGTGCATACAATGACTCAGCCATTGGTGAAACAATGTAAAAAGATCAGTAGGATCACAGGATTATAAATTCTTGGCTTCAGAAAAAACTGGTCAATGAAAGAATGTAGGAGTAGCAAGCCAATTACTCCACTGTGTTGTGTTGGGGTGGCAGGCCAGCTATGACCTCCACACACACGCACACGCACACGCACACGCACACACACACACCCACACCACATCCACACCACACCCACACCACACACACACCACCCACCCACACACACACACACACACACACACACACACACACACACACACACACACACACACACACACACACACACACACACACACACACACACACACACACACACACACACACACCAATACACCCACACCACACCCTCACCACAAGTTGAATCATATTAGTATTCCCACACTACATATCTACACACAGTACTGGATTCGTGATGGGCCAAACCAGATGAAGAAGCAGCTTCAATACACTAAACACCTTAACTGAAATCATCCATGGTACCTATGGTGGGTACTAAACATTCTTGTGGATACCTATATCTAGGCAATATGAAAAACCTAATGTATTATGCAAATGCAATGCCAGCAGTGATCCCGCAGTGGCTTATGTTAAGAATATTTACCATCAAGCAATTAACAATGTGCAAGTGTTTTGCAGTGCAAAACATTAGCTCAATATATATAATAATAATAATATTTATTATATATTGGACAGTCACGAGAAAATCAACAGAAAAAGATGGTCTTGGTGTTACCATCAGTGAACAGAGAGGCAGATGTTTTCCAAAGCAAGAAAGCACCGATCTAATATTTGCAGAGAACAGTCCTGATTAGTGATAGCATCAGGTATACATTATACAGAGATTACTGGAAAATTTTGATAATAACGCAGGAACTGTTGGACTGGCCATGAATTTTAATAAAACAAAGGTCATTACCATCAACATAAAAGATGAATGTGAAGTAATAAAGATGGCTAGTGGTGAAGTACTTGTGGAAGTAGACGACTTCCGGTATTTAGTTTTCTTTCTTTTTTGCTCTAGCCTGGCAAGCTTGTAGCAAGCTTGATAGCCCTGGGAAGGCCAAAACAGGAACATCCATCAGAATGTCAATTTTCAAACCCATCGCCAAAAGTGTACTGCTTTATGGATTTGACACCAGGCCCTTCACAAATGAACTGGAATGAAACTGGAGGTACCCCAGAATGATCAGGAACTTTGTAACTGTCCACTGGAGCAATGGGCTGACAAACAAAGACCTTTCTGGGGATGCAGACAAACTCTGAAACAAGATCCACATGTGATGCTTCCAACTTGCTAGTTTCTGTTATCATCACACAGAAGAACCAGGGTCTATATTCATCTTGTGTACACCCACTCATGGCAAGAAAAAAACAGGGGAAACAGAGAGAAACAATTAAATATACACAAAACTGATATGTGTAAACCATATTGAAGTGGCTGATCTCCCGTTCCCAATGAACAACTGACCTATATTTGAAATACAGCTCATCCATGTTTTAGCCCCAGCCGTCCAATGATGACAATGATTATGTGCAACCTTTACTGCCAACATTTCAAGTGCCAATATGATTGTCATAGTACAGTAAAACAATAAATTAACTGAAAACACGTCTTCAAAAATCACATTTATGTCAAACAATTGGAAATATATTAGATGGATACCATTAGTTTGTGCTCACCTGGTATGGTGCAGTTCATATAGACCATACATTTATTTCACTGATCATTCACCAGATGGCGCCATTGGAGACAGTTCAATTGATCTGTGATCACCAGGTGGCGCCACATTTTACAAATGTTCAGCATAATCAGTGAAGGCTTGACGGGGTCAGGACACTGTTAGACTTCCTGCTTGGTTACAGATGAAAAAAAGTGCAGTATATTTTTGAGAAATGATTTTTTACAATATTCACTTGCTCTGACATAAGTGCATTTGAGTAGTCAGATTTCTAGATGTGATTGTAGAAGCTGTTGACAGTAAAATGGTGTCTTTTTAGCTGATTTTACTAAGCGGAAGGGTATTTGGCAGCAATTTGGCTAGTTGACACTTTAGCCGGATTACTGCCTGCATCCATTTGTAAATACTGACGGGTGTCATACATACAGGCATTTTGTAAGAGCTAGAAACATTACATTTTGACTAAACTCGACCAACATGTCAATGAGATGATGACAACGGCAGGTGAGAAGTTTATTACAGTTTCTAGGTCACGTTTTCTTACAATCAGACAAAACGTTAACATGGTCGCCAATGGGAAAACTATCAGTGTGCTGACCCCAATTAGAGAGCCTGGCAACGGAAGCACGCTATAGTCATTGCACAATCACGGAGGACGCATTTTACTTCAAATATCTTGAAACAATTACTGAAAATACGTGTATGGCAAAACTACAGTTGAATGGAACAAACCGTTTTTGGATATTACAGACTTCTCATCGGTGTGCAAGTCCAAATCACAGCGACGGAACACATGTCTTATAAGGGGGTGGGGTGCGTATGCCAATAGTTAAGCCTCAATTTGAAAATATGTATGAAAATGAACCAATAGCATTGCTGCAGCAGTGCAGGGTGATTCATCAATCGTTTTTTTTTTACTTCAGCTGACTAAACACACGTGAAGATGTTGTCAGTGACCCTAATGAAGTCTGAGGACTGTGATTAGCTAGAGTCAGCCATAGCTGGAGCCTGTTATCAGATCTGTCTACTGACTGGACCTTCTGGCCAATCAAGCAAGTGGCATTGTTTTCTGAATGTCTGCTTAGGCTGTGTAATATTATGTAATTGAACTGCTGGAGACGTCTGGCCTTTGAGGAATTCACACTGTAATGTGACTTTTTGTTGATGTTTACCTTTGTAAATAGGGTACAAGGTCAAACAATAAATACAAATTTGCATGTAACGTAACAACTGGCTGTATTGAATTTTCTTATAAAACACATATTGGACTTTCTGGAAAACTGTATCAGGAGTTCATAGTGCCACCTGGGAACATTGTGCTGGATTACAAATTGTTCAACAACCAAGTGCTGATTTTTCTGGTGCCTTGCCAAGTTTGGTGGCACCTTTGAAATGTGCATAAAACACAAACACCTGGAGGGATTACAAAAAATAAAATTGCAGAGTGCTTGTAACATTGGTGCCTATAAAGAGTATTGTTTTCAACATTTTTTCCAAAATCACCATGCCTACTTGGGGTCAGGACACTGTTTGACTTCCTGCTTGGTTACAGATGAAAAAAAGTGCAGTATATTTTTGAGAAATGATTTTTTACAATATTCATTTGCTCTGACATAAGTGCATTTGAGTAGTCAGATTTCTAGATGTGATTGTAGAAGCTGTTGACAGTAAAATGGTGTCTTTTTAGCTGATTTTTAATACAGTTTCTAGGTCACGTTTTCTTACAATCAGACAAAACGTTAACATGGTCGCCAATGGGAAAACTATCAGTGTGCTGACCCCTGACCATGCTTGAATTTTGGACTATGGTTTACGTTTGAATCCTGTTAGCTTGGCAGTGTTATTAGGTCATGATTACAACGGACGAAATATTCCACCGCAAACCAGGTTAGTTTTGATGACCATGAAGTGCATTTTACAAGCCTACTATTGACAGGCATGTCACCAAACGAGTGTATATTTATGCAGGAATTCAGCCAATTTTATCTAGTAATGCAACAACTAGTTTTACATTACTTAACATACTTGACTTAATTTTAACAAAATAAAGACTGCTTTGGGGGAAAATCCAAAACAAACCGAAACATTCTTTTCTTACCTTTACTTCAACTATCAGATTAATTTAACTCATTACAAGACATACAAATCACATTAAGACAAATCATATATAATAACATTATGAGAACAATGAGAGAAGAACATTATATAATGTTGTATATACTCCCTGAAAAACACCAACATAAATTCTTTTACACACAATAATATTTATTTATGCATCTTTCAGTTAATAAAAACACGTGTCAATTTGTTGATGTCCCAGACATAAACTCAAAGCCTTACATGTAGCAGTCAATCATGCAACATTTGATCCTACCTCTCGTAGTAAAAGCCAAGCTTGGAAAACATGTCTAGACCATAAAATAGATGATCATCATCCTTATGACAGTCTCAACACGTTAACACCCTTAAAGAGTGCTACTAAACTTCTGAAAGTCCAAAGTATGTATTTAAAGTTTAAACCACCACCGACTCCCTCTATAGTTGACAAGTATAGACAATTTGCATATTGCCAGTCATAATTTGTTATACCATAGTCATGAATCATGATACTCCATGTACGCAACACTAAACTGAATACTTGGAAAGGAGACAGACCACTATGGTGAATTCACGGGATGTGTAAGTAAAAGTAAAGGTAAGTTCTGATATAGCGCAGTATCCAGTCCTCGGGACTGCTCAAAGCGCTTTACACTTTACTGCCTGGCAGATCTGTTCAATCGAACACCATCTCGATTTCTCTGGGAAGCATCCAGCCATGCTGCAATTAATGCGCGAAGACTATTCCTACACAAATATCCACCACTGTCTATAGCCAGGTACTCATTCATACAGCCGAGTGAACTGGAGCAACGAGTAGCGAACGAACTTGCAACGTGGTAAGATCACCACGTTGGTTCACCCGTGCAACTCTAGTATCTTTTTATAATATGTGTGTCATACAATCACATATAAGAATAATAAAATGGGTGACTCAATACGATATATAACTGATGTGACAGACACTGTCCACCATCCTGCCCAGTTTTCATATCCACAGTAGTTACAATGTGCAGTAGTACATGTTTTTATTTGTTACGTGCCACCACTGTAACAGTAATATTTGTTGCAAAATATGACGACTAAACACCCACCAGTATGTAATTATGCACTCTTTTACTTTGCAAACATTTTTGACCACCCCTGTGTGGCACAAGCCAAGTCCTGAATTTGTAAATACCAAGGCCCCGCCCACCTTGGGTTTGTTGAATATTTCCAAGCAACACAAGCCCCGCGTACATTTCAAGCCCCACCCACCTTCAGTAAACTCCACCCTCCTTTAGTAAGCCCCACCCACCTTGAGTTTATTGTACATCTCCAAGCAACACAGGATCCACCACACATTTCAAACCCCACCCAGCCTGAGTAAGCGCCACCCTTTTGAGCAAGCCCCACTCACCTTGAGTTTGTTGTACATCTCGAGGTTGATAGCCTTGATGTCGTCAAGCTGTTTGCGCAGGATGACGATGGAGTCCTGTTTCTCGTGAATGTCCTTCTCCAGCAGTCTCATCGCCATCTCCACCTCCTGCTTCATCCCAATCTGAAGCTCCATCTCCTTCTCTACATCCTACAGACACAGCAGCACTTGTTTATTTATTTATTATTGATATATTTTAGTTCCAACAGGTTCAAGGACGATAAATAATCTGCAACAGCGAATTGTGTAAGGGAAGAAGTCTGTTCTTTACCTTGAATTATCCAGCCTAGGAATTTGTAAGTGTGGAAGTCTGCCATGTTGAACATGGGAAAATGGGACATCGTTGAACATCAAAGAGTATTGCAGTTAACGGAATCGGCCATATTGCCAATAAAACTTGTTTTGTTTACCATTTGAACATGCTCCCGGGGCATATCTTCCAAATTGTGAACGTTGTTATAGACTTACCAAACACAATTTGGTGGTCAGTACATCTTGAACATAGTTATTAGTCTTACGAACATTATGTTAATTAATAAATTACAAACTAGGAACAGACAGCCTCCTCTTTAGTCGCACAGTCCGATTTTCGTCCTATAAATGTTGTGGTTTTGGCAGAAATGTATTCCTTATCATCTCACCTATCAATGTCCAGTTTAGTTTCCTTGACAAATAATTAAAAACTAATAAAATATATTATGTGTACAACTGGCTTACAAACAGTAGGCAGTATAGAACTTAAATACCCTTCATTTGAAATAGGTCATAATTTAAATCACCATGATCATTGCAGATCCAAGACTATAAATCTAAAGCTAGGTTTACACGAGACAATATCGCCACGTGTGACAAACTGGTGCCATCACATGTCACCAGACTGCACCTTGATCGGAAACTTTAGTACCGTGACACATTATGGAGATGTCGCATGAAACAGAAGTAATCCTATTTTGAAATGACCTTTCCATCACGTGACAGGTTGCCTAGCAAAAGGTCCGTCAAGCCATCAAAAAATGGATGCCAAACACATGCTGCGTTCGTGCATTTTGTCATTTATTTTGTTGAAATTCCGGACCCAAAACATTTTCATTTCAACATGTCCAAAATTACCTGGCATTTTTCTTGCTCTGAACCACTGTTGAAGTTTTTGCATTGGCTTCCTGTACGATATCGTATACTAATTAAGATCTGTACCATTACATACCAGGCACTTTCCAGTAAGCAACCATCGTATTTGCATTCATTGCTTACTCCTGTAAGAAAACCTATCCAGCTCCGATCATCTAGGTCTGACCTAGTTTTTGTTCCTAGAGTCAAAACTAACATGGGACCAACCCTTCGGAATATGCTCCCTCTTAATGTTACATCAGTTGAAACTATTACAAAATTCTGTCTTTATTTAAAAACTTATCTTTACAACCTTGCTTATCCACCAATGCTCCCTAGCGCCTCGATCCATCTGTTGACAACTGGAATACTGCTTATTGTAGTGTTATGCTATCGCGCTCCTACCTCTACATCCGGGACTTCGTTGAATACAGCCATTTTCTATTTACACGTGTCTTCTTTCTTTATGTAGTATTCATGTGTTTTTATGTGTTATACTAAAGCAGTAGTAACACCACATGGTGTCAGAATTTTAAGATGAATACGGTGATGTTGTTGCATAGGTAATTTTGCATACATCTACCACGAGGTACGTTATTTTTGCTTGTTTGACCCAGTCATGGCCCAAACATTCCAAATCGCCCCGCCTGATGCTTTCTGCTTCGTCAAACCTAATGAATGGCCTAAATGGATTCGACGGTTTGAGCGCTTTCGTTCAGCGTCAGCCCTGGACGAGAAAGCCGAGACAGTTCAAGTCAACGCACTTATCTACGCGATGGGTGACGAGGCGGACGATATCATGGCAGGCTTCGGCTTGACAAATGAACAACGGAATGTGTATGCGGTCGTCAAAGGCAAGTTTGATGCACACTTCGTAGTTCGACGCAATGCGATTTTCGAGCGGGCTAAATTCAACCGACGTTCCCAAGAGGAGGGCGAGATGGTTGACAGTTTCATCACTGCGTTGTTCTGCCTGGCGGAGCATTGTGAGTACGGCGTGCTCAACAATGAAATGATCAGGGATCGTATTGTCGTTGGCATCACTGATGCGGCGTTGTCGTTGAAACTGCAGATGGACGCGACATTGACACTGAAGAAAGCAATCGACATGGCACGCCAGAACGAAGCTGCAAGGAAAGAGCAGACCCTGTTGAGGAACAACTTTGCGGTGAAGACAGGCGGCAATGTTGACTTTGTGCGGACGAGTAAGTCGTACAAACCCAGCCAGTCGAAACAGAAGATGAAAGCTCAGTCTCAGTCAACTTCGACGCGGAAGTGTGACTGTTGTGGGAGATCTCCGGCTCATCAGAAGTCAGTGTGCCCAGCGCGTGAGGCAGCATGCTTCAAGTGTAAGAAAGTCGGACATTTTGGGGCTGTATGCAGGTCAACGAGATCTGTAGACGCAGTCACTAAGCACACTGAGTCGGAGTTTGCTTTCCTCGGCGAAGTGACGAAGGGCGATGACCAACCGTGGACGTCCACCATTGTTTTGGAGGCAATGGACACTCGCCTTCGCACGAACGTTTGCTTCAAGTTGGACACTGGGGCCGACGTTACTGTGATCTCTGCCAACGACTACAAGAAAGCAGGTAGTCCGCGACTCGACAGGTCGACTAGAATACTTGTAGGCGCGAACGACGGCATCCTACAAACCATGGGCAAGTTCAGTGGCAAGCTGTCACGAAACGGTGTCGTCATTCACGAAGACGTGTACGTCGTCAATAGCCCGACGAGGTCACTGCTTAGTTGGAGAGTGTGCGAGTCTCTTGATCTTGTCAGACGTGTTGCTGTTGACTCGGTCGATGCAGCAGACGTCTACAGACGCGACAACCCGAAGCTATTTGGAGGCCTAGGGAAGATGAATGGCGAGTACGAAATCAAGCTACGGTCTGACGCGAAGCCGTTCGCATTGACTACACCGAGACGAGTCTCGATACCGTTGCTAGGCATCGTCAGGAAGGAACTTCAGAGAATGGAAAATCTTGACGTCATCCGCAGGATTGAAAGCCCGACGGACTGGTGTGCTGGCATGGTGGTGGTGGCGAAACCGAAGGCAGTCCCTTCTTCGGACGTTGAGGGGCAGAGGGAGACACACAAAGTTCGCATTTGTGTCGACCTAACGAAGTTGAACGAGAGTGTCAGGAGGGAGAAACACGACCTTCCTTCAGTCGATCAGACACTCGGTAGGCTGGCGGGCACGAAGGTCTTCACTAAGTTGGACGCCAACTCAGGCTTCTGGCAGATCCCTCTAGCCCAGTCTTTGCAAGAATTGACGACATTCATTACTCCTTTCGGAAGATATTGCTTCAAGAGGCTGCCTTTCGGAATCACTTCGGCTCCCGAGTACTACCAGAAGCGGATGAGTGGCATTCTCGATGATTTACCTGGTGTTCTATGTTTGATGGACGACGTCATCATTTTCGGCAGTTCGGTAGAAGAGCACGACGCGAGGGTGAGGGCTGTCTTCCGTCGTCTCGAGGACAACGGTGTGACTTTGAACTTTGATAAGTGCGACTTTGCCAAGTCGAGCATTTCGTATCTTGGTCACATTGTGTCAGCTGACGGGGTCATGGCAGATCCTGCGAAGGTGCGAGCCATCACAGAGATGCAGCAGCCCATCAACGTGAGCGACGTTCGACGTTTTCTGGGTATGGCTAACCAGCTAGGAAAGTTTTCTGCCAACTTATCGACTACAACTCAGCCACTACGTGATCTACTTATGAAAGAAATTCTGTGGACATAGGGTGAGAGGCAACAGAGAGAGTTTGATGCCGTGAAGACAGACCTAAGCAACACTCCAGTGCTGGCTCTGTACGACCCACACAGAGCGACGACAGTGTCCGCAGATGCGTCATCATTTGGTCTGGGGGCGGTGCTACTGCAGAGTGACGACGGCGCGATGCAACCCGTGGCGTACGCATCGAGGGCGATGACGCCAACGGAACAGCGCTACTCACAGATTGAGAAGGAGGCTCTGGCGACTACGTGGGCTCTTGAGAGATTTACGGATTACCTCTACGGAATGCAGTTTCATGTCGAGACCGACCACCGACCTCTGGTGTCACTTCTTAGCACTAAGAAGAATCTAGATGAACTTTCACCATGCATACAGCGATTCCGTATGCGACTGATGCGGTACGCGTACACGATCAGTCATGTGCCCGGCAAGAACCTCTACACTGCAGATGTGATGTCGCGTGCTCCACTACTGAGACCACTGACGGCGGAGGAGTCGCGATTCACAGACGAAGTAGCAGCGCATGCGAGCCTGGTGGAGATTGAGATACCGGCAACCGAGACGCGTCTGGCCGAGATTAGGGCTAAACAGCAAGACGATGAGGTGTGTCGCCAGGTGATGCGATATTGCCTAGAGGGTTGGCCAAGCTATCCATCGTTGCCATCGTCTTTGCGACCATATTGGCAAGTCCAGAGTGAACTGACAATTCATAACGGTCTGCTACTGAAAGGGGTACGGCTCGTCATACCGGCGTCGATGCGGTTGACTATGTTAGACAAGCTACACGAGGGCCATCAAGGTGTGGTCAAGTGTCGCTCGCGGGCCCAGTCATCGGTCTGGTGGCCCGGACTCAGCAGGCAGCTTGAGGAGCTTGTCAAGAACTGTACTACGTGTGCGATGGAGCGTAGCAACACAGTCGAGCCGATGATTGCGTCAGAGCCGAATCTGCGACCTTGGCAGAAAGTCGGCACCGACATGTTTCATTTCAAGAAGGCGACGTATCTACTTGTGATTGACTATTACTCGAGTTTTGTCGAGATAGCGAGGCTAGACGACACGGGCGCGTCTGATGTGATTCTCCACCTGCGGTCAATTTTCGCGCGGCATGGCGTCCCGGAGACGGTTGTTTCCGATAATGGCCCGCAGTATGCAGCACACGAGTTTGCGCGTTTCGCGGAGAAAACAGGGTTTGTACACATTACCAGCAGCCCTCGTTTCCCGCAGAGTAACGGAAAGTCAGAACGCGCGGTTCAGACGTAAAGAACTTACTGCGAAAATCAACGGATCCATACGGCGCCTTGTTGGCGTATCATACGACACCACTTGAATGCGGCTAATCGCCAGCAGAGCTGCTGATGGGTAGACAGCTACGTAATTCGATCCCAGTGTTAGCGTCGACACTGCAACCTCGCTGGCAGGAATCGAGACATCTACAGGAACGACGAGTGAGTCTAAAACGACGACAGACCGAGGCGTACGATCATCATCACCGTGCGCGACCTCTGGCTCCCCTACACGTCGGCGATCCAGTGTGGGTGCAGGACACGAGAACGGGGGGTACAGTGGTAGGCCAGGCAGGCTCACCTCGCTTGTACCTGGTTCAGACGCTGACATCTTGTCTGCGTAGAAATCGGCGGCATATTGTGCCGACGCCGAATGAACAACCCGTTTGTGCCGACCGAGCGACTACGGAGACCGCTGAATTGAGCACGAACGACGACGAGACACGACCACGTTCGTCTTCACACGAGAGACAGCAAAGTTCGGCAGGCAGGCGTGGTGTGCACTTCTGCGGCTCCACCTGTGACGACCGTGACGCGATCGGGGCGGACATCCGTTCCACCACAGAGACTCGATCTGTGAACTATAGATCAGTCAGGGGCATGTCTCACAAAAGGGTAGAATAATCCCTTGAGACGTGTTTGTGATAGGTGGTTGTCTACCATCTATCATTAAGTAGAGTTGTCTTCGTATCCTTGAAGGACTCGAAAGGGAGATGTAGTGTTATGCTATCGCGCTCCTACCTCTACATCCGGGACTTCGTTGAATACAGCCATTTTCTATTTACACGTGTCTTCTTTCTTTATGTAGTATTCATGTCTTTTTACGTGTTATACTAAAGCAGTAGTAACACCACACTTATGGATTTTTAGACTGACTGATCCTTTTGTTTTGATGCACGTCTGAGCTTGGTTTCCAAGGATTTAGGCGCAACAGAAGTTATCTTATTATTATTATTGTGACAAAACATCAAACAAAGTTTCTAAAGTGACAACTGTATGTGGGAATGTTTGATCTATAAGATGCCATGCCGACCTAGTAAAATAATTCAAATTTGTTACCATTATCACCACTGTTGGCTAAGCTTAACAGAGATCACACGTTTAATTCTGATTGCAAATCACGACATAATGGATCCATCAATTGACATCACGTGATATGAAATGTCCACGGCCTTTTCTAAAGATGTAACTATTGCCTCGTTGCTGGAACAACTCAAGTAAACCTGAATTCAGTGATGAATCTACACTTGACAGAAACAGAAAAGCCTTCCTTGAGCCACCCACCAATCTCAGGCGGGTTTCTTCCTTTAGTTTCTTCTGCATGTTCTGGTACATGCTATCCAGACCAGTCCGTGACGTCTCGTAGGTTTCTCTCTCTGTGACCAGGTCAATTTTCGCAGTCTGAAACATCAGACATGTCACCATCGGCACTGCGAAAAAATGTACCACATCCATCAATATTACATTCAGCCATGTTTATCATGGAAGCTGCTACAGATGGATATATAAAAAATGGGCCAAGTGGCCCTGAAGTCCTTTGGACTAATACATCTATATGTGACCCCGTCTGACCAAATGAGTGATAAGTCAGAAAAATTGTAACATTGTTTTCTTACATCCTTGTAAAGGTTTGGTAGGGTGCTTTACACGGTTTCAAAAAATATGACTGCTACAAAAATTGGCAAAGTTACGGAGCATTGAACATGGGAGGGATCAAAAAGTGAAAATGAAGAAAACGGCTGTTGAAGTTTTACATTATATATGCAAATGGATTGCATGGAAATATTACATGCACAACATTCAAATGTGGCACACAGTATGTAATATGTATGTTATGTTGCAATGATACACTGGAAGTACAAATGTGCTGCTACAAAGACTTATCAAGTTATGCCAGATTATGTCTTCATGTGTAAAACTAAGAGGACAGATTATCTGAGAACAAAAGGTAGACTCACTGTTTGACACAGTTTAAAACCTGTCCAGTTTAACAGGGGTCTAGTGGCTTAATGCTGTCTGTTGACACAAGCTACTGCCAGTGACCAATTACAGATTAGTCACAGTTTCCATCAAACAATAGCAGGCAGAGAATCTTAGCTCCACAGCTGGGTGTAATACACAACCAGAGCCACCATTGATTCATGGTCAAGTAGATTAGCTCAATGCACCAACTAAGACAATACACAACACTGTGAGTGACAGTGTCCAGAGTGCAGCCTAAGCAGTGTCCTCATTGCTGAATAGATCAATTAAACCTGCCAAGTGGGTGACATTCTGCACAAGTGTTCATTTATCCTTAGTGATTGTTCAGAACACCAGACTGACCACATACCTAAACAAAGCGAATGTAATAGGTGAAGAACAGGCAGTGTTCAAATAGGGGTATTGGTTGAATTGTATTTGTCTCGACGCAAAAGGCTTTAGTGTGCCTTCATCGATTATAAGAAAGCATTTGATTAAGTAGACCGGTCCTCCCTGTGGTCTAAGATAATTTCATGCGGTATTAATGGTATTGTGTCGAAAGTTGTATACAACATGTACATAAATGCTAAATCATGTATAAATGAGGGCCAGGCTGTGTCAGCCTTCTTCTCATGTGTAGAGGTATGGCAAGGAGAAAACTTGTGTCCTTTGTTATTTGCTATTTACCTGAATAATTTTGAACACTGTTAGTCACAATTATAACGGACTTGACATGGCAGCTGGTTAAATTTACAACAGCCTTAGTGATGATGATGTAGAAAATGTATGTTCTACTATATGCTGATGACACTAGAATGATTCAATCAAATACAGATGTCTTGCTTGTGTAGAACGGAACTATGTCAACTCTTCTAATGGTTGACATTTGGTTGTTTCAGGTGTCAACTATATTGTGAATCTGTAATTATTAGTCTATATTGATACAATTGATTTACACAGTACCATGTCTACACAAGGCATGGCAAGAGTAAACAGAACAGTAGAATGCATTTGATATAAATAAAGTGTAGGATATTTCACTCTATAGTTGTCCAGAATATTAATTTTCTATGTTTGTCACCTACAGGTGACAGAATATTAATTTTCTATGTTTGTCACCTACAGGTTTCTACAGACAATACATCTTTAACCAATAGACACCACAGTCACACCATTTTATAATAATTAAATGGACATCAAAATAAACACAACTTGCAATTATAGAAAATCAATAGTTTTGAAGATACAGTTTAAAAGTGTTAGGCAACTGTTCAGTCTAACAGGGGTCAAGTGTGTCTACTCTGCCTGGGTGCTGTGACCAATTAAAGATTAGTCAAGGTCTCAATGGACTGGGCTGTAGAGATTAGGCACAGCTGTTGATTTTGTGGCACAATACACAACATCTAATGTTGGGGGTGGTCTCAAGGGCCCTTCTCTAAACCACATCACTAGATAATGTAAACCTTTATGACCAAATGAGTGATAAGTCGGAAAAATTGTAACATTGTTTTCTTACATCCTTGTAAAGGTTTGGTAGGGCGCTTTACACGGTTTCAAAAAATATGACTGCTACAAAAATTGGCAAAGTTATGGAGCATTGAACATGGTAGGGATCAAAAAGTGAAAATGAAGAAAACAGCTGTTGAAGTTTTACATTATATATGCAAATGGATTGCATGGAAATATTACATGCACAACATTCAAATGTGGCACACAGTATGTAATATGTATGTTATGTTGCAATGATACACTGGAAGTACAAATGTGCTGCTACAAAGACTTATCAAGTTATGCCAGATTATGTCTTCATGTGTAAAACTAAGAGGACAGATTATTTGAGAGCAAAAGGTAGACTCACTGTTTGACACAGTTTAAAACCTACAGGCAACTGTCCAGTTTAACAGGGGTCTAGTGGCTTAATGCTGTCTGTTGACACAAGCTACTGCCAGTGACCAATTACAGATTAGTCACAGCTTCCATCAAACAATAGCAGGCAGAGAATCTTAGCTCCACAGCTGGGTGTAATACACAACCAGAGCCACCATTGATTCATGGTCAAGTAGATTAGCTCAATGCACCAACTAAGACAATACACAACACTGTGAGTGACAGTGTCCAGAGTGAGGCCTAAGCAGTGTCCTCATTGCTAAATAGATCAATTAAACCTGCCAAGTGGGTGACATTCTGCACAAGTGTTCATTAATCCTTATTGATTGTTCAGAACACCAGACTGACCACATACCTAAACAAAGCGAATGTAATAGGTGAAGAACAGGCAGTGTTCAGATAGGGGTATTGGTTGAATTGTATTTGTCTCGACGCAAAAGGCTTTATTGTATCTTCATTGATTATAAGAAAGCATTTGATTTAGTTGACCGGTCCTCCCTGTGGTCTAAGATAATTTCATGCGGTATTAATGATATTGTGTTGAAAGTACAACATGTACAAAAATGCTAAATCATGTATAAATGAGGGCCAGGCTGTGTCAGCCTTCTTCTCATGTGTAGAGGTATGGCAAGGAGAAAACTTGTGTCCTTTGTTATTTGCTATTTACCTGAATAATTTTGAACACCGTTAGTCACAATTATAATGGACTTGACATGGCAGCTGGTTAAATTTACATATATAGTGTATAGCGGAACTATGTCAACTCTTCTAATGGTTGACATTTGGTTGTTTCAGGTGTCATCTATATTGTGAATCTGTAATTATTAGTCTATATTGATACAATTGATTTACACAGTACCATGTCTACACAAGGCATGGCAAGCGTAAACAGAACAGTAGAATGCATTTGATTTAAATAAAGTGTAGGATATTTCACTCTATAGTTGTCCAGAATATTAATTTTCTATGTTTGTTACCTGCAGGTGACAGAATATTAATTTTCTATGTTTGTCACCTACAGGTTTCTACAGACAATACATCTTTAACCAATAGACACCACAGTCACACCATTTTATAATAATTAAATGAACATCAAAATAAACACAACTTGCAATTATAGAAAATCAATAGTTTTGAAGATACAGTTTAAAAGTGTTAGGCAACTGTTCAGTCTAACAGGGGTCAAGTGTGTCTACTCTGCCTGGGTGCTGTGACCAATTAAAGATTAGTCAAGGTCTCAATGGCCTAGGCTGTAGAGATTAGTCACAGCTTTTGACTTTGTGGCACATTACACAACATCTACTGTTGGGGGTGGTCTCAAGGGCCCTTCTCAAAACCACATCACTAGATAATGTAAACCTTTTGCACTTTGGGGGCCCCTTAGGTGCCCTTAGAATGATTCAATCAAATACAAATTTCTTGTATATAGTGGCAGCACCCTAAGATACATCTATGCAAAATTAGAAAAAAAAGTTGCTGAACAGTTTTTGAAAAAATAGGCCAAATGTTACATTTTTACCAGTTTTGGGGTCCTTGGAGGCCCTAAGGAGCCCTTAAAATTATTCAATCAAATAGAGATTTCTCGTGCATAGTGGCAGTGCCCCAAGATATGTCTGTGCAAAATTAGAGAAAAAGTTGCTGAACGGTTTCTGAGATACGGCAGCTAATGGCAGACGGCGGACAGCGGATGCAGAGTGATGGCAATAGTTCCTTGGACCTTCGGCCAACGGACTAAAAATAGGCCAAATGTTACATTTTTACCAGTTTTGGGGTCCTTGGAGGCCCTAAGGAGCCCTTAAAATGATTCAATCAAATACAGATTTCTCGTGCATAGTGGCAGTGCCCCAAGATATGTCTATGCAAAATTAGAGAAAAAGTTGCTGAATGGTTTCTGAGATACGGCAGCTAACGGCGGACGGTGGACGGAGGACGGCAGACGGCGGACGCAGAGTGATGGCAATAGTCCCTTGGACCTTCGGCCAAAGGACTAATAAAAAGTCATAAACAAATAAGTCGCAATCACGTCTCATTTATTCGTTTTTCAATAATCTGTTTCCTGTAGTAATAAGCGTGACATTGTCTGGTAACAATTACTTTATTTCATTATTCCATCTTTTCAACAATCTGCACACTTTGCTAATCCAATCAAAATCGTTGGGAAAGAGTGTGCAGATAAATGAGACATGATTGCATTTAATTGTGGTAGTTGCAAAATTGTAGAGGGTATATGATGCTATGAGAACACATACATTTAAAAACATTAAAAAGCATGATAAGATGACATAGTTGGTTTTCAAAATCATATCTACAGGTAAGTATAGCAATGTGATGTGAACCCCTCCTGCAAGGGATCAAGTCAGTGAACCCTCCACTCCCAAAGGATCATGTGATGTGAACCCCTCCTGCAAGGGATCAAGTAAGTGAACCCTCCACTCCCAAAGGATCAAGTGATGTGAACCCTCCACCCCCCAAAGGATCATGTGATGTGAACCCTCCACCTAACAAAGGATCATGTGATGTGAACCCCCTACCCCACAAAGGATCAAGTGATGTGAACCACCTACCCCACAAAGGATCAAGTGATGTGAACCCCCTACCCCACCAAGGATCAAGTGATGTGAACCCCCCACCAAGGATCAAGTGATGTGAACCCCCTATCCCACCAAGGATAAAGTGATGTGAACCCTCACACAAAGGATCAAGTGATGTGAACCCCCATCCCCCACAAGACATCAAATGTTGAGAACCCTCGGGCTCCCACAAGGCATCAAGTGTTGAGAATCCTGTGCCCCCACAAGGCATCAAGCGATGAGAATCCCGTGCCCCCACAAGGCATCAAGTGATGTAAACCCCCACCCCACAAAGTTATATGAACCCGCACCCACCACCACCCCTAACAGATCAAGTGGGAAGAAGAAGAAGCCTTTATTGGTTGTGATCAGAGCTGTAACAAGTACATTTATTTTGTACTTGAGTCAAAGTACAAGTAACTCTGGAAAAAGCTACTCAAGTAAAAGTAAAAGTACTTTTTGAAAAATGTACCTGAAGTACAAGTAAAAAGTAAACAAATGTACTTGAAGTAAATGCAAAAGTACTTTAAAAAAAAACTTTTGACATGGTCATCCACTGCAAACAAACAAGTAAATTCAGTAGTGTGCAAAACAAACACTTTATTGAACAGGACAGGATCCTCAGCAGGATACAGTGACAGGCTCCTCAAACAAACGCCTTGTTGAGCTTGAGCATCAGCTGGTTCTCAAATTCTACATCGCCTGTGCAGGTTCGCAGGGGCTTAAAAATAAGCCCTGCAGCACTAAGCAACCTCTCACAGGCTGCACTCGCAGGTAGAGGAGTGTTCAACTCCAAAAAAGGTCTCTCAAGCTTGGCCACGTGGCAAGGGACGACAGCTCAATACATGGGGGAGTAATCTCAAACATACTGGATAAGTATGGCCATGGATGCTGCACGTTTTCGGCTGATCCTTCCAAGATAAATCTTCTTTGAACGCGAATGACATCATATAATCTTCATGCCACCTGGTGACCATGCCTGGTAATGGCAATGATAAGCCAATCAGAAAAGACTACCAGTTGTTGCTCCGGCTGATATCTATTTATAGATATATGCTGGTGGAAACCAGTTCCGGGCTTCAGCGTTCTTTACTAATAATTTTGGAGCTCAACATTTTTAATGCATAAATTATGGATACTTCGTTACATTTATGAAAAGTACACACATTTGTACTTCGTTGCAAGTAAAAGTACTCCTAAAAAATTGTACTTCGTTACTCATGAAAAGTAAACTTTTCTACTCAAGTACAGTAACGAAGTATTTGTACTTCGTTACGTCCCAGCTCTGGTTGTGATGAGAATCATTTGTTTCCAAGGCAACTATGCACAATCTGTCCAACAGAGCAGAGTTAAATCTGATCGTCCTACCTCGATCTGTTTCTGAAAGTCTCTCATGAGTGTCTCCTTGTCTGCATGCAGCTGAGTATTCTGTTGTTGGAGTTCAAGTATTGAGTTCTTGGAAATTGCGAGGTCTTCTTTCATGAGAGTGTTTGCCGTCTGCACTGTCTCCAGTTTCTGCTGCAGGTTCGTTACCGTCGCACTGCAGGGAGCTTCAATTGCTTTACGATATGCTCACAGCAACAAACAGTGAACTACAGGAAGTCAGTCAAAGAATTTTTTAATAACGTTAAAGTAATAACAAATTTACAATTTCAGAGGTGTTAATGGAGCAACTCCAGATGGACAATCAGTGGTTTTTTCAACTGTTGGGCAGCAGATAGTAACTGAAACATTCAAAAGACCCTCTTGAATCAATTTGTTTGCGAGTCTCATTTCACAAAAATGTTAACCTATCTAATATGCACAACGACTTGTGCCCTGCCACTGTAAACGAGGTGTTACGTCACATTGGCCTATTCTGATTGCAAGCCAACAATAGCTGTCTGAGTCACGTCCCATCAATGTTGTGATTTTGGCAGAAATGCATACATTTTAATAAAACCCGTCGGTATTAACTTTCAATGTCCAGTACATTTTCTCAACAAATAATCCAAAACTAATACAATACTAAATGCATGGTAGTGGTGGATATTGGTTTTTCAAATAGCCTAATTTCTAAGCCTATTTTTCTCGAAACATTGCTTTTTAAAAGTGTGCTTCATTTAGGGAAATAAGTCGAAAACTACAGATATTTCAACAAATGAGGTATCATTTTAAAGCTTATAATCTGTGGAATGTATGGTATATATAACACAAATTTACAACAGAAAAATGATTGGAAAAGACCCACACAGTAATCCACATGGTCTGTGACAAAACGCAACTGACGGAAGCCATCACAAAGAGACAGGACAGGCAGAATCAGGACAGGAGGAAAAACTGTTTGGCCGATGACTCCAAAGAAGTTGAGTAAAGAATAAAGTATATATAATAACAGTGCCAACATACTTGAGATGTCTGTTTAGTTCTTCTAGATAGTTCTTCTGGTCGAGAATGGCTGCCATCTTGGCTTGACCTTGGCTGCAAAGATTGTGTGGTCAATGTAACAATAATTCATTGCTCAATCATGTTAGCCTAATTTGTTTGTATTCATCTCAGTTTAATTACTTGTTTTATATTCTACTACCAAGTAATTAATTTGTGTGATATATATATATATATCACAATAACATTAATTATCTGTATATACATATATGCCAAACTGTTATTATATTCACCTTTCATATGGTTTATTTATTTATTAGCCTTTCATATATTAACCTTACATTATTACATTTTACATGTCCAATTAAGTAAGTTAATTATTTAAAAACAAAACATTATAATAATATGTAATATAATTCTATATATGATATTACAAGTATTTTTTAATGCAATACACTATTTTAATCGGATTCTCTGTAAAGCCTTGTGAACTGTACTGGACATATATAAATATTATTATTATAAATTAATATTGTCACCACAAATGTTGCAACAAAATTCATCAGTTATTCCTTCAACTGCTATTACAGTTGCCACCTGTTAAATTTCTATCCCCCAGCATGGTTACCATGGTGATAACAGTGTAAACGTGATTATGATCAGTCAGGTGCATTATGGCTGTGAAATTCTAACTTTCTCATATGATATTAATAATTCACTTCATAAGAGATTCATAGAAGGTAGACGTGGTGAATCACCTTTCATCTTCTGGACTTTGTATTTTTATGCGATCTTGCAGGTACAAACTGAAGTCAATGACACCAAGCTAAAACAAAAATGTGTAGTAAATAACAGGCTATTGACAGTCTTAATTGTAAAATTGTTAATTTGCACCCACTGTGCCCCTACAAGGACACAATCAGCAAGTAATTGCTGTCAAACATAAATATAGGTAACATCATGCGATATAGATGTGTGCTTGTATGTACATATACTTCAAGCACACATACTTGTATATATTTGTACACATGCACGAGTGCGTGTATACACATACACACACACGCACACACACACACATGCCTGCACGTATACATGTTTGCAAACACCAGTGTACACACACATTTGTATATACAACAACACATACACATGTACAGTCACACAAATAATATACACACCAGCAATCACATCTGGACATATGACTTGTAATTCATGAGATTCATAAAAAATAGACCATATCTCATCTGGGCATGTCCTAATTTATATGGCTTTTAACCCTTTGACTGCTACAATTATTGATCAATATATCCAGCATTATCACACACTGCTGCTGGCCAACTTCCAAATCTACATGTTTTTTTTCAATGTACAAATCTGCCTGACAAACGACAACCACACAGCTTTAGACTTTGTCAGATTCTGAATGCAAAATTTACTTTTTAAGACATTCGAGAAAGTCTGATCATTTATATGATAAACTTATTATTATATAGTATAAATTAAATGTATTGTAACATTGTAATGGCCAAAATGTGTTTTAATTAATAAAACAATGTGCCGTATAAGTTATAATTTAATTTATCAGGTTAACTGAAATGTGTTGGTGCAAATGTTTGTTTACATAGCATGTCGATGAGGCATAACTTTACAGGTGTTAATAAGATGCCCATTAATTTATTTCATGAATACATGACCCTGATCAACTTCGTGCACAGGTATTGGAAATTGTCTACATCTGTTCACGAATGTCCTGAATAGCAAGGTCAATATTCATGAACAAATAACGCTCACATTGTATATTGTTTTATTTGGATTCACTAAAACACCACTGGTTTGTGACGATGTTTGAATATATGCAGTTTATACGACTTTACCTTTAAAGTGAGCCACTCAGTTCCTCTACCCAGAATTAGCAGGTGTAGTAATTTGTAACAGGAAGTCTGCTGTGTTGAATGTGGGAAAATGGGACATCGCTGAACATCAAAGGATATTGCGGTTAACTCAGCCCGACTTGGTCATATTGCCAATAAAGCTTGTTTTGAAACTCAATGTTTTGTTTACTATTTGAACAGGCACTGGAGTCATAACTTCCAAATTACTAACATTGTTACAGGCTTACTAAACACAATTTGGTGGGCAGTATACCTTCAACATACAGTCGCGACTGGTTATAATGCGCCCTATTATAATGCGGATTTGGTTATAATGCGGTCGGTTGTGGACCCCGAATTTCTGCCGCCAGGGGGGAAATGGGCGCTATGACAAACTATATTAACACGGCAATAAATGACAATTGTTTTGAGTGAAGTTATCCCCGTCTTTGTCCACGACATGTGTATATTGAAAGACTAGTTGGCGGACAATAAATTTAACGTTGACGTACAACTGCAACGAATCAAGTGTGAGGTGCGTCACTACGTTGCCATTGTTTATTCTGCACTGCCAATGCTATCAAAGGTATAAGTTTCGTTTGACTATAATTATGGTCAATTTTAACTTTAGGAACAGTAAATGTGGAGCGAGGTATTGTTTGTTTTGCACCGACATCAAACGAATCGTTTCCAATCTGCTAGTCATGCTCATGGCTTCTGCGGATCGCAAGTTCGCCTGGTTTCGGTGCCGGGCGGCTTGTAAAGTGCAATTGAAATTCACAAATACGCCTTGCTTAAGAATGGGATAAATACGTTTTAATACAGCTTAGTAGGCAAGATCAGTAAGCTAACATTGGGTAACTAATAATTAGTTTTTCGCTAAGATGAACGCAAAGCTACTGCCTGTGCTGGTGCGCCAAAATATTAATTCGTCAACCGCATATGAATTGGTGAATCATAATATTGTTCGGCACTGTAAATGTGCTTTCTAAATTGGTATTTTGATATTTATTGAAAGACGAAGTTAAGCCAATTGTGAGCGTACTTATAGATTTAAATCCTTAATCAACTCTAACACAGCGTTTGTCAAATCATTTGCGTATTCGGCTGCTGAGTGTTAGGTCATTATTTTAGATCTTACGTCAGCGGGACCATATTATCGTTCAGTTGACCGTGGCTTGTTGGTCCGTTGTTTATTTAAAAACGGTACACAATTCATTAATTTTATTCAGTTCGACATTCAACATTGTCCAACAGTGTGACATTTAAACGGAATACACATTGACGTTGGCTGGCAGTGTAATAAGCTTCATAAACTGCGTATAGAGTGCGCGACGTGCACACTTTGGCTTCGATGGCGTTCTTCGTGCAGCAGCAGTGTCAGTCGTCGTGGTAGCACCCCTGACGGCAGATACGGGAACGCGCCACGTTTATAACACACCCCATTTATAACGCAGATTTATTTCGTGGACATCGACTACCGCGTTATAACGAGGCGCAACTGTAGTTAGTACAGTAATAAGAACATTATATATTAATTAATACACAAAAAACTAAGAACAGACTTCAAAAGACTGACCAATATTTTACACATACGTCCAGCCATTGGTCAGTGAATGACCGGAGGATGTCTACTCACCGGCTGGTCAAGGTCCTTGTCCTTGATGGCCATGTTACAGTCAATGACATTGAGACCAACCAAGAGACCTGCAATCTCCTCTCCCTCATCCTCCAGCATGATCGAGCCATCCTCGTAGAACTCTCTGTAACAATAGAGACGTCCTCATAGAACTCTCTGTAACAATAGAGCCGTCCTTGAAGAACTCTTTGTAACAACAGAGCCACTATCATAGAACTCTCTGTAACAATAGAGCCATCATCATAAATCTTTCTGTAACAACAGAGCTGTCCTTTTAGAAATCGCTGTAACAAAAGAGCCATCCTTGTATAACTCTCTGTAACAACAGAACCGTTCTCGTAGAACTCTCTGTAACAATTGAGCCATCCTCATAGAACTCTCTGTAACAATACAGTCATCCTCATAGAACTATCTGTAACAATAGAGCCACCCTCATAGAACTCTCTTTTGTGTGTGTGCATGTGTGTGTTAGTGTGTGTGCACATGTGCGTGTGTGCGTGTGGACGCGTGTGCATGTGTTTGTTTGTGTGTGTGTGTGTGTCACACATATGTATCAATATTCAAAAACACCCCCAACCTAATATTGATATACTTCAAGACTGGCTAACACAACAGTAGCCTACAAAAGCAGTCCTGAGTAAGTGTCAGCGTGACAGTTTAGATGACATACCCGAGAACTTCTTCCTTCTTGTCAATGAGCACACGGAAGTAGTCAGCCAGTCTCTTCTGCATCAGAGCAAGTCTGAGCCAGGCTCGACCCCGCCCCACATTCGACCTGGGGACGACAACACCAGGAGGTTATACCGGTGGCAACTAGATGTAATTTATTCTTTTTTGCAATTATAATGAGTTTTTATTGTAGTGCTATCTTCAGTTTAATATGATATCCTTAATACTAGAATATGTATGGAAGATATTGTTCATGGCGCCTGTCAAATTGCATTTAATAAGCTGGTTCCCAATTTGAATGTTGCACCCACAAAACGTTCGAACTGTATACAAAACAGCTGGTTTCCACAATCAAAACTGCAAGTGAAACAACTACTTCCAGTAACTTCCTGCTAAAACTATTACCACCCGTGGCTTGAGATGATAATTGTAGGAAATGGAACAAACAAAGTCACTTTAAGAGTGATTCACTGTATACTGGTATCTCTGGATAATTTTATTTTTAGCCAGGATAAAAAAAATACATATATATATGCATATATATTGTGTGTATATATATTATGTTGTCAAAGACACACACACACACACACACACACACACACACACACACACACACACACACACACACACACACACACACACACACACACACACACACACACACACATACAACACACACACACACACACACTCACACACATACAAACACACACACACACACACACACACACACACACACACACACACACACACACACACACACACACACACTCCACACACACACACACACACACACACACACACACACACACACACACACACACACACACACACACACACACATACAAACACACTCACACACACATACAAACACACATACAAACACACACACACAAACACACTCTCACACACACACACACACACACACACACACACACACACACACACATACAAACACACACACACATACAGCACTCACACACACACATACACATACAAATATACTCACACACACTCACACACACACACACACACACTCACACACACACTCACACACAGACACACACACACACGTGTGTTTGTATATATATACTGTGCATGTGTCCTTAACAACATAATATATATATATATATATATATGTAATATATATATAGATATATATATATTATGTTGGCAAGGACACATACACAGTCATATCAACATTCAGCCAAAAATATAACGTAATTGTTAACCATCCCATTTGTGGTCGTGATTGTTTTTCCATTCAGAGACATCTGTGGGGGAGGGAATGTACTACGACAACTAGAGAAATGAGACAATGAACACTGTGGTGTTTACTTTATATGAGGCATCTCTTTCACACTGGTTGTGATGTCAATGGCGTCAGGAACATATCGCTCTACCTGCTCCAGCAAGCTCCATACCTCCCTCCGATCTCGCAGGATGCCTTTCTTGGCTGCAACACACAACCTCCTCTACACCAGTGGAAATATAAATCAAATAACTGTTGTCATGTATCGAACACATATGAATGAATGAATGAATGAAAGTTTATTCAACAACTGCAACACCAGTGAATCAGGTGCATGGTATGGTGTGCTGGTGCTGAAGGGAAGAAGCTGAAGACATACGACTTATAATAAAGGGATATGAACAAAACAAAGCAATCGCCAAGGGTAACAACTGAAAGTGTATAATACAATGTCTGCAAGTGGTACATGCAAAGACTGTTTCTATATTTACGAGACATAGATTGGGTTAGTTGAAGAGAATGGAAAACAAAAGAGCACGAGGAGAAGAATGAAACTAAAACGGAGAGTTACTAAGAGAGATCTGAAAAGGGTAGGGGAGAACAGCCGACAACTGGAGAGAAAAACAGAGGTTTGCAATAGTCCAAGCCAACCGCTATAAAGAGCAGAACAAATCTGTAACATATTCCCCACCCCATAAGGGTTCAAAGATGAAGATTGGGACAGGTCTTTAGCCAGAGACCCACTGTCTCATTATAGGAACAGGTTTTTTTGAAAATTTCAACAGGTTTTTCTTTTTCAAATAACGGGTCATTTGGTCTTTGAATGACGGGATTTTTATTTTTGAGATACCATAATGTTGTGTTGGACAATAACGTGGTTTTATTTTCCCAATTTATAACAAGGTTCAAACAGTGTTTGCGTTGTGATAAAATGTGTCTTGTACTAAGTGTGAAGGAGAGTGCAGGAGGGTAGTTTGATGTTTCAGTACTTTGTGATCCTCAATGGAGGTGCAGTTGAAGGTTTTGGAGAGCCTCAGCCCCCTGAATATTTACCATGTTCGGACGCCAATATCCAATACATGTGTAACAGGGTTTTTCATTAAATTTTCCAATTTACCAGTTCTCATTTTTTATTTAAACTTTACGGCTAAATAAAAAACGAGAATGCGTAAATTGGAAAATTTAACAATCATGATTAAGGGCACAAACTGGGGTTTACAACTAAATTTGTGTGAATCACCAGAAATATCAAACATACGTTTTATGCGGTGTCGTAGGACGTGTTCGAGCACAACAAAGAACTGCTGGAGAGGTGCGTGTTCATCGTCCAACATGCGGCCGTGCTTCAGCGAGGAACCAATCACCTCCTTCACCACCAACTTACACACAATCAGCAGATTCGCTCGCTCTATTGCTGACGGGTTGCGTTCTGAAGGCAACAATGTATAACAATAATAACAGCATTTCTTATAATGAACAAGATCCTTATGAGGTTGACAGTTTTTCAATTTTTTTATTATTAATTTATGTTTCATATACATGTAATTATGTATTTTAAGCACCTCCAAATGGATTTATCTACATTTAGTGCTATATAAGTGTTCTTCTTGTTAGTATTATTACAAAGTGCTTGACGTGATTAACTAATTATACAATTCTAACTTCTAAGTAATATGTAAGGTAAATATTTATGAATAAAAAATATATATAAAAAATAGCAATGTTTAATAAATATATTAAAATGACACTAGTAAAGTAGATAAAAAAATTGACAAAACCACAGAAAAGACTGATTAGAGCAGCAAGGGCCAACAACCTAGTTATTGGACATTCTATTTTTAAGAAACAAGGAAAATTAGGACTGTTCAGGAATAGGAATGATATTAAAGGACTATAGGGGTAACTTGTGCTAATAACAGTTACGAACCCGATAAAAGGACGGCTGTTAATTATGTTTTATGAAATGACTGGACAAGGTTCATTTGGCAGGACTCCAGAGGCACAGGGTTTGGGAAACGAAATTATTATTAAACCTACATTGAATCAATAAAGGAATATTCATCGTATTTATGTTACGTACACACCCGTACTCCAGTTTATTAGTCTGTACAGTAGTATCATGATAAACACCTGTGGCAGACTGATGAAAATAGTCTAATATCACACCACCACCACCAACAGCACTTGCTGAACCACAGAAGATTCCTAGAAATGTTCCTAGAATCCATGTGATGTTTCCGACACACCCACATTTATCTCAGGTACCAATGGTAGTCAGCAGCCTGCAGCCTGTTTCTGATTATAACAATCCATGTAATTACGTGTGATGAATCACACCTCGTGTCCACTGGTATCAACATCCCATGCTAGAACAAGTATTGATCGGGAAGACTGTTAATTGAAGCCTATTAAGTGAAAATACTGCCGTTTTACTTGTCATACTTATACACAGACCGATTTATTTATTTTTTAAATTATGTTATTTTATAATATCAAATGTAATGTACTCATAATCATAACCAAATTTCTGTGACCATAACAAAAATCATAGTTGTGTATGGTGTGGTAATATTTGAAAATATCCGGGTCGTAAATTTGTAATTAAAACAACTGCAGCGTACACAGTAACCGCTAGAGAAGCTGCAGTGCTTCTGTGACTATTTTAAGAATGCAATTAATGACATGACGCTGTGGCACATGTAATATTTTATCTGACCTGCCTGATGTTAATGTATTAAGGTATTACAGCAGATAGCACTCTGTAGCATCAACATGAAAACCACGTCACATAAAATCTAAAATAAAGAGTATACCCCACACATGACGTAACAATTCCAGCTGGCCTGATTGTGGGATAAAAACAGATTCCCAGCCAACGTCGCCATGGATACTGACCGTCATCTATCTGGGTGAGCCTGACGTCCAGGTTGACGTCGGTGAGTTCTTTCAGACACAGCCAGTCTCCGTCGACCGACACACGGAAGTTACACAGGTAAATAGTCTCCTCGGCCATGATTCCCCCACACACAGTCTACTCCGCGTTCACACTCCGCCGGCTGACTCATCTAATATGTCCATGTCCGCATAATATCTCCCCATGCCTCCTCCGTGACACGCCCGCCGTTTAGTGACACACTGATCCACTTGTGTCTGTTTCGTGTCACCATCCGGGCCACTTGACACCACAGTGGGTGTTGAAAAGGGGATCCGTGTCCACTTGTCGATCCACAGTAGCCGATGTCTGATATTGCAGTGAGATATCTTTGTTTATTGATCCAGTCATTATGCTGAAATATTCATGGAGCGTTGCACTGGATGTGGCGGCAGTGATGTATGCAGCTGGCTCTTGTGGATCACATCAGACCAGACTACAGCCTGATGACTGAAGACTTTATTGAATCAACCATGAATCCAATTGTCCAATCTCACTCCGAGAGATACTCATGAGTATTCCCAGTGCTCCACCGTATTTGAATTAAACGGAAAAAGTTACAGAGCTTACAATATATGGTTCCTGTTTATTGTTATAAAATTATTATAGTATGCCTTGTCCAACAACTAGTCTTAGTACTGTTACGAATAAATCTTTAATTTGAGCTGTTTTATACAGCCCTGGGCAAATCATAATGGATATTTAAAGTGTGTGTTTGGTGTGTGTGTGAGTGTGCGTGTGTTGTGTGTGTGGTGTGTGATGTGTGGTGTGTGTGTGTGTGTGTGTGTGTGTGTGTGTGTGTGTGCATTGTGTTTGTGTGTGTGTAATTATGTAATAAAATAATAATAATATGTAATGTAATAGTAATAATATGTAATGTAATAATAATAATATGTATGTATGTAATATGTGTAATAATAATATGTGTGTGTATGTATTAATAATGAGTAATATGTAATGTCTAATATGTAAGTATACATTAATATTGTATGTATGTAAAAGAGTATGTAAGTAATATAGGTAATATGTAATAATAATAATATGTAATAATAATAATAATAATAATGAAAAAAATAATAATAATAATATGTAATATGTAATATATGAAGTATATATGTCTCACATAGAAATACATATAATAATAATAATGTGTGTGTGTGGTGGCTTGTGGTGTAGGAGGTGTGTGGGGTGTGTGATGTGTGGTGTGTGTGTGTGTGTGGTATTGTGTGTGTGGTATTATTAGTGTGATGTGTGGTGTGTGTGTGTGTCTATGTGTGAGTATGCGATGTGTTGTGTCTGTGGTGTGTGATGTGTGTGTGTGTGTGTGTGTGTGTGTGTGTGTGTGTGTGTGTGTGTGATGTGGTGTGTGTGTGTGTGTAAGCGATGCGTATGTGTGTGTGTGTGTGTGGTGTGTGCTTGTGATTGTGGGGGGGTGTGTGGGGTGTGTGATGTGTGGTGTGTGATGTGTGGTGTGTGTGTGTGTGTGTGTGTGTGTGTGTGTGTGTGTGTGTGTGTGTGTGTGTGTGTGTAAGCGTGCGTATGTGTGTGTGTGTGTGTGGTGTGTGCTTGTGATTGTGGAGGGGTGTGTGGGGTGTGTGTGCGTGCGTGCATGTTTGCATGTGTGCAATGCTATGAGTGGTTAAATTTGCACACCTTATCCATGCCACCACCTGTAAATGTGTATTAGTCCTATAATTAGATTGGCCTACATACTTACACTGCTTAAACTGCATGCACACCTCACTTTTCCTATACCAATACACTGATTCTATCACCACACATCATTTCAGGTACACAACGTAAAAATATTTCCAAAAAAGAGCAGTTTAGGGCACTTAAATATAATTATTGTGAATTTGTCATCCAAATTGCTGTAGCACAAAGTGCATTTTTGAGTGATAATGCCTGCATTTTATAAACATGTAACAGTAAGCTGATACAGTTGGGAGAGCTATGTCAACCAGTAAACGTGCACTAACTGGTCATAATATCAGCACTCTTTATAATATTTTACATGCAACCTTAAATGAGATATAGTGATGGGAGTAATGCATTGATAAAATTATGTCAATAACCCCGTTGTTCACTTTATCAGCATAAATAATATTGGCCAATCAAATATAACACATTTATCCATGGTCTGATTTGTTTTAAACTACAAAAGAAATTACGTCAAAACTTTTAAAGTCTTAAGCTGTCTTAACAACTTCACACAGAGTTAGACTGGATCTACGTACAGGGCATTCGACACCAAATCAATCAAAAACAGGGTGAAATTTACATGTCCGTCTTCAATTTCAATGAAACTTGGTGTGTTGATGTATGTTTGATCCTGGGTGAGGCCCTGGATAGAGGTCGCTGGTGGTCACCACATAATAATAAACCGGATAAACTATATAGACAGTTTGAATTTACACGACGTGCGCTGCAAATTTCGAATTTTTGATACGTGTACTACTTGTTACGACGTCTCAAGTATACCACCCTGTGGACGGTGGCCCCCCGACACCATCGACGGCATGTTTTGTCACTTATTCACATCAGAAACAATAAGTGGGAAAAACATTTTGTGAAACCTTTGTATCGAACTCCCGCCATTGCTACTGACACTGGCACAATACCGTACACATTGTATTGTATTGTACACCTCATAATAGAGACACATTGTTATGGCGAGTAACAATGGCATGTGTGTGAAATCCAACAGAGGAAGGGTAAAAACTGGTAGTACACCCTGTTCAGCATGTACACGAAAGAACGGCCTCACACAAGCGCAGAGATCTGATTACAACGACGTTGTTATTCTGGTGAATGAGCCACTAATGTATGCCCAATATCACAGACTGTGCCAGCAGAGACAGCATCGTAAAAGTGATGGCGGCATTTTATACCAGTGATACACTGGGTGAAGCGAAGTGTATGTTGTGGTCACAATTTGAAGATTCTAACATTTTAGAACCTATGCAAGCGAAACAAACATCGTGTAATAGAACCCAAAGAGAGACTATGAGTGATGACATTCTGAGAGGTCTTGGACGCCTAATCGAGAATGGTATCAAAGTGCAGTGTGTTGCACGGGACTGGAAGCTAATTCCAAAAAGTCACCTGGAGGGAGTAAATGAGTTAATTCTCGCTGAGAAACTGGCAGAACCTTGAGGGTAAACTTAAAGTGTTCATGGACACTCTTGATGGCATTAAATCTGATGCCGCAAATAACAGCCAGAAGATCTCCGCATTGGAAACTGACTCTAAATTACTCGGGCAGCTGATCCAGCAGGTGTTGGTTAATACCAATGATCATAATGCGAAGTACCCATCACTGGCAGAGGTTGTTGCTGCTGGCTCCAGCACTCAACTACAACAGAAGACAGGTGGCTCCAACCGTGACGGGGTGCCGGATGGCAACGACAGTGACCAGGGTAAACAACAGCAGGAAGCGGACCGTAAGTCGCTGCCAACTATTGAATCAACGCGTATCGTAACTCCTTCAAATTAACAATCTCTGTGGATGACATAAACAAAGTAAAGGACTCTCTATTCTGGCCCAAGGGCTGGAATGTGAGGAGATGGTATGCTAAAACAAAGAGTGAATCCATCAGAAATAAAGATATTGTGTCACTGTGTGAATCTTTGCAATAACGTTCAACGCTTCACCGACTAACCGTACACAACCACTGGCTATTATGAATTATAACTGTAAGCATTTTAGAGACACAGGTCCAAAATTTGATTTTATATACAATATTAGTAAAGAATGTGATCTGTTATCTATACAAGAACATTGTCTATATAAAAGTGAATTAAACAAGATGTGCAAATTAGGTGACGGTATGGCAATAACTGGTAAGAGTTCCATGGATGAATGTATTGCCAGGGAAGGACGCCCATACGGCGGATGTGCAATTCTGTGGAAATTATCACTTAAGTCTGCAGTGAAAGAGCTTAAATGCAATCACGTGAGGTTGTGTGGGATTATGATACAAATTAACAACCGTGAAATCACGTACCTCAATGTATACATGCCGTGCGATGGCTGGTCGGAAGACGATAAGTTTGTTGAATATATGGACGTGTGCTAGGTGAAATACAGCAGTTAATACAATTTAACCGCTCACGTTATATACGGGGGTGACATGAATACACACTTACAACCCCGCTCACGTTATATACGGGGGTGACATGAATACACACTTACAACCCCGCTCACGTTATATACGGGGGTGACATGAATACACACTTACAACCCCGCTCACGTTATATACGGGGTGACATGAATACACACTTACAACCCCGCTCACGTTATATACGGGGTGACATGAATACACACTTACAACCCCGCTCACGTTATATACGGGGTGACATGAATACACACTTACAACCCCGCTCACGTTATATACGGGGTGACATGAATACACACTTACAACCCCGCTCACGTTATATACGGGGTGACATGAATACACACTTACAACCCCACTCACGTTATATACGGGGTGACATGAATACACACTTACAACCCCGCTCACGTTATATACGGGGTGACATGAATACACACTTACAACCCCGCTCACGTTATATACGGGGTGACATGAATACACACTTACAACCCCGCTCACGTTATATACGGGGTGACATGAATACACACTTACAACCCCGCTCACGTTATATACGGGGGTGACATGAATACACACAACCCCGCTCACGTTATATACGGGGTGACATGAATACACACTTACAACCCCGCTCACGTTATATACGGGGGTGACATGAATACACACTTACAACCCCGCTCACGTTATATACGGGGGTGACATGAATACAGATTTGACTAGGAATACGCCTCATGCACATGCATTAAGGAATTTTATATTGGATTTTAATCTTACGGTATGTATAGATGCCCCAGATGCGCAAGTGCCATATACTTATGTAAGGCCAAACGGTTTTACCTCCAGAATTGATCATTTTTTAACCACAGCCAATTTAGGACAGAAGGTGCTCGAATGTTCTATTACGGACAACTTGTTGTTTTCCGACCATGTACCACTTAAAGTCAGGTTAGATATAAATGTAGACCACATGTTCAAAAGGAATTATTGTCACAAACTAGCATGGCATAAAGCCAGTACGAAACTCAATAACCAATACAGTACAGATCTTGAGTATAAACTCTCCAGGTTACAATACGACAAAGAGTGTGTAAGAATGTAAGGTATAAAAAACATGAGAACGAATTATCTAGAGTATACAATAATATAATAAATATGTGCATAGAATCATTGGAATGTCTACCTTCCACCTGTCCTAAAAACAACCTTAATTCAACTGGTGGCGGAAGGAAACTTCCTGTGTGTTCAAAAGAAGTTGAACACCTAAAACAGGTGGCTATTTTCTGGCAACGACAGTGGCGAGCAGTGGGAAAGCCTCATCAGGGTGACATTACAGAAATAAGGCGTATAACAAGAGCTCGGTATCATAAGGCTGTTAGACATATTATGAGAGAGGATGACAGAATTCGTACTACTAAGATGGCTGAAGCCATTAGTGAAAATAGGAGCCGGGACTTGTGGTTTGAGGTACGCCGGAGAAAGGGCAAAAATAAATTCTTGCCTTCAAGTATTGATGTAGGTGATGATGAAACAGCACACATTTTTTCCAATATATATAATCACCTCTACAACAGTGTATCATATGATGTTGATGACATGATGCTATAAATACGGAGGTAAACAAGCAGATTAAAGAAAATATTGCGTGTGATATATCAGTTGATGAGGTTATCGAAGGTGTCCAGCGACTGACGCTGGGTAAGTCGGATGGTGAAGAGGGTCTCAATTCTGATCATATTATACATGGTCCGAAAATACTCGTTGGCATTAATTTTTAACAGTATGTTGATACATGGTTTTAGCCCCGACTCAATGTTAGTGGGAACTATGGTTCCTATACCAAAAGACAAGAGACAATTAGTATGTACATCCGACAATTTTAGAGCTATTACTCTTGGCAGCATTGTTGCCAAACTGTCTGATGTTGTTGTACCATCTAAGGAACAAAGTGCGCTTGCAACATCACATTTGCAATTTGGATTTAAACCAAATATGTCCACTACTCACTGCACATATGTTATGATGGAGACAATCAGTTATATTATAATGCAAATGGCAGTAATGTGTATGCACTCATGTTAGATGCCAGCCAGGCATGGGTTCAAGTACTCGAGTACTTGTGTACTTAAGTACAGCAATTATTGGACTTGTACTTGCCATTTTGTTGAGTCCAGTACTTGGACTTGGACTTGACCATCAAAGTATTTGGACTTGGCAAGTACTTTTTATAAGTACTTATTACATGTTACATTGTTGGGTCTATCAGGATTGAAAAGAAATGGCTACAGTGAAAATTAATGTATATTTATTTTTATTTTGTACAAAGCTTCATAACACGAAACATAATTGATGGTACTTGTGATGGTGGTTGATTGGTTTATAAGTATAAACGGGATGATAAGCACAGGTACTTACATGCATGTCAGCTGAGAGTCAATTGTCGACAAGTGTATTGTCGACTTTTGTGGTAGACATAATTGCCTTGGCTTAAGATAATGACTGAACAGTAGTCAGTTGCAAATTGCAATCTGAGAACCTCAGAACCTGGCACTGCAGACAAGCAAACATATTGTCTTGACTTAAATAAATAATGAATAAATGCATAATACTGCTGCTTTTGTGTTTTCATCACTTTGACTTTCACCATTATGAAACATAAACGTAACGTTCAATGTACTTGACTGTACTTGACTAAAATGTTCACTTGTACTTGCTTGTTACTTGTACTTGAGTTTTTCACAAAGTACTTGTACTTGCTTATATTTTTTAGGTGAGTACTTGTACTTGGGCTTGTCAAAATTTAAAGTACTTGTACTTGTATTCAAGTACATTGTGCATGTACTTGACCCATCCCCGATGCCAGCAAAGCATTCGACAGGGTCAATTATTGTAAGCTTTTTAGAGTACTTCTAAAACGTAAGGTATCACCTCTGGTATTAAGACTGCTGTTGTATATGTATACTGGACCACTCGATTTCTGCCTTACACAAAGCATAATATGCAGTTTTCACCAACAATTATTGAAATCATTCAGCAACGTATCAATATTATTAATCAGAACCACTTATTTCATCAATGGCATGCAAACGAAGCATCAAATAAGTTGTTTTTAGTGAAATACTTACAATATTCGTAAGACGGTAATCACTTCACGCGCCAAACGGAAGCACCCGGTTTCTGCCTCATCGTGTTCAAAATAATCACTGTGCGACAAATCGCAACGCATTCACTGTATAAACTCCACGGGCTGTTCATTGACTTTCCTGTGGTGATTAGGGTGAATAGTTGTTTACAATTTCATCCGATAAATTCTAATATTACAGTTGTTTACATCACCATCACTGATATGGTGCACTGTAGTCATGTGGTCTGCGTTTGCTATAAAAATATCTGTCAAAATTCTGTTTGCCTCATTTTAATTTGAGACAAATAACTTTGTTGCAAGTTTATAGACGTCCTTTGCTCATTGTGTCCGATATATCTGACTAAAGATGCAATTTAATATGAGATCCAGCTATGTAATCATAATGAGGCAGAAACGCAGATAGGGCAGAAACCGAGTAGGTGACTATATATACTAAACAAAAACTTCAAGTAAGATGGGGCTCTAGTAGGTCATCCCAGTTTACCGCATGTAACGGAGTCAGACAGGGAGCAATCCTTTCTCCTATTCTTTTCTCCATATACATGGATGGATTGTTTGAACAGTTATAAAAGAGTGGAGTGGGATGCCACATGGGCAACCACTATACGGGTTGTGTCAGATGATCTCACTTTGCTAACACCCACAAGATCTGGACTCAAGGTTTTAATCGATATATATATGCAAAAACTATGCAGACGAATACTGTGTAAATTTTAATGGTACTAAGAGTAGATATTTGATTTTTAGAGGTCATAGCTGTAAATCCGACAACAGAACTGTGTTTTTTAATGATACCGAGTTGGACAGTGCTCAAGATGCTGTACATTTGGGCCATCATATATCCGTTGTTAATAAGGATAGTCGAAGACGAATGTAAAGTGCAATTTATTTAAACAATATTGCTGCTCTTATGTGGAATCTTCAGTTGACACTATTTGCATTGCATGGCAAAATGCGCTTAGAAAGTTGTGGGGGCTAGCACCACTTACACACGGTGATGTTATAGCATTGTTATCGGATAGTTTGCCATTATTGGTCATCTTAAAGCAAAGGTTCTCCAAATTCATTCATAAAGCTATGAACCACAATTCACCGATAAAAGCAGTGTTGCTAAGTTGTCCATTGCAAATCCATGGTCAAGTTGTAGCTCAAACTACCGTTATATCTTAAGTGAATGTGATGCAATGTACGAAGTGTCTACGTATGATATTGATATGTGTGGCAGGCTGGCTTGTCCAATGTAACAATATCGAAAGTGAACGTATTATCGGAAATGTTAGACATTAGGAATGGTCTTAAGACATGCAATATTTTAGACGACAATGATGTCGACCATATCATTATGAAAATGTATGTATTTTTAAAAACTGTACAATTGCCGTTTGAATGTGCGACAATAAAGATTTTATTCTATACGTTTAATGATAATTATGTAATTTAAAACAATCGTTGCGGACGCGTCACAATTATACATCTCAGATCGGTCTCAAGTTAGGCCGGCTAAACGTGTCGGTCTTTGACAACATAAAGCCAGGTGCACAAGGCCAATATTTCCCCCAAAACACTGAACATCGCCAACAATGTTTTTTCAACAAAATGTTGGCCATGTGGTGTCAACAATGTTTTAGGGAATCACACATCATCTGTGTGCGGTGAACTTCAACATTGTTGTAAACCAATTTGCCGCATCAACCAATCAGCATGGAATCTGTGCTCATATGAATGATATGATACAGCATTACCCATGGAAGATGCAGATGCACAGGCTGCAGGAAAAAGAAGAGTTTCTGGTAGCATTATCGGTAACCGCATTATCATATGGGCAGAGAATTCTGATATCATTAAAATATACACATGCAGTATCTATGGTTTCTATGGACACCTATATCAAAAGATACATAATTGAAACCTATATCAGATTTCCAGTACTATTATTAATTTAATATGACTTAATTCTTATGATGTGTCTAAAAGTGTCTAATTATGTCTAAAAGTGTCTTATTATGTTAGTCAATTAATCATTATTATAATTTGTTTATTAGTTTTACAAGCTGCATACACAATGCTATTAATTGTTGACATACGTTTAATTATTAAGTTAACATTGTCTTTAAAATAAATGAACTTATAATAATTTTAATTAGTACACATAATATGAATATTTTACGATGTATGTGTGTGTGTGAGCGCGCGCGCGTGTGCCTGTGTATGTGCATGCATGCATGTGTGTACATATGTGCACATTTTTGTATATATATACCGAATATATATAATACATGTACATGTACAATCAGGTGATAAATAATGTTTACTAGTATGCTTTTTTTAGTTTTTTTTTTTTTTCTTTCTTCTTCATTTGTTTTTATATTTATATTGCATGTATTATATATAAACTTCTTGCGTAATCTATAATTTGTATAACATTAACAAACACCTAGTGCAATTACTTAAACTTACATTAGGTAGACTGTTTAGCTAAATAGGTTTATATTTAAAATAAATAAAATAATCTCACATAATAAATATAAACCAGTCTAATTAATAAGTTTGAAAAACATGAACATTGCTAGAGACACCTCTAGTAATGTTCAATTATATATCTAGATTTATACTATTACCTACAGAATTGCAGCGATAATGGTATGTTTACGAGTGTCTTCTGACCATTAACATTTATTATATCATGACACAATATATAATTATATATGTACTTGCAATTTAATGTCACTGGAAAATAGCAATGTTCATGCCCAAGAGAAACACAACAGTTAGTACTTGGTGGATTAGTCTCATATTCCTCGTGCAACTCAAACTAAATTTTTAAATAGACATACACTGTACATACACCATAGTACATTGAGTTCACTAGGCATTCATTGTTATTTTAATTCATTCACCACCATTAAGTAAGTAACTTCCATTATCAGTCTGGCTCATGGCTATTGATGGTTACGTGATTGTGTTTCACGTGACTTTGTTGTAATTCAGGTATAATCCAGAAACTTATATTTCACAAGACACAAAGATACTTAAGCATGCTGCCTGCATATGACCAAAAAAGTCAGCCATATGCAGATGACGAATACCAATTTTAACAATGTTGGCCACAATATGTTGGGAAAAATGTTGATTGTGTGTGCCAGGCTAATTAGGCTAGGATTCAAAGTGGGAGAGGATGCACAGTCTGAATATACAGAAACAGCATGCAGATGCGGCATGCTGCAATACAATAAATATAGTGCCAAAAGAAATTATTAGAAGTAGTTCTACAAGTACACATGCAGATGATTTTTTTATGCAGATGCAACAAATTTAATCATCCATGTAGCGATTCTAATCATATTCGCACAAGAATCAGATAGGAAATTCCCTGAAGTGACATCACTACAGTCTACAGAGGTATTCCCTATTCCGCATGCGTTTCCATACATATACTGATATAGAATCCCAGCTTAAGTATAATCCTAAGGCTAAGGCTAAGAATCAGTTTGACTTTGAGTAGCCTTGCCTTTAAGTTTATGTTTAAAATTAAGACAAAAAGTTTGAAGCTTATCATTATTATGCAATATATGGGATTATTTTAGGAATTAATGTGCACATTTAAAATGAAACCCATCACATACATCTTAATGACGTTAGGAAACTATTCTTGACATTTAGTTATACAATTAGTATTTATTATTAACAACGACGACGACCACAACAACGAAGATGACGTCGGTCTCTCTAGACTCTGCTTCTGCCCTGCCTCTGCCACACCCCCAACTCCCAAGAATGGAAAGATGTATCACTGGCGATGGAACATTGAGACTTACTGACATACGGAATCGTTGTGCGATTTTCCGACACTACTGGTTTGGTAGCTTCTACCTGACTGCTAGCGTCAGGTAATTCCTCTGCATCCTCCCCCTCGACCAGCGTAGCAGTCGTCGCCATCACTTCGGACGCCGTCGCCTGAGATTCACTGGTGGTCGCCATTGCTCAGACGGTTGCTGGTGGCGCTTGTAGCGACTGTTAGAAACTAGTTCTGTGCCGTTCGCTAGATGACGCCACTATCAGTGCAATGAAGGGCTATCTCTGAAATAGTCCGGCAGCCAAAGTGGGCTTTTTGGTCCAACCTTGCACTAAAGGTCCCACAATGGGTTTTTCATGATTTTGTATCTTAAGACAATGGAGAATCAGAATCCGGAGGGCGTTTTGCAGAAATGGCTGGTTTCTATAGCAACCCTATCTCATTTTTGGGCATAAATGAGAAACACGAATATATACATATATTAGTAACTGTGACATATGTTATATTAATTAGTGTGCCCATTTCTATGTTTTTTGACGTGATGAATCCACTGGACACGCTATATTGATGATCTAAGGTTAAGGTCATACATAAATGTCAAGGTCAAACCTAAAATATACACCAGTTTCATGAAATATTATGAAACGAAGCATAATATGCCAGATATATATACAATTGCTGACCGAGTCCATCGGAAGCCATTCAAGACAGCTGTACTGGAGATTTGTCAAGCGCGTGGAGATCAGTGGGCTAGTGAAGTATCAGTGAGAGTAGGAGGAACTCTCAGTGATCTGCATGCAGCTGATGCTAGATACCACTATGATTGCAACACCAAATTTATGGCACCCAAATCGGTACAGCTTGCTTCAAGTCGTACTGAAGTTCTTGGAAAAGTTTCGAAAGACCCAGCATATGATAAACTCATTTCTGACATAGGTGCGGATCAATCGTCCATAAGAAATGCATCATAAATATATTTTAAAAAACTTTATCAAAGATTTGGAGGCACCGTCGTGTCCAGAAGAGCACTACTGAGTGCAGTGTCTATGCATTTTGCAGACGATCTCCTCATTTTTAAAAGCAACAGTCATTGCAAGTATACTTTT
This sequence comes from Paraescarpia echinospica, assembly GCA_020002185.1. Taxonomy (NCBI): domain Eukaryota; kingdom Metazoa; phylum Annelida; class Polychaeta; order Sabellida; family Siboglinidae; genus Paraescarpia; species Paraescarpia echinospica. The sequence continues at coordinate 50,600,325 of CM034535.1, read as the reverse complement.
GTTTCGTGATAAAGCCAAGGATGTATTCAGTGTGATAAGGCATGTCCAGAGTGGAATGGATTCAACAGGGTGTTAAATAGAAACGAGGGTCACCTGGCAAGGCCAGCCGCCATATGTGTGTACACACCTTTGATCGACATGAAGTCATCTGATCCAGACACCATGCTAACAGCCATGCTGGAGGCAGAAAGGCTTGTGAAGTCAGTCGAACAACACATTGTGGTGTTCACCTTGCCCTGTGACTAGCAACTTTACAAAGTTGCAGTCATTAAACATTACATGGGCATACCCAGAACGATTCAACAATTTAATTCTACGCTTGGGGGCATGCACTTCATAATGAACTTTATTGGATGTATCGGAGCCCTGATGGCAGACACTTGGCTGTTTGATGTCATGGAATGTGCATTTGGAGGGGTTGCCCACATGCTGACAGGCAAGCGGTTTCCACAGAACTTCCGACCACTGAGGATGGTGATGAAGGGACTTCTTCATAGCATGGTGCAGCAAGTTGACGAGCCAAATAGCTTAACGTATGACCTAGAAAACAGAGCTAACCAAAGCAGAACCACGAAACTCTGGGTAGATATGTTGATCAAACCTGTTGTACTAATGATGCTGTTTTGTCGAGCTGAGAAGGAAGCAGACTGGGCACTTCGTCTGCTTGCTGTGGAGTAAATGATGCCCTAATGTTTTTGCTGCTCGTCACCCAAATTATGCTTGCTATGGCCTTTATTATCTCGCTCAATTGCGGCGATGCCAGCAGACATCTTCGTAATGTTCATGAATGGAGATCATGAATGTACATGAAGCTGTGTCAATAGGTCAGCAGATGATGAACCAATATGAAAGTAGTTGGCCTACGGGTTCCACTATAGTCTTCCCAAACAAGTTCATATCATGGCAGCCATGAAACGACACATCAAAGTAGGCTCCACAAAGATATACGACACCAATTTGATTTATTCGCGCATCATTGGTCTGCAGGCTTCTGGCAGAGACATAGACACTGAGAAAGCTCTGAAGTACGAGTTGGCCCCGATGCCTACTCTAATGTTCACTAACGCTGGTGAATTGAGATTGGCAACAAACAAGTCAACACTAAAGAACAAGCTAAACGTTGACGTGCCGGCAAGAACTGCACCCAAAGCTACTAGTGTGATAATCGATGGATCAGCCATATTGTGGGTAGTTCATTGGTCAACACAAGATACAGTGCAACAATCTATTGACAACTTTGTTGCATATGTTGCAAGAAAGATGAAGGACTCTGATGTGTATTTGGTGTTTGACAAATACGTCGACTACAGTATCAAAGGTGTCACCCGTACAGCAAGAGTGAAAGAAGCAAGCAGACACCACCAACTCTCACGTTCGATGCTACCCCCATCACATCAGTTGTGTTAACTGTGACATATAACAGAGTACAACTGGTCGATCTGATTGTTGATACTCTACGGGAACAGGGGAAACAATTAAAGACGATGCGCCACAAACTTGTGGTAACAGGAAGTGATCCGGTCCCTGTAGAAATCAACAACAGCATAATGATTGACTGGGAAGACATGAGAAACACCCAGGAAGAGGCTGATGTGATCTTGCAAACCTGCATCTGGAAACATGCTACCCAGGCTATTCCACCTGACGTAGATCCTCTCCAATATGGATGGGCAGCAGATGCAGTAAACGCAACTTTGCGACCAACGCTGCTACCAAGCGACCCGGCGGCCGCTCCATAAGACATTTTGACACTCATCAAATGTACTTGCAACAACTGTAGATCATCTAGATGCTCGTGTTCGTCGGCAATGCGTATATTCGTTTTTCTCATTGATGCCAAGTTGTAAGGTTGCCTGCCACTTTCGTTTTGATATAATATAATGTTGACATAGTTTTGCTGTGTTTGTACGTGCGTGCGTGTGAGTGCGTGCGTGCGTATGTGTGAGTGTGTTTTGTGTTTTCGAACTCTGTGGCATATTATGCTTCGTTTCATAATATTTCATGAAACTGGTATGGCATATTTTTGGTTTGACCTTGACATTTACGTCTGACCTTTATCTTAGATTGTCAATATAGTATGTCCAATGGATTCATCACACCTAAAACATAGAAATGGACACGTTAGTGAATATAACATCTGTCAAACTTGCTAATATATGCATATATTCGTGTTTCTCATTGATGCCCAAAAGTGAGATAGGGTTGCCATAGAAACCAGTCATTTCTGCAAAACGCCCAAGGGTGACAGCTTGTCAGCCTTCTGATTCTGATTCTCCATAGTCTGAAGATACAAAATAAAAAAAAAACATTGTGGGACCTTTAGTGCACGGTTACCTCCAACTTCCTCTGGACTAAATCTACATTTTAAAATAATTATTATAGTAGGCCTTGGCGATTCTTCAGTAAATGTAACTTTTCGGAGATCAAACCAAAAAGTTGTAAGTTTCACCGGATTCTGTATATTTTTTTGTATTTGCAATATATATATATATATATATATATATATCCTTTCGCGTAATCGAACATCGTGAACACTGTCATGGGTTAATTGTCGCCCCATCTCCAGCAGGCTCATCACCACCAGCCTGAGGGCAACTCCCTTCAACATCACAGTCATACAAGTTTACGCCCCAACGTCTGACAACGACGACAGTGATGTGGAAGATTTGTATGGCCAACTGCAATATATCATTGACGAAACACCAAAGAAAGACAATCGAATTGTACCAGGAGATTGGAATGCAAAAGCGGGAGAGGATGCACAGACCAACTGGCAAGACACTTGCGGACCTTTCTGCAATGCTGAAACAAATGAGAGAGGACACAGGCTCCTTGAGTTTGCAACATGCAACGAACTAATACTGGCTAACGCATTTGGTCCACACAAAGCATAGCACAGCACAGCCGGAAAACATCACAACAAGATCGACTACATTTTGGTGAAACGGCACTTTCACACAGGCGTGAACATTGCTAGGACACGAAGCTTTCCAGAAGCAGATATCGGAAGCGATCATGACTTGTTGATGACAACCTTCACATTTCTCTCAGAAGCGGATCAGCAAGCCAAATCACACGTACATGAATCAAAATTGACATCTAAGATGACAAAGACATTGACCTGAACTTGCTGGCCAACACCTTCAACAAAAAGTGACCGACGCAGCCAGCGAGATCCTCGATCTCTGTGACAAAAGAAGAGAACTGAAAAAGAGAAAACGTGATCACGAAGGAGCAACAAAATACAGAGAAGTCAACAAGAAGATCAGACAAGATATGAGAAGAGTAAAAGACGACTGGAACAATATTGTGAAATTGAAGACAGTCTGAGCAAGAACAACAGCAAGAAGGCCTACCAAGTTGTGAAAGACCTGACATCAGTGAAGACAGGGATAATCACCGTCATCCAAGACAAATCAGGGAAATGCCTTACAGAAGAACATCATATTCTCAACCGATGGACAGAATACTGCTCAGAACTGTACAACTACAAGACCAACGGAGACCCAGATATACTAAATTGTCCACAGACCACCGAAGAGGACGATTACCCCATTTTCATGAGGAAGTGGAGGCTGCAATGAAATTTCTAAAAAAAGAAAAGTCAGCTGGAATTGACAACATGCCAGCAGAACTGGTTCAAGCTGGGTGAGAAGCCTTGGTCACCACACTCACAACAATCTGCAACAAGATCTGGCAGACAGGAGAATGGCCCACCCCATGGACCCAGTCACTGATCATCACGCTTCCCAAGAAAGGCAACCTACAGCTGTGCCAAAATCATAGAACAATCAGCCTCACCAGTCACCCGAGCAAAATGAGTCATGCTGTAGACTCTACTCAAAAGACTCAAACCCCAGGCGGAAAAGATCATCGCTGAAGAACAGGTTTTTTTCGAACAGAACTGAGCACCAGTGAACATATCTTTAACTTTAGAATCCCACACATTCAACACCAGCAAAGCCTGTACCATGTCTTCATAGACTTTAAGAAGGCCTTCGATAGGGAATGGCATGCGGCCCTATGGGCGACCACGAGGAAGTACATGTACAGCATTGGCTCCAATCTTGTCCGAACCATTGAACACCTTATGACAAGGTCACCAGTGCAACCATCTTCAATGGCAGCATAGGAGACTGGTTTCGAACAACAGTGGGAGTTTGACAATCATGCCTATTATCACCCACCCTCTTCAACACCTTTCTGGAAAGGATCATGAATGATGCCTTGGAAAACTAATAAAATAAAGTACTATCAGCATTGGAGGCAGGACAATCACCAACCTTCGCTTCGTTGATGACATCAACGGCCTAGCAAGAGAACAACAAAAACTAGTCAACTTGGTGGAGTGCATTGACTAAACCTCCACAGCATACGGTATGGAGATCAGCGCCGAAAAGACCAAACTGATGGCAAACAAGGTATCAACACAGAGGTCAAAGTTAACGGACAGAGACTTGAAACAGTAACACGCTTCAAGTACTTGGGATCAATCATCACAGACGAGGGTTCCAAACCTGATATACTTGCCAGGATTGCACAGATAACAGCAGCACTTACAAGGTTGAAACCCATATGGAACGACAGTAACAATAAGGCTGATGCGATCCCTTGTCATGTCCATCTTTTTATACGCTTGTGAAATATGGACCCTCTCAGCAGATCTACAGAAGAGGATACAAGCCATGGAAATGAGATGCTTTCGGAATATCTTGCGCGTATCATACAAAGACCATGTTATTAACGAAGACGTTCGCAACAAGATCAAACAAGCCATCGGACCATACGAAGACCTCCTTATAACGGTCAAGAAGCGCAAACTGAAGTGGTACGGCCACGTCTCACGATCATCTGTCCTTGCAAAGATCATCTTGCACGGTACCGTGAGAGGGGGGAGAAGAAGAGGTAGACAGAAAAAGAAGTGGGAAGACAACATCAAAGAGTGGACAGGACTGGAGTTCACCGACTCCCAGAGGGCTGTGGAGAACAGGGAAACGTGGAGAGAGCTGGTTAAAAAGTCGTCAGTGGTGCCCCAACGATCCTTACGGGTTATGGGAAAGTGAAGTGAAGACGTAATCGAATTGAATCACTTCGACGACTGCTCCTAAAGAGGTTCAGCCGATGGCAGCAAGAGCAGTATCAAGACTAGTGGCGCGGGAACGAAATTCATATTGGAAGGGCTGCCGGAGCTTCAGCACCATTCCGCTGTCGAAGCGACATACGAAGACAGGAGATGGGGGGGGGGTGCTGTTGAACATTTGTCACCGTCGTTCTCCGCCATATCTCCAGCTGTTCTTCAGCTTCTGTCTGCGCTGGCTCGGCTATCTCGACTGTGACATCGGAAGACTTGGGGGGAGTTCTATTGAACATTTTCGCCTATTATTGGGGGGCATAAAACCATACGTCTGCCCTCCAAATGCATCCAACATTCACGGTCGCCAAAATACACCATGATTATGTAGAACCCACATTCCCACCTGCCATTGACGCTTGCCACAAAAACATTCATGCTCACATTTACTGGAGGGGCAGAACCATGTCTCGGTCGACACACTGATACCGGGACCGACTGCCCATCGCGCCCCAGCTAGAGAGTCTGCGTTGCTGGACATTTTCCAATGTTTTTTTAATAACGTTGATAGGCCTATGTATGTCTTAATGCAGCGTACATATGGCAAATACGACAGACGCGTTGCAGTGCATGTACATCCCTAGCTTTGTGCACAACACCGTGGGATGTGAACATAGTTACTATAGGCCTACTGCATAAAGGACGACTAGCCGTAGTACAATCTGGTGAGACAAGATACATACAAAACCGTGACCAGAAGACGACGTCGCCGTCAATAGTTTGTACATGTATAGCTACATAGAAACACTTTGTTCTTGTTACATCCCCATATATATATATATATATATATATATATCACCACACGCAAGATTGTTAGTTGCAATTGTTTTGACAATACCAAAGTAGGACGATATAGAATTAAAACCTGTGAGGGCAAAAGGCGGATCTTCAAAGCATGGGTTTACAAACTATTTTATCCGGTAGTCTCAATTTATGACCTATATAGTTTTTTCATTGTTGATTATTCATGTGTAGCATATGTTCAATGAATACTATATCACATTCAGGTGGGTGTTGTGTTCTCATCATTGGAAAAATCGAATAGTGAGAAAATCCTAGATAAATTTATTATCATATCTTCGCAACCAGACAAGACACATCTGACTGAAGTGTCGTGTAATACTGTTTTCAGGCATGAGGAATTCGGTGCTACCGTTCTTTATTTGACAAAACATAGAGAAAACAAGATAGTGACCATAATATATAGGTGTGTTCTAACACGGTTGCCGATGATGAGGATGACGACTCGATATCACGTCGTTCGTCCTTTAGATAACATCAAATCATGAATAAATTAACTTTCGCTATGTTTTCAGACGTGGAGAATTGTATGATGCTAGTTTCCTGAAAACAAACACAGGTGAAACTCCAAACAACATGCGGCCACTTTATGATAAGTAAACAAATAGGTAAACAAAAACAATTGTCTGGGTCTATGCATCTAAAAGTATTACCAAAAACTAAACGTTTGCAATTACAATTGAGATTATTTTGCCAGTAGTTTACAAAATACCCTTGTTGAAGACACAACATTTAACTTGTACGGACAGCGCCGTTTTCATAGAAAGGCTGACGTCATGAGTTTCTAATCTTACCAGTAAGACCGTAGCAGAACGCTCAATAAATCCATATATTTCGGCCAACAGTTTGTACTATGTTCTCAGTTGATTATGCTACTTTAAATTATGCAAGTTGATTTTGTGTACATTGTGAGATGTCTTTATCAACATTTCCATAGTAAGTACAGCAATTTAAGATGTAAATAATCGCCGAATTTGCCTGGTCGCTCGTTATGTATTTTGTTACGTCCGCACTCCGCGCTGTAAGCATTATAATTGTTGGTCATACATATAAAGGTGTCGCTCAGCTTCTGAATCGAAGGGAATGCCTGCACGAGAAATCAATAAATAACCGGCATAGTCGCATACATGTCGAGTAAAACTAGGAATATGGTGCGTCATAACCGAAGTCACAGTTCAGCGCTGATTGGTCAAGCCTCTGTACCATGACCAAGATGTCACCCTCCACAATATCAGACATTTTATCAGAATCTTCCATTTGCATCTTGGGTTAACCACTGACATGAACATGTTTATTGTAGTTGCGAATTAGTATTCTGCATTATTTCTTTTATGTGCATAACACCAACAAGTTTCCGTGGAAACAGGCATATTACATGGACATACCTAACGGATATGACGTCACAGGTACTTATTACGTGGTCAGGTTTTATTTCCATCACACTTATCAAATTATTAGTTAAAGGAGGGATTTTGGGTGCAATTTAAGCGAACATGGAGAATGGTAAGACGTCGATAGGTAGGCCACAACAATCAGGAAAGCAGTACGGCAGTACAGGTCTAATCGGTTTCACCCTTTAAAACAAGAATTAATTGGCCCCACCATTTAAATAGGAAAGTATGAGTAGAACAACATCAACAGGTTTAGCAATTAACTTGGACTGCACGGGGTCCCACTTTATACAACCACCTGCGGGCAGGTTTTTCGAGCATTGTTAGATGTGGCACAAACGAAAGTGTGTTCCTTAATTGCTTTTTGACATCTAAAATATGTAATTGTGCAAAGGTCAGTGTATGTTCACCAGGTCCAAGATTGTTAGGTGTTACTGTTTTGACAATACCAAAGTAGGACGCCATAGAATTACAACCAGCGAGGGCAAAATCCGAATTCTAAAAAAGGTCTTACAAACTATAGATGATAAATTTGAGGTCCACATAAAATAAACTCTGCATGATCCGTTGTAGATCCACTCGATCCGAAAAAAAATTAATGAGTTTGTGAACAGTGTCATAGGCAAATTATTTGGTCTTTTGAACCGTGTTAGTCTGAAGAATAATGTTTGTATTTCATAGCACAACACGAAACACTGAGACAATATATTTACATTGTTGTGCAAGCTTATTACAATAGGATAGATAATAATAATGTGTCAACACGTACAGGCTTATACTATCCCGATAATCGCGGGTGACACTGGTATCCTCGTGTCGTATTTGTTCAATTAGGGCAATGTATGCAATGTACCAAAGTTGCAATCTGAGTTCAACATGTTGCGTTTTTTCGTTATACTGTTCGTACGAACGCTTTATTGTGTCTTGTTTGAATACCTGTTCACCTAGCCATGCTGTCATTGTCAGATAAACTCGGCTCATTAACATAACGCAAAGTATTGTCCCAAAATAGCTGTCCGGTTAAACTGAATATGTGACTCCGTACCGTGTATTACGCTACATCCCTTTCCTTTTACAAAAGCGAAAGTATATCACAAACTCTAGTCATTAAAGACACGTTATCTGTTCAAGTATCTACCGATAGTCTGCCAAGTATGCAGACAGCTTTCGGGCACGTGTGCTTCTGCGCACAGGCGTCAAGTCCACAAGTGGCGATGGTGTGTGTTGCATCAACACAGGATCTTCACTCGGCGGTGTGTCTCGCAATAGCACATGATCTTCAATCGGCATCCTCTTGTTTGCACGAGGCGGTGTAACAGACGACACATCGTTAGCTTCACGAAGCAGATGAGTCGAACTGTTTTCCAGCGGCTCACTTTCTGGAAACGGAAGACACTCGTTTACCACGTGTAGAGCACGTCGGTTGAGTCTGTACATACGACACACAACTAGAACGACGTACGACCGGTTTGAGAGCTTCTTCGTGCAATCGCCAAGTATCCATGTTTCTTGTCCTGGCAATTTCATTCGTATAACATCGCCCGGTGCTACCGATCTCAAGCCATGCGCTGACCTGTTGTAGCGTGCCATTTGAACATACTTGCTAGCTTTCCTGTCGCGAGACACGTTAGCAGCAATCTCTGGTATCAGCATGCTACGCTGAATCGGGAGCAGTGTTTGGCATCGACGACCGAATAAGAGTTGGGCGGGGGACGTATTGTAACCCTCACGCACAGTGTTTATAAAGTTCAGCAACGCTATTTGGACATCACTGTCATCTTCCATCGCTTTCTTCACGAGGTTTTTTACCGTCCCTATTGCTCGCTCTACCTGCCAATTGCTCTGGGGGTATCTCGAACTGCTCGTGACGTGCACAAAGTCCCATATCTGCGCGAAGTCTGTGAACTCGGCACAAGATAACTGGGGCCCGTTATCCGACATCACTACTTCCGGTACTCCACAACTAGCAAACTGTGATCTCACTGCATCGATCACACTCTTTGTGCGCATACCCGAACTTAGCATCATCTGCTTGATGAAGTTGGAGTAATAGTCAACCAATAGTAGGTAGTGCTGTCCCTACAGCTCGAACAAATCAGCACCATATTTCGTCCAAGGCCTACCTGGGGCATCGTGAGGAACAATGGTCTCTTTGCAATGGTCTCTTTTGTCTGTGATCTCCCGGTTCTTCAACAGCCAGTACACAGCATCTTTCGCGAGACGTATACCCCCTGTACACCCTGGTGCGAACTGTGTACTGTGGCGATGGTGTTCTTTCGTAGACTGGTCGGCATACGGTCCTATAGTTCTTGAACACCAGTCCATTCTGCACAGCCAGTTCGTGCCGTACATTGTAATATGCACGAACGTCTAGATCACTGTCAGACTTCTGCGCAAGCCAGCCTTTCATTATCCCCTGCTTCTGGAGAGCATATTCACACGGCAGTGGCTGCTCGCAGCTCCCCCAGCCGTCTTGGAGACACCGACAGTCCTTCCGTCATGTATATCTTCTTGATTGCGACAGCGTGAACACTTGGTTCACCCGGAATGTATGCACGGCTCAGCGTGTCCGCGATGTACATCTCGTACCCACGCGTGTATGTCACAGGATGCACACAGGCTTTTTGACATCATAGTACTGGAGTACTGGGGTACTTGTGAGCTCCTTCTTCACGAGGTCGAACGCCTCCTGATTCGTACTCATTCAATTCCACCCTGTGTCTTTATCCATCAGTCGCTTGAGGGACTCAAGTTTGTCTGACAAATGTGGCACAAATTTTGCAAGGTTTGTAGACCCAAGCAGCCTCTGTCTGCCTTGGCGTCTTCCGGTCTTGGCATCTTCTCTATTGTTTCCACATTCTTTGGATCTGTTCGGATGTCCAATCTATAGAACTTCTGTCATTCTGAGCTTCATCTTGTCGGCATTTAGTCGGGGATTTCGCTCTCTAGCACGTTCCAAGAACGCTCGAAAGATCTTGTCATGGTCCGATTCGGCCTCCTCGTCAGTTGTTCCACAGCCGACGATAAAGAAATCATCGTGGAGTACATATACGCCTTTCAGACCCTCCACCAGTTGGTTCATCGTGCGTTGCCACACATCGGGAGCAGAGTTAATACCGAAAGGCATTCTCAGCCATCGGTACCGACCGAATTGTGTGGTGAAACATGTCAACATACTGGATTTCTCATCCAAAAGTATTTGCCAGAACCCGTTCCTGGCGTCCATCACGGTGAACACTCTTGCATTCTTCAGCCGGGTACTGACCCCTTCGATTGTTTGCATCGGGTAGTATTCTCGTCTGGTTGCTGTATTCAGATCTTGCGGATTTAAGCATATTCTGATCTGTCCATTTGGTTCCTGAACAACCACCATGCTCAATACCCAGTCCGTTGCTTCTATGCCTGGCGCTAGTACTCCGTCGCTCACCAGTTCATAACGCTTCTTGCATACTTCCCCACGCACTGGTACGGGTACGGGTACACGTCTCGGCCCGTGCACGACTGGTCTCACAGATTCATCAATTTGGATAACACAGTTATGCTGGAGCCTTCCCAAGCCTTGAAGCACATCGGCGTAGTTGTTTTTTTCAAAGCTCTCGCAGTCAAAGTACTCTCGTGCATGGTGAACACATGATCCAACGGATCAGAATCGTTGATCCTCAATACTCCCATGCTCTCTGGTGCTTCTAGGCTGGGCATTGGCATGTAGTCTCCTTCCATGACGTTGAAAACTAGCCTATGCTTCACGCCTTTTCGAACGACTGGCAGCTTACACTGACCCAACGATTTGTCGCGTGTTCCGTTGTACATCACAATGACGGTTTTCTTTGGACTCAGCTTGGTCAGCGATCTGTCTCCAGTCACTGTCACGTATTCATGTCGTGGCAGTACACAACATTCCGAGCCACCATCTATCTGGAACGGCAGTGGCACCGTCACGTCATTGTCACCACTGTCATAGTTATTATGGTTCGATGTTTCTTCCCCACCCTATTAACTGACAGTGTTCCCACATTGTATGCATTGTCCGACCCTGAAGCCTGTAGATGCTTCAAATGTGCTTGTTTGAGCTTACATCTGCTTTCATAGTGGTTCAGCTTGCCGCATTTGCGACACTGATTACCATATGCTGGGCATTTGTTTCCTTCGTGTTTGTATGGGCAGTACTTGCAATCTCTCTTTCATGTATCTCTGTCACGAGTATTCTCGGGTTGATGTCCCTGTCTGTAGCCACCGGGTCCCTTGACCCATTGACCTCGGACACTTTCTCTTTTTCCTTACAGCACAGATTGACTGTTCTCCAGACATTACTTGATTCTGTTCTGTGGTTGCTTCGGCCGCTTGTACCACCTCTCGGGCTCTCTCCAATGTCAGTTCTTTTCCCTTTGCAATCTTTCGCCTACCTTTTGATTGCGTAGACCGTGTACGAATATGTCTCTGATGATTTGGCTGGCTGCAATGTTGACAAAATCGTACGTTTCCGCTGCGGCGCGTACACTCTTAGAAATTACCGTATAATTAACGGGCATCTACTGTAATAATTTACTGTATCTCCCCGTAAAATGGAATTACGATACATCCGCTGTAATACACGTACGTCATCTATCGGCTAAGGGTAAAACCACGATTTCTGTATAATTAACGCGCATCTACCGTAATATTTACGGTGTCTCCCCGTAAAATGGAATTACGGTACATTCGCAGTAATACACGTACGGCATCAATCGGCTAAGAGTAAAACCACGATTGCTGCGCTTCAGCGCATGCGTGTAAAATTCTATCATATTGTGTGTGGCGTAGTGTGGGAGAAACATGCAATCGGTTAATCGACTGTTTATTGACCTCTTTGGAGATCGGTTCATTTCGGCTCTACGCAAAGTATTCTTGGTAACACTGCATAGCCGCGTGATAGGGCGAAATTAAATTTAAGTAAACCGTAACAAGAATGACTGCGATACCTGCGGTCAAAGGTGGCTTCATATAGCACAGGCCAAATATAAATACGTTACATCAACTGGCAGTAACAAAATGAAAAAATAAGCAATTTTTGCTATACATTATCTGTTTACATTTACGCTTCCCTGTCATTCCATGTTCGCACATGCGCTGTCGCAACAATTGGCGATCTCCGAACAGGTCAATAGAGTACAAATACAAGTTCCCACCAGGAGCAATGCTGTTGCGGCTTCTTCTTCTTCCAATATTGTGCGTTAACCTCATCATGTTGAGGATTTTGGTTCTGCAAATAGCTGAGAATATCCGTATTAAGTTCAGTGTGTGGTCAACACAAATATATGAACTTATGACTGAATGTACAAAGTTTAATTTCTCATGGGATATTAAATGTAAACGTCATAACAGCCACGGCATGAGTATTTCTGTCGGATAATCATATGGCATGGACCATGGCTCTGTAAACACGTTTCACTCTTAAGTGCAGCTATATATTCCGACAGTTTGCTCTCAACCGAAGCTCGTATTAATCACATTGACTGTAATGGTAAATTATTTAGCTTGTCTAAAAATGCACTGGATCGATGCATTTATACTACTGTTAGTGATGTATAACATATCGATCCGTTGCGCAAGCGTGTCTTCAATATGCAACACTGACTAAAATGTGCTTCCCTTTTTCGCCATTAAATGGGCATATTTTATAAATTTTATACATTAATTGGCTGAAAAAAATAGAGTCTAAGTCACGATTTCATGAACAATTTTGGCCCACAGCAGGCCAAAGCTTTCAAATAGGTAAATCATAAAATACCTTTTCCGTCTAGCGCTAACAGCAGGCTTGAGAAGTAGTAATTAACTATTTTGCCGCCAAGTGTAGCGGAAGATATTAATAAGCCTCTGTTACAGGAGAGTCTCTGTTCACTGTGAAACACACGATGCCGGTGTACTGGTCTGGAAGGAGGTTCCGGTCTGAGAGTAAGTTCCGGTTCCATTTTGCGTATTGCGCATGCGATTGTACATGTCAAAGGTTAGCGCCTACTTTCGGCCCACAGCTGTATGGTCTGGAAGGAGGTTCCGGTCTGAGAGTAAGTTCCGGTTCCATTTTGCGTATTGCGCATGCGATTGTACATGTCAAAGGTTAGCGCCTACTTTCGGCCCACAGCTGTATGGTCTGGAAGGAGGTTCCGGTCTGAGAGTAAGTTCCGGTTCCGTTTTGCGTACACACAGTACGTGTCAAAGTTTAGCGCCTATTTTTTGCCAGCTTAACACGGTGTTTGCCGAAAGAATGTGTGATAGTTTACGTTAATGATACGGTTACTTTTGTCATTGTTAGTATACATAACAAAACCTCATAATTAGCATAACTTGTAGTTATTTGTAAAAACTTGTGTTTTATTTTGATATCATTGTCTCAGAGCGTTGACGTTGTGTATCTTACGACTTCGTCACACAGAGCTGCAGTTTTCAGCGCTGTTTATACGCACAGCGGGTTTTGTAGTAAACACAAATCTCCGCATTTTAAATGACATGACACATACTTATCACCGTCAGTTTGGCATGTATAAAGCTGACATTTTGTGTATAATCTAGCAGGCCCATTGGGGGTGGTTCGTAGATTTAGGTTTTTTTAAATTCGTCGGGGGTGGGGAAATTATGGAAACGGGTCATGCATTCACGACTTATATAAGTAAACATTTATTATCATGTCGTCGATGCCAGTCGTTGCATGCGCATACTGAAGGCCACCTCTTCCAGATATTCATCCCAGTCACCTGATGTTCACATGTCAGCTTACTCAATCTAGTCTTGAGCGTCTGGTTAGTCCTACAACAAATTTATATGGTCAATGATGTAACGTTTATAAGAATAATGTTCTTTTCCCAATAAAAAAAAAAAAATATATATATTAATAATGTATACTACTACCAGCGATAAGAGTAATATAATGCTATTTATAAATACGATATGTAATTTTTTATTTGGGTCAGTCTAACAAAAATTATCAGTTGTTAAATTGTTTTACATGTTTAGAAATTAAAAATATAAGCATATTTGCTAGTCATATTAATACAAGTTAATTAAGTTACACCAAAAATAAGCATTTTTGAAGAAAAAACATGTTAAAAGAAAGCAATGTTTTTATTCATAATGAAATTAATTTTATATGTATTAAGAAATGCTTGAAATGTAGGCATTTTTAGTTATATAATTATAATTATTATTAAATTAATAAAAACATTGTGAGAGATACAGTTAATCATATGGATCCAGTATCATTTCAAAAATCTCATACACATGTCAAGACGTGAGTTAGAACAAACCAACCCAATCACTAGGAAATAACTGTAAAAACTATTAACAGAGCATGTAACTTTTAATTTGTGAACTTTTTTCACTATGTAATATTTCATAGTACAATCTTAATTGCTACCTCTCATCAAGTCTGTTAGTTTGTGGATGATATGCAGCCGTAACCATTCGGTCAATGTTGAACTTCTTGGCCAAGTCAGTGTTGATGTGATTTACAAATTCTCGACCTTGGTCGGACAATAATTTCTTGGGGGCACCATATCTGTAAAGGGTTTGCTTTAAAACGACCTGTCTGTTCCATTACGCAGAATCATCCGCTCAAGCCAGGAGTGGTATTAGCAGGAAGGCCTACTTTGTGACCAATTACTCTTTTGATTGTGTGAACTGATACTGTTACATGTCTAACTTATTTAAATTACCTATCATGTTTTCTTATTAACATTGTCTGGCAGTGTGTTAATATTATGTCACAGTTACTGTATATGTTTAATTTAATAATAATAATAATACGGTATTTCTTTAGCGCTAATTCCCGCCTAGCGGATCTATGCGCTGTACAAGCGATAAAATTAATTTGTTAATTTGTATGGACGCTTTACAATTTGCTGAATTAAAGTGTAATAATCAAGGAATGACTTGCCTGCAAATTAAGTTTTTCAGGTTTCGTACCACACACTCCCCAGTCTTCCGTCTTAGGGAGTACAACTCCACGTACTTCGTGAAATAGTCTGTCAGGGTCATGACGTATTTATACCCATTCTTGGTCCCAGGTAGTGGGCCTACAAATTAAGCTTACCGGTAATTAATTTTGGATTATAACATGACATAGATTCCTTTACAACGGGCTTCAAATTAAAATTACCATTCTGGAGAGGACATTTGTACAAATTCTGTATTACATTCCTTTATTATTCAGTTGAAGTGAAAGCCTATATAAATGGAATGAACATGAAAATGTTTGAATGGCACCATGGAAAGTGTCTAACATTACCCTCTTCAACAGCGAAAATCACACAATATCATCTGCCCCTCGACAACAAAAATATATATAATATATATAAGAATACCCAACATTACCCTGTTGTTGACATTAACAATTACCCCCCACCCATTGACACAGAAAATATCCAAAACTACCCCGTTGTTGACAGCAAAAATATCAATACTATCTCCTTTTTACACTGACAATCTTCAACATTACATTAAGTAAGGATAATGTCATTGAATTTCATATAACATGGCCTACCTTTGAGGTCCATTCCCACCATATGCATTGGCGCCACAATCTTTATAGATGTCAGCTTTGGCGCTACTGTTTTAACTTTCTCATATCGTTGACATCCATCACATTTTGAAAACTGCAATATAAGTAAGATAAGAACAAGTAACATAAAGAATGGACGGTTCAATGACGTGATTTACTACACTGGCATGAATTTTAGCACAGCACTTACATATGTTGGTGTATTATTGTTGTATTATACAACTATTTAAAACAACATTGGGCATTGTATATAAATATATATGTATTTATATGAAGTCATCGTAGGTCACTGTTTCATAAATATTTGGCACTATTATATTGTACAGCCATTCCCGCAAAAAGTGTACTATTCACACTCAAAAATGAAAAGTTAGACACACAAAATTCCTGTACAGAAACATATTTACATAATACTGACATTTGTAATAACAGACAGTATCAAGCAAATATATTTATATAATATATATATTATGTTATATATATATATATATTTATAATTGAACCTGGAGCACCAAACGTTTATGAAATAATATATGACCCCCACAATAGGGTCGTTTCAAGATACTCCATATATTTATATATAGGAGACATCACCAGTACATATCATGTATTTAGATTTTCAGAAAGCTTTCAACAAAGTGCCACATCAAAGATTACTACTTAAACTATAGGTCCATGGCATAGGAAATGGTATAATTAACTGGATAAAAAAATGGCTGATTGACAGAAGACAATGAATAGAAGACAACGGATAGTAGTTGATGGGGATGATACAAACTGGAAATCAGTTTTGAGTGGGGTACCACTGGAATCAGTACTGGGACCTATATTATTCTTAATATATATCAACGATTTGGACGATTATATAACAAGAAAGGTGTTGACATTTTCGGATGATACAAAAGTGTTCAGAAGGATTAAACGTTATGTAGATAGACAGCATTTACAAGATGATCTTGACAGGTTGATCAAATTTTTTCAAATGTATATTCCTCCACACAGGACATGGGAACGAAGATGTACAATATACAATGGGGGGTACTGTATTAAGTACAACTGTAAAAGAAAACTACTTTGGGTTAACCACTAGTGCTGAGATGAAGGTTTCTAAGTAGTGCAGAATAGCAGCTACAAAGGGAAATAAAATCCTTGGATTAATTAGGTGAAATATAGTGTATAAGGAAAAAATATATAATTTGTACAAAACAGTAGTTAGGCCTCAATTAGAATATTGTATACAAGCGTGGAGGCCATATCGCAAGAAGGACATAGATATGCTACAAAGAGTACAGAGGAGAGCGACTAAAATGATACCAAAACTGAGGGATCTTAGTTATGAAATACACCTAAAAGAAGAAAATTTAATAACACTAGAGTCCAGGAGATTGAGAGGAGACGAGATAGAAGTGTTTAAAATATTGAATGGTTATGAAAATATTTATAGAAATACTTTTTTCTTAGTTAGAAAGGATAGAAGTACTAGAGGACATGAAGTTATATTAGTAAAGGAGGAGTGTAGATTAGGTATAAGAAAGTTATAATTTTCACAAAGGACTGTAAATGAATAGAACAGATTATTTGCTGATTGTGTGGGTGTTTGCTGCATGAATATGTGTAAACATACAATCGACACACCTCAGAAGGGCGGGATGCAGAAGGGTTGGATAAAAAGGGTTGGGCTCTCAATAAGCCAAAAGGCTTCCTTGTCCACCTGCCATTTAGAGTTAATTCTCTGTGTGGCAATCTTGTTAGGTGGACAATGAAGGCATGAGGTAAATCAGTTGTTTGGATCTTTTTTTCAATGGATTATATCTGATGCTTCAACTGTTGCATCATTGAAAGTTATTTTAATTAAATATCAACATAATCATATTCGCAGATGCAATGTATCGGTCAATAAGCCCATGCCAGGGGTAATTGTGCACAAAGGTTGGTGCATTTACCTGGCGGATTTGAACCACCAACATATACTGAGACATTAGCATCTACATGTGTACTCTTAATTTAAAATAAACAATGTTAAAAAGGAAACCACTGTTTCAAGTTTCAATTAAAAACAGACAACTTAATAAAGGCCATTTACAAAATGTGCAGATGCTGCAAAATAGTATTGTTCACTTGTTACAATTTATCAGTAAAGCTTACTACATAAATGATGGATGAAATTACCAACACAAGTTACCTGATGCTGCACTGCCACAGCCTAGGGCAGTAGGGGTCTAAATTCTAGTGATAAGGGCCTGAGCAAACTATGCAGAGAATGTCATAATTCACTTGAAACAATTTAGCACTACAAAGTATACCAAGTCAGTATGATACAATTAATTAGTAAATTCCTTACTGTCATGTAACAGTATTCCCACACACTGTCAATAAGCTGATGTGTCACTATGTCTACTTCTGAGAAAGGAAATATCACTTTATTCATACACAAATACAGTACAGTGTGACAATAACAATGTAAGTACCTGTGCTAAATGCAATACTGATAGCGAGTGATTGTCCATGATTTATTAATCTATTTCATTCATTAATTGCACTATATATGGTCAAATACATTGGTATTTAGGTTGGTGTACATTTTAGTGGTAGGCCCCTAGGCTAGGCCTATACATTTTTAGGTAAAAAGATTGTTTAATAGCATTAATAATTTCAGCTGAAAGAATATTCACAAAATATAATTCACAATTAACTAATTTCAAGTAGCACTTATCGTGGGGGCCAGTTTATTAAGGTTTGCCTCCCATGGGCATGGAATGTAAATTTTATGTAACACAAAGTAGTGACAAACTAGCAGTACATTTGGTCACATAAGACTGAATCCATTTGACATCTTAGGTTGAGTGCAATTTTTATTAATATTTGCAAAAAAATTACCACCAACCTGTAATGACTGCCATGGGTGTCTGTGTCAAAGGAATATTTATTTATGGTTCAGGAAATCAAGAGGTACCAGTGTATGGTTTAACAAGATTGCCATCCAGAGAATTAACTCTAGATGGCAGGAGGACAAGGAAGCCCTTTGGCTTATCGAGAGTCCAACCGTTTTATCTACATATATCCAGCCCTTCTGAGGTATGTGTCGATTTTATTTTTAAACATATTCACACTACTAGCACCCACACAATCATCAGATAATCTGTTCCATTCATTCACAGTCCTTTGTGAAAATGAGAACTTTCTTACGTCTAATCTACACTGTTCCTTTACTAGTGTAACTTCATGTCCTCTAGTCTTTCTATCTTTCTTAACTGAAAAAAACATATTTCTATCAATATTTTCATAACCATTCAATATTTTAAACACTTCTATCTGATCTCCTCTCAATCTCCTGGTCTCTAGTGTTGTTAAACCACATTCTTTTAGGCGTTTTTCATAACTAAGATCCCTCAGTTTTGGTATCATTTTAGTCGCTCTCCTCTGTACTCTTTCTAGCATATCTGTCCTTCTTGCGATATGGCCTCCACGCTTGTATACAATATTCTAAATGAGGCCTAACTATTGTTTTGTACAGCGGTATTATTAGTTCTTTTTCTTTATATGCTATATTTCGCCTAATCAATCCAAGGATTTGATTTCCCTTTGAAGCTGCAATTCCACACTGCTCTGAAACCTTCATGTCAGCACTAATTGTCAGCCCTAAGTCTTTTTCTTTTACAGTAGTATTTAGTACAGTTCCCCCCATTGTATATTCTACATATTCGTTCCCATGTCCTGTGTGAAGGCATTTACATTTCCCAAAATTGAACAACATTTGCCACTTTTCAGACCATTTGATCAACCTGTCAAGATCATTTTGTAAATGCTGTCTATCTCCATCACTTTTAATCCTTCTAAACACTTTTGTATCATCTGCAAATTTCAACACCTTGCTAGCTATATCATCGTCCAAATCGTTTATATATATTAAGAATAATATAGGTCCCAGTACTGATCCCTGTGGAACCCCACTCAAAACTGATTTCCAGTTTGAAGCCTCCCCATCAACAACTACCCGTTGTCTTCTGTCAATCAACCATTTTTCTATCCAGTTAATTATACCATTTCCTATGCCATGGGCCTTTAGTTTAAGCAGTAATCTCTGATGTGGCACTTTGTTGAAAGCTTTTTGAAAATCTAAGTAGATGATACCCACTTAGTGATATCTTCCAAAAAACATAACATATTTCTTAAGCATGACCTTGCTTTTAGAAACCCATGTTGAGATGGGTTTATCAAGTTATGTTTAACAAGAAAATCCACCATGTGATCTTTAATTAGTCTTTCTAATAATTTACAAATCACCGATGTTAAACTAACTGGTCTATAATTATTTGACTTGTTTCTCGAACCTTTTTTGAATAACGGTATAATGTTTGCTTCTTTCCATTCTAAAGGAACCACTTCCTCTTCTAATGACAAGTTGAAAACTGTTGCAAGCGGTATGCTAATTTGTTCTACAATTTCCAATAGTAGTTTGGGTGGAATACCATCCACTCCAGGTGATTTATTTTCCTTCATAGCCCTAATTTTCTTAGCTACCATTTCTGGGGTTACAATTAACTGTCTTAAATAGTCTGATTCTGCCCCCTTGAACTTAGCCTCTGGTACTGGCAGAGAACTAGTGTCTTCTCTGGTAAACACTGAACTAAAATACTCATTCAGGTATTCTGCCATTAAGAATCCTTCTGATATTATATTTCCAGCACTATCTTCTAGAGGACCGACCTTATCCTGAACTTTCTGTTTGCTTCGAACATACGCATAAAAACTCTTGCTGCCATGTTTTATATTACAAGCTAATTTATGTTCATAGCTTCTCTTTGAATTTCTAATTTCAGCTGTAACTTGGTTTAGTGCTTCTTTATAAATGTTGTAGTCTTCGTCATTTCCAGTACGTCTATATGACTTCCACATCATTTGTTTATACTTAATTTTTCTAATGGCTTCTTTCGATAAGTGTTTCTTTTTGGACCGTTTCCCGTGTTTTTTTAAGGGAACAAATTTGACGATGATGCATTCAATTTCACTCTTTAAGATATTCCAGCATTCTGTTGCTGTCTTATTCTTCAGTGTGTTATTCCAGTCTATCTTTGCTAAATATTTCCTCATGTCCTTATATTTTCCTTTGTGGAAATTTCTTCTGTACTGCTTTTTACTATTCCTTTCTGATTTTACTTTGATGGTAAAATGTATCTGGTTGTGATCACTATTCCCCAGTGGCTCACATATCCTGACATTGTCAACTAATTCATTCTGTGAGGACAAAACTATGTCTAACACATTCTCTCCCCTGGTTGGTTCTAGCACATGTTGAGAAAGGAAACTATCTTGTACTAAAACTAAAAACGTGTGGTCCTCTCTACACATACTCTGTAGAGATTTCCATTTTATATGCCCATGGTTGAAATCCCCCATAATAACACAGTCCCGTTTGCTCACTTCCCTTATAGCGTTTTGTATTTTTTCATTTTCTTCTATGCTTATGTTTGGACTTCGATAAACTAATCCAACCGTTAACGTTGAGTTTCCGGTAACAATGTTACACCAAACAGCTTCTTCGCAATCTGCTTCTCTGTCTAATTTTATTTCGTAAGCCTAGATAGATTCTTTAATATATAAAATAACTCCACCTCCCCTTCTTCCTATTCTATACCAATTCGGCATCTGATACATCGGTGGTTGCCCATGATTCGGTTATACCTATTATGTGAGGGTCAATATCTTCTACCATAATGTTTAGTTCATTTCTTTTGTTTACTATACTCCTTGCATTTAAACAAACACATTTATATCAAGCTTCAGAACAGTTTTCCAGTCTGTTCTTTGCTGAATTATTGTCGCTGTCTTTATCTATGCCTCCAGTTTCAGGCTTCTCTGCGAGTCCCCCCTGCGAATTTAGTTTAAATAGATGCAACCTGTCCCACTGTCAAATGATATATGACAAGCGAGGCGGGCCGCCTCACCGTTTTTCTATGCCACCTCGCCCAAAATATGCTGAAATTGCCGCCTCGTAGCTATTTCCTGCGCCCATTTTTTTTCGTTCTTTCGCGATATATTTAGCGTCGTTATATTCCTGCAAAATCCCAGACTTATGGCAACATCGTTTAGTCGCTGTGGAATTAACTCCATTGGACAACGTGGATGACATCACTTGTCAGTTGTCCAATCACGGAATATTCCAGCAGGATCCCAGTGTCTCCAATGGTGACACCTTGCGGAGTTTCGACATGCTAGAAATCTAGACATTCATGTAACATGGCGCCCAAACGGTAACTGGGTTTGGGAGACAAGTGAAACTCGGAGAAAAAACTAAGAAAACGGTAGCTGAACTAAGGTGTCTTTTGCGCTCCATTTTATTATTATAGTATGTGCCCACATTAAATCAGAATGCTGGTGTAACTGATGTTGAGTTTATGGTTTATGACGGTGGTGGGAGTAAAAACCGTGCAGGCTGATGGCACTACAGGCTTATGTCACTAGTCATACAAGCGTGGAGGCCATACCGCAAGAAGGACATAGATATGCTAGAAAGAGTACAGAGGAGAGCGACTAAAATGATACCAAAACTGAGGGATCTTAGTTATGAAAAACGCCTAAAAGAATGTGGTTTAACAACACTAGAGACCAGGAGACTGAGAGGAGATCAGATAGAAGTGTTTAAAATATTGAATGGTTATGAAAATATTGATAGAAATATGTTTTTTTCAGTTAAGAAAGATAGAAAGACTAGAGGACATAAAGTTACATTAGTAAAGGAGCAGTGTAGATTAGACGTGAGAAAGTTCTCATTTTCACAAAGGACTGTGAATGAATGGAACAGATTATCTGATGATTGTGTGGGTGCTAGTAGTGTGAATATGTTTTAAAATAAAATCGACACATACCTCAGAAGGGCTGGATATATGTAGATAAAAGGGTTGGACTCTCGATAAGCCAAAGGGCTTCCTTGTCCACCTGCCATCTAGAGTTAATTCTCTGGATGGCAATCTTGTTAAATCTTGTTAAATCTAGTCGGCATTTGTGTCAAATCCGGACCCTTTTGTAGCCCAAATAAAAGCCGTGCATCATATTCACTAGTCGGCACTTGTATCGAGTCCGGACCCTTTTGTAGCCCAAATAGCGACCCTGTTTGCGCAAGTCTCCGCCACTACAGCCATGCGTTACCGCACATCACGCGTAAATTGAGCGATATAGCAGCGTATGGTGATACAAATCGGGGTGCTATTTACGCCTCAAATGGACGTAATACGCAATATTCTTAAAGATAAGTATGCCTAGGTTACTGTTGAATGATGGAACTATCTCACAAGTGCCCACAAATCTATTCAACTGATGTTCTATGCCGTATTGTTTAGCAAAATAAGGAATGTGATTCGTAAGATATCTTAGTACTAAATATATAATACATATTCCGACAAAGTTGTGTAAACAAACTTTTGGGAAAGTTGATTTGAGTGAAGTACTTACGAATATAAACCATCGAAGTTCACATCTCATAACAGATGCCTATTGCCCAAAACCGTGTATACTAACGGGTTATCAATAACTTGGGTTAGACAATGACATGTTTGCACAGAAATTTTATACACTAAACAACTTATACTGTTTTATAAAAAGGACACAATTTGAGATTAAATTTCATTTAAAGGTGATGATGAAAGAGTCTTCAGATGATACCACTGGATGCTTCCCAGAGAAGTCGAGATGGTGTTCGACTGAACAGGTCTGCCAGGGAGTAAAGTGTGAAGCGCTTTGAGCAGTCCTTAGGATTGGATACTGCGCTATATAGGAACTTCCTTTTACATTTTTATTTACTCTATCTGCGAGGTAACAAGGCCTAGGGTTAGGGCAAAAAACCATAACCACAACCAAGTACCAGTGGTAAAGTGGCAACCACACGTCAACACAATGAAACAGTAATGACTACTGACTTTTATCAATCATTTAAAAGTAGTGTCTTGTTGTTTTATATCTTCCCCTCTATATTCAAGAATAAAAGGTTAAAACAATACATCAGAATGCACCATATTTAAGCTAGTTTTTTAAAAATCTCCGGTGGAACATGCCCCCAGACCCCCCTAGCAGCACTTCGCGCCTGCGCCGCTCGCGTAGCTCAGCCCTAACACCTTGCCCATCATTTTACCCAGGGGAAACACTGGGTACAACCCACAGAAAGATATGAATAATAACCATTCTAGGTAATAAACGGTGGGCCTGCAGAGCAGCTGTGTTAATAGCCACGTCATTGCGTCCAGCCATCGTTTCATAATTATACTTCTGTCAAAATCATAGGCCCCTATTCAGACACCTATATCATTTAAGAGACCCATATTAATAGACTGGCTTATGGCATAGTATACTATACGCTAGGCTACAGACTATTAGCCTGGCCCTGGGGCTGGACTGTCTACTCACCGTCTACTTGATATTTGCCATGCTGCGTAGCTTTCAAGACAGCATTGCGCATTCGCTTTTCACACACCAAGTGCTTTTTGATGACTAGGTAATGCCTTATGCAAGTCATGTACCGTCGGTACTCATCTCCTATTTTCTCCCGCTGCATCACAGGTATTTTCTCAACAAAAAATATGTGAACTAGCTGATGTGCCTGTAGACAGTGGTCACACGCAGATGTACGATCCTGTTCAGCAACGTAGGGGGCAAATAGGTCGATGGAGTAACGGTCGCTATAGCAAACGAAAAATTATTAATTGTATATCTCAGTCACCGAGTGCGTCGAGCAAGGGTCAAAGTTGATCGGTCACCTGAGGTCACGTTGCTCACAGCGATGTAACTCAGTCGCCGCATACTTCTGGCACGGGGTCAAAGTTGATCGGTCACCTGAGGTCACGTTGCTCACAGTTGGTCGATTTTTATGTACTGCGCTTGCGCGAGCATGCACAATACGCAAGACGGAACCGGAACTTACTCTCAGGCCGGAACCTCCATCCAGACCAGTACACCGGTCCTGGACAAGCTTGTTGTGGCCAGCCACACAGAGGACATGGTTGTTGGCATCATCATGCTGTTTATGGCATATTTTGTCTTCAACATCAAACGTTTTAACACTTTCCTTCTGAATTTTTCCTACAGAGTTTGTTAATCTTCCACAAAAGTTGTGCATGTGCCTGATAGGTCTGCGCAAAGTTGAACTCTGACAGCATTACAATTGTTATGCTGATGTCATTTTACATTGTGTTGGTACCAACAGAACAAATACATGCATATAGGTGAGATAGTAGCTAAACAGCTAACACAAACATAAACATGCTCATCAAGAAAACCGATAATTAATTAACAAGAAAAAAGATAGCAAATTTTTGGTGGGTTTATCCCACAATGTAAAATACAGCTACACTTAGAAATGTACCGTAAAAATTACGGTAAATGACTGGCAGCACCGGTGCCAACGGAGTACCTTAAATTTAAAGGTATATGATTTACGGTGTACCGTATTTTTTACGGAATAATTCTGTAGAATATACGGTAGCATATTGATGGTGTACCGTATTTTTTATGGAATAATACTGTAGAATATACGGTAGCATGTTTACGGCGTACCGTATTTTTTACGGAATTGTGCTGTAGAATATACGGTAGAATGTTTACGGTGTACCGTGTTTTATGCGGAATTGTACTGTTAATTATACGGTAGCATCTATACGGCGTACCGTATTTTTTACGGAATTGTGCTGTAGAATATACGGTAGAATGTTTACGGTGTACCGTATTTTATGCGGAATTGTACTGTTGTTTATGCGGTAGAATTGTTTCGATGTACCGTATTTTATATGGAATTGCAGTGTAGAATATCCTGTGGAATTTTTATGGTGCCATATTTTTTACAGTAGAATATTTACGAGGTATGATACTTTTTGTCTCTCTCTCTGTGTGTGTGTGTGTGTGTGTGTGTGTGTGTGTGTGTGTGTGTGTGTGTATGTGTGTGTGTGTGTGTGTGTGTGTGTGTGTGTGTGTGTGTGTGTGTATGTGTGTGTGTGTGTGTGTGTGTGTGTGTATGTGTGTATTACAGGAAGACACAGAGCAATTGTTGGTAAAGGTAATTTATTAATGGTATCAGCCGTAGGCGAAACCTTTGTATCCTTGGCGGCATTTTGCATAGTTCGGTGGTGTTCAACAATGGCACTAACGGACGATGATCTGTCTCGAGTGTGAGCCGTAATCCAAGCACGTACTCGCTGAACTTTTCACATGCCCAAGTCGCTGCCAAGGCCTCCTTCTCGATTACCGAGTAGCGTTTCTCAGTGTCACTCAGCGATCGCGACGCATAGCAAACTGGACGACGCTTGGTGTCATCTTGCACTTGTAGCAGGACCGCCCCAATGCCTGTCGACGAGGCGTCTGCTGCAATGATTGTGGGCGAGTGTCTCGGGCGCGACCAGGGCGTCTTTCACTCGCTGGAATGACTTCTCCTGTGCGTCACCCCACAACCAGACATTGTCGCTGCGCAGTAGTTGGCGTAGCGGCTCATTGTACTCAGCCAGCCCTGGGATGAACTTTCCCATCTGATTTACCATGCCCATGAAACGTTGCAGTTGTTTGACCGTCGTTGGAGTCGGAAAATGTGTGACTGTTGTCGTTTTCCGCGGGTCGGCCTGAATGCCGGAGCCATCGACAATGTGACCAAGGAACGTTATAGAGCTCCTGGAGAACTCGCAATTGTTTGCGTTCAGTGTGAGTCCAGCCTCCTGAAGGCGACCAAGAACGGCTCTCACACGTTTGTTATGCTCTGTTTGATATGTGGCGTGAATGAGAATGTCGTCCATGTTACATATGACCCCCTCGAGTCCTTCCAGAATGATCGACATTGTTCGTTGGAAAATCTCCGGAGCGGAGCTGATCCCGAATGGTACCCGGTTGAAGCAGTAGCGACCATGTGGTGTGATGAAAGTCGTCAGCAGCCGCGACTCGTCGTCAAGCGGAAGCTGCCAAAAGCCGCTGTTGGCGTCAAGCTTCGAGAAGACTTTGCTGCTGCCCAACTTTGCAAGGCTTTCGTCCACTGATGACACCGGGTGTATCTCTCGCTGTACTGACTTGTTCAGTTGCGTCAGATCTACGCGGATCCGCACGGAGCCGTTTGCTTTCTGGACAGGAACCATGCCGGAGCACCATCTTGTCGGCACGGTCACCGCCGATATGATCTCCTGTCGCACCATCGACTCAATCTCAGATTTTATTTGTGGAAGTAGAGGATGGGCGATTTTCCTTGCGGTGTGCAAACATACTGGTGTGGCGTCTGCGCACAGCGTGATGTGATGTTCGGTTCTCAGTTTACCGATGCCTTTGAAGAGAGAGAGAGAGCTGTACTCGGCACGGTAGTTTGGTTTCTGACTCGTTGTTTCTTGGACGTTGTCGACACGTGCGACCAAGTCAAGACCGACACATGCTCGCCGACTGAGTAGAGAATACTCTTGGTGTCTAATGACGTACACCAATTCATCGAGTGATTTGTTACGATAGCGCAGTTTTGCCTTGATCACTCCCATTACTGGTAGAAGTGTGCCACCCGGACCACGTAGTGCTTGCTTTGTCGGTAGCAGCTTTTTTGTATTAAGCCACGCCTCTTGATCGCTGACCACAGAGACAGCTGCACCCGTGTCTAGTTTGAACTTTGTGGCGTGACCATTGACCTCCACCTCAGCTGACCAGTGTTCTGCGTCGTCTCGTGCCCCAACATAACCGAGGTACGGCAAGTCGACACACTCGAGCTGTTGCACTTCGTTGACCCGGTTTGACGGTTGTTTCACACCTCGACAGACAGTGTCCTTTCTTTTGGCAATTGCGACAAATAGCTTCTCTTGCAGGGCATTGTTGTCGACCGTGTCGACTGCGGCCACACCATTTGCATGTGTTGTGTGTGCCTGTTGTAGCAGAATTTGTTTTTGCGTTGTTGTAGTTCTTAGGTTTGTGCTTTGTACCGGCTTTGAGATAGTTTATTGGGTGAGACGGTTTGACAAAATCCACAGTTTTGCTAGCAACAGTGTTCTCTCTAACAAATTCTCTATTTTGTTTTCTTGCCTCTGCTTGTCTGCTAATTTCTATCGCTTTTTTCAGCGACAGATCGGACTTCCCTTGTAGCGTATCAGATAAAGCATCACTGAACACGCCTACGACGATTTGATCCCTGATTAGATCCTCTCGCAGATTGCCGTAGTCGCAGAATTCTGACAGCTTGTACAAGTCTTGTATAAAGGTGTCAATCGATTCACTCGGTGACTGAGTTATTTTATTGAACCTCGCACGCTCACAAATGACGTTTCGTCTTACCTTGAAGTATTCGTTCAGCGCCATCTTCACATCGTCATACGCATCGGTTTCTTCGTTTACCGTCAGCGTAGACAGTATATCGTCTGCACAGTCCCCCATACTGTAGAGCAGGATGCTGACTTGATCTGCATTTGGCTTATTTTTCAGCCCTGATGCTACTCTATAGCGTTCGAACCGCTTTAGCCTGTTGACTATTTGTGCCATCGAACTTTCCCGGCAGTGGAATGTCAAGCTGGATGCCAGTGGGCGCAATATTCTGCGCTGGCTGAACCGTAGGATTCTCCCCTGGTATGCTCATGTTTAACTTGTTGTATTAGCGTCGACTGCGGGTGTTTTAAAACCCGCTGCCACCATATAGAATTCGTAAGTGAGTCTTTTTGACAGACGCTGAACCATCTTTATTCAACACAAACTTGACATTGCCATCACATGTCGTATCCCATCATGCTTTGGGATAAAGACAAACATAAAGTATGGTGGCCGATATTGGCTGTTGCTACAACTTCCATTGCCTACGCGCAGATTTGTTGTTTATATTCAGCGGTTTGGGCGGCGGAATGCTCGACGTAGGCATTTGCAATTCATAGTATTAGTATCGTTAGCGAGTAGCGGTAACAATATCAGTGACGCCCGGGGAGGGGGGCACTACCCTTACATGTGGGTAGGGGTGTGCAGCCGAAGGTCACATACCCCTACCCTTGATAAGGGCATCCAGTATCAACAGGTGTACCCTTGATCTGGCGACAAATTGAGGGGTCGACTCGAGTTGGAACACTTCACTTCTCGTGGCCGAATTTCCAACGAAAATTGCCCCGAGTAGTTGTCGACATATACCGAAATATACGCGATAGGTAACATTGAATGCTGCAATAAAAAGCTAGCCTTGTTCTAGGGAGAGTTACTCGAAATGATACCCTTGTCTAAGGAATTTCTGTGTAATGTCCGCCCTTGTTCTAGGGAGAACATGGGAAAAACAGACCCTTGATCTAGGGGGCCTCGGTAAAAAACGACCCTTGAAGTCGGCACATCCACAATACTGCTAGTATAGGCAGTGCCCCCCCGGGCAATGACGGGCTTCAAATAGCCGTAATGCACAAAAATTACGAACTCGATACCATTCTAGCACCATGTTGGGTTTTATTGTTACACAGTTCACATGCGTACAATAAACAACTGTACGAACACTTTGTTGTGTCTTGTTGTTTTTACATACAGTACCTGTTCACCCAGCCACGTTGTCACTGTCAGATCAATTCGGTTCATTAACACAACGCATAGTACAGCCTACAGTCCCAAAATAGCTGTCCGGTTAAACTGAATCTGTGACGCCGTACCGTATACTGCCGTTTCAACAGTTTTTAAGAAAGTATACATGTACAACATGAACACTATTTAATTATGCTATCATACTTGCTATACCGTGTGTTACTTTGGCATTTAAAATGTTATTTCATAGATTATACCTTTTGGCAAAATTATCTGTTGCCAGGTCCAGCCAACGGAATAATAAATGTATGACCGCGGACAATGATGTTTTGTCTTTTGTGCCATTTTATGTTAAAACTGCATATTATGTGAAAACAAGTTTACATGGTATCAAGGGAAGTTACTTATATACTGTGTTGGGCAAGCAAGTTCACTGGAAATATGTATTTAGACGATGGACGATCTTATAATGCAACTTTAATTGTTAAACCAGTTCAAGACCGAGCTGTCCTTCACATCAAAGTATAAGTCGTAGACGGCGGGCAGGTGGTACCCTGGTACCCCAGATCATTCCACATCAATGCGTGATCAAGATCCACAGGTGGTGGATCGAAACGTTGCAAGTTTCCACTAAACGCTCCAAAGTAAGTGTTCAATCTTGCTGCCCATTCGAATCTTTGAGCCGTCAACAATATGTTCCATATCGTTCCAAGGTCTAGTTAATACACAGTTAATTTATTGGACAACATCGACGCACAAATATTTTTGTCATGTCACGCAGCGAACCACACTCTTCATCCTGGCTGGCTATTGTAAATTTAGATGACGGACGCCCATCGAACGATGGTCGTTCAAAGCACATCTCCGTTTACTGCTTCCCGAAGGTGGAACTTTCTTGGAAACCGGTTCTGCTGCAATCTTTGACATCAGACATGCCAGTGTTATCTTCAAGATCAAACTGGTTATGGCTGGTTGCAGGAAGAAGGGCCCTGCGCAGAACAGCTGTAATCCATTCTCACATCATGCTAGCGCTATGGTGTTGCCCGAGCTGACAAGATGTTCGTGCCAAAACGAGGATGCAGTTGCAGCTATTTCTACATGGGATGTACATTATTTTACCCCTGCCACCGTTGGTATTAATGCCAACTTGAGAGGTGTAAAGAAGCTTAGCCCGATGAAGATGAGTAGGATTCAGCTAAGCAAATTATCAAATACATTAACTTACATTGACAAGTACATAAATGGGATATCAATAAAAATTTAATGATTAAGACATGTTGTTGTTGTTCTCC
Source organism: Paraescarpia echinospica (assembly GCA_020002185.1). NCBI lineage: Eukaryota > Metazoa > Annelida > Polychaeta > Sabellida > Siboglinidae > Paraescarpia > Paraescarpia echinospica. The sequence goes on along the minus strand of CM034535.1, from coordinate 50,569,707 downwards.
TCATCGTTCCCTGTCTTCAAAGGGGAGGCTGGCTTGGATACGTCGACATTTTCTTTTCTTTCTCTTCCTCCTATACCTAATAAATTATGGTGAATAAATAAGCACTTGACATGCTTATGTGATATGCCCGTTTTGGTATAGCTCACGTAATAATTTGGCCGCAAGTTGTATCAATATTTGTCCACTATAAATTACGAGAGAGAGTGAGATAGAGAGAGAGAGAGAGAGAGAGAGAGAGAGAGAGAGAGAGAGAGAGAGAGAGAGAGAGAGAGAGAGAGAGAGAGAGAGAGAGAGAGAGAGAGAGAGAGAGAGAGAGAGAGAGAGAGAGAGAGAGAGAGAGAGAGAGACAGAGACAGAGACAGAGACAGAGACAGACAGAGACAGAGAGACAGACAGACAGAGTGGTTACCCCCTCGACCGCCAGATAATGATGTCAACAGAAACTTGGGCAGTGACAGCGGAACCAACGCCAGCGACTTTGTCCGAGTAGTCAATATGCACACAACGCGTGAACACAGAAAGCAGCAGTACCTGTAACAACGGGCAGTCTTAAGATGCTGTTTCTGCGTATGCCATTGTCGCGTTGTAGTGTTAAGAACACGTCGACACAGTTAACAAGGAAATCTCTCTCTAATTCCGGAATATTCGCCGAGCTGATGTAATTGGACTGCGAGCGACAATAACTGCAAGTCGTGCAGCGCGCGTGTGGTCAATTAACACAGCACGACATATAGGTGCATGCGTATGCACACGTGTGCGTGAATAACGCACTAACGCGCACATAGATGATCGTTCAGACATTAGTGGTATGTCAGAAATCGGATAAATGCGAGTCGTTTCTTGTCATTAGATGAAAAACCAATTTGCGTAATTCAGTCATCTAATTAACGTGTCCCACAACGTGCTCACATGCATATGCGCACGCACACATGCGCGAATGCACGCACACAAAAGCACACATGTTTATGTTTGCGTTGGCTTTTCACATCATTCAACATCGATATAACAGAACATATATATATACACTGTATATATATATATATATAACATATATATATATATACAGTGTATATATATATATATACATATATATATTAAGGCGAAGAGGGATACAACCCCTTGTTGTGCCGGAAACAACTTTTGTAAGTGGGACAATCCCAAACTGCACAAATACAAGCAGTGGGACGCGTTTTGATAAAACATGTTGTAAATTAATGTATATTTCCACTCCTGCGAGCGAGCGCGCGCGTGCATGTGTGTATGTGTGTGTGTGTGTGTGTGTGTGTGTTTGTGTGTGTGTGTGTGTGTGTGTGTGTGTGTGTGTGTGTGTGTGTGTGTGTGTGTGTGTGTGTGTGTGTGTGTGTGTGTGTGTGTGTGTGTGTGTACGTGTGTGAATCGTACGAAGCACAACGCGCTACAAACAAACCGCCACCTTCCTTTAATCGTTATTATTATCGTTGTCTTCCCCTTGCTCCCTTGTCGGGCGGGGTCGGCAACACTCAGTTGCTTCTTCTGCTTTCCTTGTTATTTCCCTCCATCTCACCTGCCCACCCAAGGTCTTTTTTCATGCTGTCGTTCCATCTCAGCTTTAGTCTTCCTCTTCGTCGTTTGCCACCATCTTTTGCATTCCATGCTCATTTAATAACTATTATATTCACGACCAATCCCGCCACTGAATAAGGAAACGCGGTTGCGAACAGACTGATTCCAAATTAGGGAAGATCATAAAAGCAATCTATTCAAGAAGTCGAATGCTATAATGTTGACTTATATCTAACAAAAACAAGAAATTTGCCCGAAAACGAACTTATAACAACGATAACGGTGGTTTTTTTGGGACTATAAGCGAGTGGCGAGGGCGACTCGCGATGGCTTCAGGTTAATTGACAGTTGAAGTGCGTGATTGCGAGCCAGGGCAATAGGAGACGCAACTATTGGCCTCATAATGCGTCGAGCTGACACGTAGACCACCCGCCGTCTATGTCAAATGGAATTGCCTGATGTAATTAAATCTACAAATCGCTCCAAAACGTACAACGTGGATCAGCGTGAACAGACGGTGGTACAGGTCTACACATGCACAGCCGTGCATTGAGATATCAGTCCCTTCTAAATCGTCAGCTACTCCTTAGCATTTAACGGATAATTTAGAATCATCCAACAAATCTTACTTATGATGTTTGAAGACGAATATTAATACAGATCAATACCGTTGAAACATTGCATGGAACATATATGTAATATCTACATGGATGACACCAACTACGAATACCCTTTCCCCAAAACAAAACATTTTGTTCAAAACGTTTCTTATCATTTGTTAGCTGGCTGCGACAGTTTTCTGAAATGTTAGACTCCTGACGTATCTATGAGGACGGACATTGGTGCATGACCCCTTTGGCAATGTAATTTCTCTATATATAACAACTAAAACAGACTAACAATGCAATGCCGTTTTCAGCGAATTGTTGATGCCAGTAATACCAACGCAACGCGACGTCAGACGACATCCGTTTGTAGGGAACCGCCCGTCTAGTGTGCTCTCTACGGCACGCCTGCGATACAGGTGATGCCACAGCTCTGGCGAGTGCATGCGGTATTACATTATATTATCGTGGACACCATTAACGCGTGTCTCGCAGCGGATTCATACGGGGAAGAAGAACAACCGGCAGGTGCGTCGTGGCGCTGTCGGAAGCAGTAAATGTCGTCGAATAATTGTATTGTATTCACTTGCAGACTGCGAGCAGTAGGGACAGAAGAGATCCGGCTGATTGGAGAAGGACCAGCAGATGTGGCGAGACGGCGATATAATCGGCACACCTGAAGAGCGCTGCCATCTTAGGCGTAGAGCGCACGGCAATCACGCGGTAGGGCGGTGACGAATCGTTGTAACAATAGCAACTGCGCAACTCGGAGAACACGACGGCAGGCAGCGCGAATGTTTATCGGCGACGTTGTCGTCATCTACTGTGGACGGTGTTGACTACTTGGGTGTCTTGATAATCTACTTAGGCGTCGTCATCAAGTGTGGCGCCTTCATCTACCGTGACGTCTTCACCTTCTTTGGTGTCTTCAAATACCACAGACGTCGGCATCTACTGAGGCGTCGCAACCAAGTGCAGGCATCTCCATCCACAGTTGCGCCATCGTCTGCAGCCAGTATATCTATCATCGCTCACTGTCGATCTTGTCCGTGGGTGTGGCTTCAGTAGCTCTGCCGCAAGTTGACATTGAAATAAACTGCTGGCAAAACGTGCATTTTCAGACACAGGTATTCACATCGTCAACTGACATAGATCATTCCATCGCTGCCTGCAGTGGCTATGGACATCGTCAAATCATACACACATGAGTATTGCGGGCGGATATACGGCCTGGGTGCTTTTTCAGTTGCAAGCACGGACATAGCAGCCTGATACTGTCCTGAGTGCCGCAGTCTCGTAAAGACATCATGTATTGACCACGACTTTATTGTTATCGCTACAGAGACACCGACTTCGGATGCTAACGCCTGTAGCCCTTAGCCGTCGACGTTGTTGAGTGTGTTTAGTGTTGCGCTGACGGAAGGCTGGCTCAGAGGAGGAGACGACGGGGGCACTAGGGCCAGGAGGAAGCAGTATGCTGAAGCGGGGGGTGGCGACCCGCAGGAGCGCCGTCAGTCTGCGCTCCCACACCGCCGCCGACCCGGTTGAGTCGGTGCTCAACGGCCGACTCAAAGACCTGCCCGCCGTGCCGACCCAGATCGTCAAGATCTACGTCTGCTCGACCGTCACAGGTAGGTTGCTTTGTATTCGTTGTTTAACAACATGGAGTATGTTCAGTGACAATATTCACACGTGTATCCCAAGCATGTACACACTCCACACTGTTTGGGCCTATATGTATTTGTATGGTTTGGGGCCAGCGGAGCACATCATCGCCTTATGTACATCAGCATTACAATTACGCCTGTTGTAAAGAAAAACATTTCACACATTCCTATATGTCAAGTAATTTGTGTACACTTTTACCACAGCCTACTTTCATGGCGGCGTTTTCAACTGTCAACTCCACAAACTTTCTTTTGCGTTGCTTATTGGGTATATATAATGTTATTTACAATATATTATCCACCTCGTTATTATTTTTGATATTTTGTTTTATTTACTTTTTTAAAGCTATTATTAATATAATATCAGTAAGATTTATATCGTTCTAATTCATCATCGGGAACCTGAGCCCAGACATGCATCTAAACCAAATAGTCAGGTAGTCTCTGCAATCAGTTTTAAGATTTCCAGTCGTCGACTGTTGGATGAGTAGGCAGTGGAGCCATGCGTAAAATACAGTCAGCTATCAACAATGTATCCATTGTAATTCAATGTAAATTGGAGGGCCATCATGTATGCGACCAAGCGCAAATGAAGGTCATCGGTGTATTTAGTTGGGAGGCCGCCCGTCGACCCAGCTAAATACCCCAATGTCAAAATGCTCTGACGTTAGAATGTCGTTGTGTTACGAAATCTTAGAAATGTTTCTGAACACAAATGTCGAAGAAAAGAACGTTACGAAAACAAGATTATAGGAGCTGCGCAAGGAATTAAAAAACATGCGTGTATCGAACGTTCTAACGCCTGTATGATAAATACATGTATGATTATTAACAATAAATGTGTTATCCAAAGTACTATTTAAATGTACCGATTATACAAAATTGCATTGTTTTTAATTTGGACTAAATTGGACACTATCTTACAAGAAAAATACCATAGCTGACCTCGGATACCATGTGTTATAAAGTAATCTTCATAAGTATAATACTACATTTTCTCTACCCCTTGAGGTTTAAACATCGTATTTGAGAATCTTGCTATTCAGTGAAACTAATCCCGACAACGTCATTTCCTACCGCAATTACAGTTGCTACTACGCTGGAATGGCTCGCGATAACAATAATTATTTTCTAATACTCGCGACTACCGAATAATTAGTTCGGTATTAGCCAAATGTCACACAACCAAGCCACTCGCGCAGAAACCGTGCGCAGACGTCTTGTTATTTAACTCCTAGTAATGTAATCTGTGCACTCGTACGATGCACAGCAATGTGCTAAGAATAGTAAGGCCCATTCTATGTGGTATCTACGCCTGGGAGAATAACATATCCTGCACAATGGGTAAACGTGAGGATCGAAGTACTCAATAATAGTCTAAGACAGTACACATCAAGGCGCAGTAATACGCATCGATGAGGTATTATCCTTTCTGTACCGTTACAATGCTGATCAACGATGACATTGCTTGCTGATCAACGATGACATTGCTTGCTGGTCAACGATGACATTGCTTGCTGATCAACGATGACATTGCTTGCTGATCAACGATGACATTGCTTGCTGATCAACGATGACACTGCTTGCTGATCAACGATGACATTGCTTGCAGCCGGTTTACAAAATGTTGGATCATTTTAATTAATAAAGAAATGTACCTTATGCACAATTCCCGATAGTCGGCAGAACTTAGCATTAACACACACGTTCAAATAAAAAACGAGGCTGGGATCGTAACGAATTTCCACTTCTTACTACTAAAAACGTATCATAACGGACACCAACATATCACTCAAACGGATCATTTTATACTGGAATATAATTTATTTATGCTTAAGTTGACAGCAATAGTAGGCCTTAAATACAACAATAACACACACACGCGCGCATACTACACGATACCACACACACGCACGCACGCACACACACCCTCACACACACACACACACACACACACACACACACACACACACACACACACACACACACACACACACACACACACACACACACACACACACACACACACACACACACACACACACACACACCATACAAACACACACACATACACACGGGCGCGCAAACGCTCGCGCGCACACACACACACACGCACACACACACACACACACGCTCACACACACACACACACACACACACAAACACGCACACCATACAAACAAATACACATACACGATACCACACACACGCACGCACGCACGCACGCACGCACGCACGCACACACACCCTCACACACACACACACATACACACACATACACACGCTCACCACACACACCACACATACACACACACACACACACACATATGCACGCACAAACACATACACACACTATACAAAAACACACACATGCGCGCGCGCAAACGCTCGCGAGCACACACACACACACTAATAATGATAATAACTAAAACCATAATCCAATATTATTAGTACACGTAATACCGCACATGTCAAAAGGAAGCGGTATAATAGGTATCACCACCGACCTGATGGTTGTTTGTTGACGTCAGATTTCGAGTTCGAGCGTCGCAACCTGTGGCAGACCGTGTTACCGGAGCTCCAACTGCGGCTCATCCCCCGAGGTATCGACGTCCAACTCGTCGACATGCAGCACGGCTGTCGGGTCGACCATGTCTACGACAGACAAACCTTTGACCGTCATCTCACGGAGCTGGCGGCATCCCACCGTACATCGATAGGCCCGTTCTTCCTCGTGAGTAGTCCGTCTTTCTTGTGTGAACGTCTCCAACACGGGGCCACATATTCGGGACATGAGCACCACAAAATAAAAGTGCAAGAAAATACACAAAAGCTGTTTTCTAATAAAGCTTAGAGCTTTAGACGTGTATCCACTTAATGATGATATTACCAAAAAATATTTCACTTATTTTGTTAAACTGCATGTTGTGAACCAAGTTCTCTTGGACTACCTAAGTTACATGGTTTTTATTAAGCATCATTTACGTAGTTCTAAAAATGAAAGGGATATCTACTGAAAATTAAGGGATCATATCAAACAAAATCTGATCAAATTTGTTTTATGCTGCTTTCAACACAGTTATTGTTAGAAAAAACTGGAGGACATTTTTGTTAGAAAGGATTATTTGTCTTGGTGGAAACCACAACTTGAGGCAATTTCAAACAGTGTCAATTATCCAAACCATCGAGTAAAACATGTAATATCCTACTGTTTCAGGGTCTCACTTTTGCAACTTCCTTATTAACAAGACCATTGGCCATAGAGATATGATGTATGTGTGCATTCGTGTATAATTGTGTAAGTTAGGCAGGAACCATGAAACCATAAAACCAGATTTGCCAATTATTGGAGACGTTCACTTATTCATTCCATCGTTAGTTAAGGGTGTTTGCATTAATATTGCTGAACGTGAAAGGGAAGTCGTTTGTGTCTACATTATTTCGATCGTTGACACGCTTTAGATCAATTTCTAAGTATTTAGGTATAAATAGTGTATATTATGTAATATAGCTGAGGTTACTCGGACAAAGTCATTGAAAATACACAAAGGATTCGGCAGTATGTGGTGACGGGAAAAGACCGAATTGCAACGAACATCGATAAAAAATCACGCCATTCTCGCTAACGGAGGGATACAGACGCAGACATTCATAAAGTGTCACTTGACCTTTTGAATTACACCAGTTTTATACCTAACTGTCTTTGTTTCCGAATGGAGCATGGACGAAGCGCTTCCAAACAAAACACACGCATGCAAAAACGAATGACGTTTGTTGCTACAGCATTAACCAAACGATTTGGTTGTTTTCTTTGTTAGTGTCTGATCGGAGATAAGCGAGGTCCCGTTCTTCTGCCGTCGGTTATCGAAGACGAAGAATTCATCCACATCCGCAACACCATATTTGAAACCGGGAAAGGTAAAGATGCACTGCATAATCCTGAGCAATGAGCAATTAGCTGCTAAATGAAAGGGCAAATAATGTTTAATATATGCCATATCAAATGTATCGTAATCCACTCTTAATATGTAACTCGTTAATTTAGTTTGCCACGCTAAAGATAATTAAATAGATGCATTTTACTTCAGCTTCCAATGTTATGAAATTCTTATTGCCCACGTCTTGATACAACTGACATTCTGATTTTTCCTGTCAATTATTATGGATTACATAATTATTAACCGCTGATGTATTGAAACAATTAAAACTGATGTATTGATTTCACAACCTCTCCTAAGCATTGCTTTGCAAGTATAAGGTGAAATATAAACATGTTCTTTGCACATCTTCACTATACATTTTCGAGCTTTTCTTGCTTCTCTATATACCTTTTTTGGGGTTTTCTACTCGTCCTACAATATTTGTCTCACAATCTAGATACGGATCTGGTAATCGTACTCTTTTATCTATCAAACCCGCTTCACCGTTAACGAATTAACTATACATGTTGGGCCAACACCTTCAACAATTCGTCTATTTTGTGTCATACGTCCATTCGAATGTAAGTCCCTGGAAAAGTCCGTCTGATATTGGACTGGTAATAGCTCTTAATGTGCTATCGGAAACCCATATCCGTTTCCAGCAATCATCTAGCTCTGCTTGCGGCAAATCCCCCCACTGGTACATTCAATACACATACTGCTTATTGAAATCATTTCTGTCCAGTGCAAGTCGATTTATCTAAAACGAGGCTGTCTGTTCCTTGTTTTAATATGTTTTTAATACTAGAATAAACACGTTGAAGTTATCCTGCCCAACAATTTCCGTTTAATGCGTCCTATACATTGCTCGTAATATGAATGTTGCGAACGCAAAATGTTCAAATTGTAAACAAAACATTCAACTAATAAACACCTCTAATTGACACTTATTGTGAAGGCAGGCATCTTTACCGGCAAGTATCTTTGACGTTAGATGGTTCCCACACTCCTAACCCCAAATTGGAAGAACTGGGTGCAACTGATTCAGCGAACATCCTGCTAATGATGACCACCCTTTGCTGACTGCGGGTAACTGACCTAACAGTTTCGCTTTGACCGAGGCGTTTTAATCCAGCTAGAACAAGGAATTAATTCCACCCCAGCCGATACATTTGAGCCTACTAAACGGCTGATTGTGGTCTTTTGAGCAGATGTGAAATTGATGAACGAATGGTATGTGAAGGATGACAACGCCACGCCACCGGTCTACTCTCTACAGCCGGTCACGAAGAAGTTCAAGCACTTCAGTTGCGGGTAAGACTGCTAAAACAAACCCGTTACACCGTCAATGTCCCACCAAGCAGTCAGGCGTGACGACAGCACTGCTTAGCCTTACGCTAGAATTACGGAAATATTATTTTGCAATCCGCTTTGTTGAGGAAACGGGCACAGTCGAACGCCGCTTTGTGATCAACTCTATAATACAAACACCTCGCAATTAGGGTCACCCTTGAAAAAGACAGCTCCAAACTGGTTTCATAACAGTGAATTATAGAATATTAATCCTGATAATACGGTCACTTCACTATTCAGGTCACTTTGTCCATGTCTTTGAGGATACATTGATAATAAGATGCCACGCTTTCTGAACAGTTTCCACAATGTTCTACAATCTTTTCTTTCCTGCTTCACACTTAATTCCGCCAGATACACCTATCATGAGTTGACTATGTTAATTGTATGATTCGAGATGAACGTCTAAGTACCGTGAGAGGTACGTTAGTGTTAGCTGTCTTATACATCCGCTGTGCATGACATAACATTTGGTTCAACATCTGGAATATGTGTGATAGTCTTAGTATAATAGCCTGGCTATGATCCTTGCACCTGTTGATTCCTCATGACTGATGTTGACATCGACCTAGTCTTATTACCTTGGGACGTCAACGAATCTTACACAGCGGTGACTGCCTTCAATTCGAGCGTAGAAGGCCGGTCTATTGTGATGATCTGCAACCAACATTTAACCAGCTGCAGTAAGATTGCCACCCAGAGCATAAACCCCAAACGGACAAGGAAGCCTTCGGCTTACGGAGAGTCCAACTATATTTACCTATGTGAAGCATACTCTTATGAAATATATACCGATTGTGTTTTCAAACGTAGGCACACTGCTAAAATATGAATACTGCAAACGCCGACTAATTGAAATAATTTAAATCACACAAGTATAGCATCCACAACATATCTACAATCAAGTTGGTGTACTAGAGGCTTAATACAACCGAGATCCATACTTATCGTGTTTTTCTCAATGTGGTTGCGTGTTTGCTGAACAGTCGACTCAAAAGCTAATACAGAATAATCTAATAGCGAAGCTTTGATTTACGTGTTTTGTTCCAGGTTTACTGGAATAGCCAAGAATATCTTGTAAATGATGTTGTATCCGTAGTTGGGCTTTTGGTCGATGATAGTAAACAGCCAATGCATGTCAGTCAAGCCATAAAAGAAGCTCGGGGCCAGATTTACTATTATCCAAAATTCAGCGTAACGTCGACTCGCCATTATAGGCATCAGGGAACTTTATATGTATTTGCACGTGGAGGAATGGCACGAAACGCGTTCCTTGCATATCGGTGGTCGCCATTGAGAAAATCTTTATTTGAAACTTTCCTACCCACAACTGATTATTGTTGTGTCTATGTATGTTACGTGTTATGAGGTTGACTTTCTGGCCAGCTTCCTGACATGTAACCATTGGTGTTAAGTGTACCCTGGGTTTAGACGTTTAGAATTAGATGGCGTCCATTTTTAGATCAGACATGTATGCCAGTATTGATGCATTTGATATAATTTCAACAATGGAATAACATAGGCTTACTGATATTGGCAGCGGGTACATAATTATTTTAATGTAGTATTCAGTAAAGTTAACAAGTATACTGTCGAACACCGAATTGACCTAAATAAAAATGCAACTGGCGTATTGAGGAGAGAAAAATAAAATACAATCTAAACGTGAAGAATATTACAAATCGTCTTAAAGCATATTAACTCTGCTGCTATTCACACACTATTTAGATAATATATATTATTTCTGTATGAAGAATGTTTAATTTATCATATCCTGCAAACAACGTTCTTCCAATAAAGTACTTCGAGCCGGCCAGTTCTAGTATATAATCGTTAATTTTAAAGAAAATAGTTCCATCAACATCTTCGGTTTGTTAACGTAGTAATCTTCTCTTCTTTAGTTTCATAAAATTAAAACTAAATTGCCATGCGCTCTGTCACAACAGAATGTTATGTCAGTCCAGTTCATTCATGTCCTTCTTACAATATAGCCGCATAGCTTCTATAGGTGCAATATTCTAAATGAGGCCAACAGCCTACTTCTATCTACACGTACTTCTTTATATCTCTAAACGTTACCCTTCCCACAATTAACCAGATATATTTGATTACCCTTTGAAACCTAGGATCTAGGTGTATGTCTATTGCAAGTAGATGATGTTCCTCATTAGGGTAATATCTGGTCATTGGATAAGTCAGATCCGCGTTTTTGAAACACTGGCACTGATCTTTCCATGTCCCTTTAGGGCAGAGAAGTCGGCTTTTTGTTACGACAAAGAATGTATACCAGCCGGTCCTTTATTAAATAACATGAAATTATGCATTTTAGCTGATGAAATGTGTTATTGTAATGTCATGATTACGTGTGAGTGCATGCATGCGTGCTCGAATGCGTGCTTGCGTATATAAATATGGGCCCACTATTGCTGGTGTATTATCCCCACTCCAAATCTAGGTAATATCCACATTTAGCTGTTGCAAAACACAAATGTACCTAGTGTCGATCTCTTACAAACATCGCCAAATCACGTATCTGGGACTACCGTAATCACATCGCAAGTATTACGTAAATCCCATTAGTTGGCGACTAGGCGACGTTTAGTCATGACTCATGACATATTCCACGAAAACGGAAGAAGGTAGTAGATTATGTGTGGTCTAGGTTCTGCAGAGGCTCATTGGTGTGCAAGCCCTCGTTACGTTTCTCAATTACTCGGACGCGGCGAGTAGAGGCGGAGACGACAGAGTTTAGTGAGGCTGATTGAATTGATGTATTACAGCACGACATGCGATGTTTATGGTGTCTTGAGCAAGCACTCCTTACACTGGCCCTGTTAATGCTGACAATAATAGCGCCAGTTAACATAAGTTATTTATAAAAAAAACACTGAGTGTGTCATTAGAAGGAGACAATTAGTACTAGAGGTTGATTACTTTGTTGTTAATCGTGAATGGTGTCGTCGTAAACCTCGGTATTGGCGCAAAACTACTTGCAACAACTAATATAGTAACCATCGTAACGAGCTCATTGTGACATATAATGTTATCGTTGCGCATGTGTCACATTTACCAAGTAAACCGGAACAATTAAAATTCATGACGGGTTAATTAAATAAACTATTTGTTGACGTTTGATAGTACATGTAGTTTTAATTGCCGCAAGGGTAAAGAACTGATCGCTTCCGCTGTTAGAATATCACCTTTTTATACTCGATGGAACTTATTACGTCATTCAATCTCGTTGCTACATAGCCAGCATACAGGAACAATTTCTTACAGAGACAACATTTTATCTTTTCCATCGTTTATACTTTTACACTTTAAAACATGTATTCACAACATATTTCACGAAACTTTTCATTAACAACGTACCGAAAGAACTACAAGTTCAAAATGGCTGACAATAGTAGCCGCGAACGCTACATGGAATTATATCACGTGGCCAGTGATCGTGCCGTGTACAGGGACGCTGCGACATCACCGGAAACTTCCCACGACGTGGAGCGGTGGATTGACACCTTCCATCGTCTCCAGGAGATGCTGCAAGCCGGCGCAACATCCTGCTTCCGGGACGGCAAGATCAACCAAGAACATGAGTATAAGCAACAGAAGTACTTCATGTCAGGTGGGCAATTAAATACAATTTAAAAAGAGCCCTGCGTACAATAAATGTGTAATCTTTAATAAGGTTTGATAGGCACCTGTAGGAATCCACTGGATTTGGAATATTTGCAAACTATGTATTACAGTTTATCATTCCGTTGTAACTTTTCACCAAAACGGTGCATTACATATATGTATATTGTACATTTGATAATAATGGATACGTGAAAAACGGTGTATTCTCTATTGTATCCATTGTAATACTGTTGTGTGTATCTGTAAATCCGCACGTGTTGTACCCACGGTATACACTTTCTTAACATTGTTGTTCCCAAATAAACAGTCTAACAATAAAACAATTAACATATTATATCTGATTTTATCACCGACATATCCAACATTTTAAAGCGACCTTGTCTGTCCCGTTACCCGGGATCACCTTCTCAAACCAGGGGTGGCACTGGAATGAACAGGAAGTTCGCCGAATCATTTCTTTCCATCAATTCTTTCCACTTGCGGTCTTTCTTTTGCCAATTTCAAAAAGCAATTCCTGGATCTTGAGATTAGCTCGGCCTGCCTCCGCGGGTGTTTACTATTTTATGTTTTGTATACAGTTTGAACGTTTCGTGAGCGCAATAGTCAAACTGCGACCAGTGTTTCGGTCTATTAAATGCAATGTGACTGGTAGAAGAGTGAGGAACAGAGAAGGTCGGTTTAAATAGACTTTCCAAGATGGATTCCCCCTATGATAGACGGCCTGATAATTGTTGATGTCAACATTTCATCCAAGCGAAAACATCGAACCTTCTATGGTGCTACATTGGCCAATGGTGATTAACGCCAAATTCGTTAGGTACTCGGCGTTATCATGAAACAGAATCCAGTATCTCTACAGCTTGAGACGTCCAATCGTCAGATGTCGAACTGGAATATATTAACAATTAGGCGTATATTGGACAAGAATCCAATAACAACCAACTAGTTTTTAAAACGGTGGACGAATCAGCACGTGTTATTTGCACTAATTAAGTAGAAACCAGTATATCTACAGCTTGAGACTTTCAATCGATAATCTCGAACTGGAGACCACTTAAAATTAGGCATACAGTTGGCTGCCAATGAAGTAGGTACCCGTATCTCTACAGCTTGAGACTTCAAATTAGTAATTACTGAACGGGAAACTACTTAACAAGTATCCGTGGATGGTGGAGGGAAAAACAAGGAAGCATACAAAGTTATAGGCTCAACTGATACGAACAACCCTTGTAGCTCGACTCAATGGTTACTTAAAAACAGCGCTTGATAGACCTGTAGAACAAACGTTCACATATCGGCGAAAGATGCACACCATCGTTGCTTACTAGAGACTTGTAGTCAAAAAGCATTTATCGATGCTTCTAAAAGTGGATCTTAGGAAAAAACAATTATATGCTTTAATTCAGCGTTGACTTCATCCACCAATTAGTTGTCAAGGGGGCGTCTCATAGCAGCTCTGCTGCGGGAACGAAGGGAGGAAGGGGGGGGTAGGGGTGGAACAGCTGGCAAGTGGCTACTTTGGTTACACCCTCATCCCTTACAAACTACAATGTGGAGGTTATCCATAGCTAGCTTTACGGGTTGGCAACGGAATTCTTCAAATCATCGCCACCTATCAGGATCAACACCTTTGTAGCATTTACGCGAGATACCTCTGATGCGATGTCGCGAACGAAATTCAATTGAGCGACTGGCGAAGCTATCGCCGATAAAACACACTTGTATAGCATTAGATTGATCTCGAGATACATCGCCTGAATCCATAGCCATACGTGATTTTTAGCCTTGGCTTGTAGACAACGCACTATAAAATCGTCACACGCTGTGAACATTACATCTAGCCTAGCCTAGGTTAGGCCGCGCAAACATTGACCGACTCCTTGTAATTCGAAACGGACATGTACTGAGCAAATTAGTATTGACCTTCTAAGGTACTTATTGATTTTATTATGTGATATATGATATTGTTTTTCACCGACATGTTCGTTCCAATACATGATCACGTAATTTAACTCTGATTACTAGGTGTCGAGCAAGAGATTCAGCATGCACTGGAGATCTCCACCGCGGATTGTCTTTTCGCCATGAGGACTTTCGAAGGTTTGTACACCTCATATTTGTTACACATGTTTGTTTCGACGGCGACCTAGTAAGGCCAAACACACGCACGCACGCACTCACACACACACATGCACACGCACGCACGAACGCATACACTCACTCACATGCATACGCTCGTACGCAGGCACGTACGTACACACACACACACACACACACAACATCCACACGCGCGTACGCACGCAGACACGCACGCACAACACACGAACTCACATGCATGCCCGTACGGATGGACGCACGTACGCACGCACACGCAAACACACACACACACACTCACAACATACACACACACGCTTACACGCACGTATGCGCACACACAACACCCAACCGCGCACGCACGCACTACTCATTCACGCACTCTCACGCATGCACGTACGCACACACACACACACACACACACACAAACAATGCAAAGTAACAACACTATTAATGTGCAATTCTAAAAAACTTGCACAACATACTTGCACATATGCTGTTATTGCATGCGCAATCACCAACCATCAATCTTTACAAAGCACATTTTAAATCTGGGTCAGGGAGACTCCTATTATGAATTATAATCCGAAATTTATATTATCCTCTCAGAGTTGTGTGTTTATGTCATTGCAGATATTCTCAGCACACACGAGAACGCTAGCCGTTACACGGACTTGACCTCTGACCGGAAACTCGACACGAACGCGCACGCGCGCATGCAGACGCTACGCGACATCCTGTCGACAAAGTTGGCAGACGACAATCTGTGTCACTTCAATGTCGCGTGGCACAGCGCGGGACTGGCGCCCGAGGAATGCCCGGAACATGCCGACTACGTGGAAGACTTTTGCAGCACCTTGGTGGAGCGGCTCACGTCGCTGATTGAGCGGCGCATCGAGAACAGAATACTCGTTGGCATCTACAGGTTGGTGGCAAGCTCTCAGAGATGAATAGATTCAACAAGATTGCAAACCAAATACATAGATGTCGGAACCGGGGAGGAGGGGCTTGGGGAGCTGAGCTGCCCCCCAATAGTTTGTGAGTTTTGAAGATGGTTTTGGTGAGAACCATTCGAGTAGAATTAGGGGGGGGGTGTTATTTAGCAATTTTTTTATTTTTAATGGTGTACCCCCCTAAAATATAGAGATACTATGCCTGACTGCAAGACTACCAACATTTGGCCATTTGACTGATGCTAGCCCTCTGAAAGTAGTGACCATTAAGAGTTGGTGAAAAGTGGCTGAACATTACAGTCTTTTGCAGGCGTTTTACGTCAACCGCGGAATGGATATATATAATGATCTACTTCATAAGGCATATAAGGCACTATACGTGTAACATCATCTACCTTGCAGGGGTCATCACTAGAGGCGATGCACCGCTACGATCTTAAGACGCAGGGAGTTGAAAACTGGTCACAAAATGTATGGAGTAAGGATGAATCATAGCTGTGTAGGCTGAGTAACCATGGCTGCTGACACATCCTGCACAAGATCATAGTTCAAAAAGACACTTGGTGCTGCACACTACACAGAGAAGGCCGAATTGTCCCATGGGATACTTTCAACTAGCAAAGATGTCATACAAAGATGTGCGACCAAAACAGGCTGGCCAAGCCCAGTGCTCAAGGGATGCAACAGTGCAGTTGGTAACAGAACTGATTGAGGAACACTGGCTATTTTACAATATATGCACCATCCACACTAGACAGATTAAAAAACACATCCTGAAGTTATATGGGGACTTTGTGACTCTGATCCAGACTCGGAAACAGAGACAAATCAACAGTTTCGTCAGAGCGTAGAAGCTTTTAATAAAATGACAGAAAAGATGTTAGATATTTACTGCCGTGATCCTGGCAAGAGCATCGAAACAACGGCATTAGGCGAGATTGTCAAGTTGATCGTTAACCGAGTCTGACGAACAGGTTGTGGTGACTTATTCACACGATGGTTCCAAGAAGCAAGGTGCTGGGTCATTTTTTGTTCAAGAAATCACAATGAATGGAACATATCCAAATAACAATTATCCGCCGTCCTTGAACATATAATCTAGAAACCACTTAGCTGCCGTCAATGTGGCAGTCCTCAGAATCTGTGAGACCACAAGAGGCTTTGATCCCAAATATCTCTATGAGAAACTGGTTTGTCTGTTAGTCATAACATATCAGACAGTTCACAACTTTAATGTGGATGCGATTATAGCAAAAAATCTGTACTTAGAACACGTCTATGATAAACTGCTCTGCAATATACACGCAACATTGATGTTTAACAGGGTTGTTACCAAGCGGTGGGCTGAAACAGAAAACATGGTAGGTAGAGACAAGATATACTCAAACTTTCTGGTTAGTGCAAGAACAACGGCAACAAGCGTTACAGGGCAAGCCATTGACTACATGCCAAACAAGTATGTCTGTCTCAAAGATGAGCGGTTAAATTGCTTGACACTGACCTGAGCAATTAGCATCTACCATGCAGAAATATGACCATGTTGCGAATCGGTTAGCCTCCATCGTCAGATGCTCCTTGGACTTGGACTTCTTGAAGGCCATGTACAATGTAGGGGATCTCATTGCGCTACATCTGGTTGAACGTACATTCTTGTCTCTGACAACGTCGGCTGACACAACCTATACCAAGAACGTCCCAGCATCGCAGCAGCTGTACCGGATGCTTGAGACAACTACTCTCTTGAAAGTAGACCGCCTTCAAATATGTGTCCAATGAGAGGCTCAAGTACACGAGGTATGATGATGACATATGTGGTACCATAGTCAAGGTAATCACCTCTTTTCGATCATAAAGACGATACTCCCCAAACTGGCTGCTGGCTTCCAGAAGCAAACGGGGGACATATTTAGCTTTGGGAACTACGACGAGGCTGCTAAGCTTTCAGTTCCCACAAGGACACACAGAAGCTAAAGTAGTGAAGAGGGTGCCGATCCACAATCTGGCCTCGGAGTGTTGTCTTCAAGAACTATGAGCTCTCGACTAGGGGTGCCAAGCAATTGGCAGTGCATCTGCAGCGCAAGGGAAAGCCAAGGCGACATGCTTGATTGACCAAAAACAGCCAGGTTCTTTCATGAACTATGGCATTGTGGTAAGAAAAGGAGCTAGGATACCAGAAATCATGTTAACATTGAAAATAAGGTAGCAAGAACTGACGAAACAAGGCATACATGACAAAGAAATTATTAATCTGGCAGTGGCCAGGAGGAGAAACGAAAACCTGTATGCACTGAAGGTTATGGGAGGCCCATTAACATCAGCTGATGCAGTTGGTGAGTACATCGCAACCACTCACATAGGTGAGGCATGCCGAAGTGGAATATCTCTACATGGAGGTTCGGTATGTTCGCGACACATCACTTTTCCTGCCAAAACAATTGATCTGTTCCGCCTCATGAAGGATCACAGGAAGCTATCTGACAACACACAAGTGGTGAATGTGAAACTGAAGTTGAACAACATCACTTCAAATGCAGAGTCACCCTGGCTGACATTACATGGCTATAGGTGCGATTCTCAGCCAATAACGATACTTACTGCAAGCAGTTTTATGGCCTAGTGTCAGAATTGACTCTCAGTTTGAACACTATTAACATAAACTGTAGCAGTAATCAATCAGTACTCATGGCTCCCGTTAGCGTAATAGTATGCGTATCTACGCATGATTTTTGGCATTTCACGCATTATTTTGGACACCATTGCGTGAACCTACGCATAAGCAGTAATTTGTGTTTTTAACCTGCCCTGGTGCACGCAGTCGGGGTTCGCCGCGCCAGAAAACTGCGTCGGCAAAAATTATGATAGCGGGTGAAGTTTTGTGAACATTGTTCTGGAAACTGATACGATTTACTAGTGATCCGATTGGTAATACCAATCCCTGTGAATGCGCGCTCCCTAAGAACCGGACGCATGCTGCGAGCCATGTCCAGGGAGTTTTGTAAAGTCATAGTCATACATCGTCGTAGCAATGACTACGTGGTTATTTTCGTGCCGGCGTTATACTATAGGTCAGAAAGAAAACGATAACTGGGTTTGCTTTTAAAAAAAACTTATTTATTTTAACTTCTCGACAATGTGTGGACTTGCGAGTAATATTGTGCATCATTATATGCCCGCATGCTTGCAGTCCAGCTGGCGCCGCGGATTGCATCGGCGGTGAGCGTCTTCGACGTTATCTGGGAACGCCACCGGCTTATATTATCGCCCACAGCGGATGCAAACCGCGGCAATATTTTAACAACAAAGGCGCATAAAAGATTTTAAGAGTATGTTTTTCTACGTGGAATGAGTGCATTATAAACAAGAAACGAGATAAGGTATGATGTGGACCACCACCTTAATTATGACTAGAATCACGAACGACATCGTTACGGCACTCTTCATCTCCAATATCCTACATTGCATAACTAATACACAATACTAACATGAATAGTTTAATACAATTATTCATATGTGGGATTGAGTACTTTCACAATTGTTATTTCCATCCTTTTGTAACTAACTATTACTGTAGTGTTGTGCTCTTAAGTTGTATTGCCTTCTTTGAGTATTAGTCTTTCTATCCGGTAGCACGGACAAGCGTCACGTGTTCTCTGAAGCTCTTCCCCATTGCTTGCGCTGTTTGCGACTCAGCTCCCAAATGTACCCACACCTGTGTCACACCGAAGAAAATATCAGGTGAGAACAGTGTCGTACATTGTTGCGCAAGCCGAAAAATTTCATATTTAACATATGTCCCAACATTGTCTATAAACATCATCATTTTTATGGCGACTAATTTCGTTCACATCAGCTACAAATGTCATGACAAGAAATGTCGCATGCTATCAATTACAAATGTCACAATATGAAATGCACTCTAACTTGGTGCATTCTCGTCAACACCGTATGCTTGCGAGCAACCTTGAACGATATTGTAGGACGCAGCAGGACGCAATTAGAACTGTTAAAATAATTGAAACGTAAATTATCGGAGTGGATTATGAACACCACTTGTCATCTTTACGATGTAATATAGATGGTTTACAAAGATATGCCGTTTTGCGAGTTCGTTTATTGACGTTACCTTGACATTTCCATTTAAGTTATAGGTTCCTATGGTGTTTCTTTGGTGCAGCAGCAACGTTTATTTAAATGGCATCCCGTATGATTTTGCTGCGATGTTCTTCACACACGGGTGTGTTTATACCATAGCAGTACACCAGTATTCCACCAATATTTGCACAAACATGTTAAACGAAACCTGTTGTATACGTGGTTGCATTGTGACGGTTCAATTGTATCTGTCGTGCGCAGAGGCCTACTTCAGAATGGAGCATGTCGGGAACACCAGGCCATCCTCGTGTACGCACCGGAAGGAAGTGGAAAGTCCGTGCTCCTGTCACGTGTCTGTCTCTTGGCACACGAGCTGTTCGGCAAAGACACTATAGTGATCATGCGCTACGTCGGACTGACGTCACGCTTGAAGTCTCGTTCGCAATCGCTGCGAGACTTGCTCAGTAGCATATGTACACAGTTAGACTTCTTGCTCAATCACCACATGGATCTCATGAAGGTATGTATTGGTCGGCCACATGTAGGCAATACGTTGCATTTTCTTTGTTGTTTTTTTAAAACATACTCCATTCTGATGTTACGTATCTAATGTAAAATTGTTCATACTTTAAAATCAGAAGCTGGCTGAGAATTCACAGACATAAAAACAACGGAACAAGAAGAAACATATTTGTGTACATTGGGTCTATGTAGACCCTAGCTAATAAAGACTGCCTAATATCAGTTGAAAGTATTTTAAACTTAGACTAGAAACTAACTAATATGACATAATTACCTGACAAGAAACTTTTTTTTTTTTTTTTAATATTTCATTCTGCCGATGAAGACTGCGAGATGCAGTTGAAATATTCAAAAGAAGAGAAAAGGGTTCTTGTGAGGTAATTATGTCATATTATAACAACCAAGAAACCGGATCTTCAATCCATTCAAGGATGGAAAATAACTGTTCGAGAATCATGGGCTATCGACGTGCGGATGACTTGAATGTGGTTCTGTTGGTAGGACGACGTGGAAAGACTACTTAGCTACTACTACACGTTGTTGAACCGCGTCTCCAAGAGCGGCCGTCACTTGCTGCTCATGCTAGACGGCATCGACCAGCTCAAGTCGACCCTACAGAGCGACGACGTCAAGATCAACTGGTTAGCCGGCAAGCTCATGCCGAAGGTACACATCATATTGTCGTTCAACACGACCCAAAGCAACGCGGACGTGTCACTGATCTTTATCAGTAAGTTCGTCTACAGCGACTACCTCGTTCCCGTGGCCAGACTGACAGATAAGGAGATAGAGAAGACAGTAGGCGGTGAACTTACTCGACGAGGACGGCGTGTCACCGACATTCAGCAGAGGGCGATCAGAAATGCCGTCAAGAATGCTGCAACCCCTCTGCTCGTCAGACTTATCCAGGAGGAGGCATTGAGATGGCCGTCACATTTTACTCCGACGTCACTTCCGGAAAGCGTCGACGGCGCCATTGTGCGCAGACTCGACAGGCTGGAGAGGAAGTATGGTGCGTTGATGGTCGGCCAGATCGCAAGGTACATTTCGTCGGCAAGCAGCGGACTGTCCGAGTTGGAATTGCTCGATGTTCTGTCTTGTAACACGGAGGTACTTCAGCTGGCGGGACAAACGGACTGGGATGCTCTCATACTCCGGTTCCCGTTCTCTCTGTGGCAGGAGATCAGGATCGACCTTGGTGAGTTGTTGGCCCTATTGACCTGTTCCTGTTCGGAGATGGGTCAATTCTACTCTACGCAAATTATCCTGGTTAAAATTGCGTTCATCAAAATTAAATTGAAGCAAAGAGTGACAATAATAACTGCGATGCCTGCGGTCAAATTACTTTAAATAAATCGGCAGTCTAATCACAATGCAATCGATAGGCCTTTGCTACAATTCCTATTTTTACAATTACATTTTGAACACAATGCTCCCCGCAATGTCATGTTCGCACATGCGTAGTTGCAACAACTGGCAATCTCCGAACAGGTCATCGCGTGGCGAAGTTAACATAAAACGGAACATTTAACAAGATATTTAACAAGATTGCCACCCAGAGAATTAACTCTAGGTGGCAGGTGGACAAGGAAGCCCTTTGGCTTATCGAGAGTCCGACCCTTTTATCTATGTGTATCCAGCCCGTCTGAGGTATGTGTCGATTTTATTTTTAAACATATTCACGCTACTAGCACCCACACAATCAGCAGATAATCTGTTCCATTCATTTACAGTCCTTTGTGAGAATGAGAACTTTCCTATATCTAATCTACACTGCTCCTTTGCCAATGTAAGTTCATGTCCTCTAGTCCTTCTATCTTTCTTAACTGAGAAAAAAATATTTCTATCAATATTTTCATAACCCTTCAATATTTTAAACACTTCTATCAGATCTCCTCTCAACCTCCTGGTCTCTAGTGTTGTTAAACCGCATTTTTTTAGGCGTATTTCGTAACTAAGATCCCTCAGTTTTGGTATCATTTTAGTTGCTCTCCTCTGCACTCTTTTTAGCATATCTATGTCCTTCCTGCGATACGGCCTCCACGCTTGAATACAATATTCTAAATGAGGCCTAACTATTGTTTTGTACAGCGGTATTATTAGCTCTTTTTCCTTATACGTTATGTTTCGCCTAATTAATCCAAGGATTTGATTTCCCTTTGAAGCTGCAATTCCGCACTGCTCTGAAACCTTCATATCAGCACTAATGGTTAACCCTAAGTCATTAATTAATAAACAAGATGTCTGCCCCTTGATATGTATTCCTACAGTTAACCTTCGTACTAATTGAAACACACGAAAAGTACGAGCATATAAATGTGGGTACTGGACAATACATTCGCAGTATTCTTATAGCATATGTCGGTACGTGAACAGTGTCCAGCACAGTTACATTTCGATTTATTTACAATACGTTGTGACATTCATAACATCAACTTAAGACAATTGCGATATCACTTACGCATATATTCTTCGTGTGAATACTTTTTTTCAATAAGTGTTATTGACCAACTAATTAATTAATTAAAAAATTAAAACATTGTCATAAATGTCTACACAATATGTTTAATAATTTGCTTAAAATTCTCGGTTATCCATGTTGCTGAATGTGACGTACACATATTGTTATGGAATCCAATGTGTGATACGCTGCCACGTATCACACTATAATGGCCAGCTCATTACTATTGCATTCCAAATAAATGTGCAGGTCGGAATAACAGTATAATAACAGTGGATGTACCTCGGAATTTTAATAAGAATATAGATCGGACTAACATAGTATAGGGTGGAAATTTATCGAATTTATAATAAGAGTACAGGGCATAATAAAAGTATAGGGCGGAAATGTCTTGGAATTATAATAAAAGTACATCTTGGAATAATAGTGTGAGCCAGTAATAATGTGGAATTAAGTTGCAATGTGTGTATTTATAATTTTAATTGGTGTCTTTTTGAGAATACAACAACATAATTATATGCAAACAGGAGTTGCCTACATCAAACAAACAATAATACTGTATATTAAATCAAACGTTGAAACAAAACTCCAGACATAACGCTCCATTTAGTTTGTCTCAGTGATTAGTAGTTTAACACTAACTGATATATGTTGAAATATATATATATGTAACTGTTAGTATTACATTAATAGAAACAATGCCAAATTCTGCGGGATACCCTTTAACATAATGTAGTTAATTCCGCCAAGCCTGCCACCCCTAAATACATAAAATAAAATAAAAAACATATAGGGTGGAACTGCCAACATTAAATAAGCGTACAGACCCGAATAAGACCGTATAGGCTGGCATTTTTTGTCCAAATAAATAGCCGTACATATGCGCTTATTTGGAATGCAATAGTACTGAGCGGACATCCTCAGTGCGTCGGCCTGTGTCAGTGTATCATTACTCATACACCTCAAGAAAACAGTAGAAAGCGCATATTCGTGTAGCCCAGTAGATGAGACGCAAGTACAATCCAAAAATATACTTTGTTGAAGACAGCTTGGGTGGACGCTGTAATGATGCTGATTACATAGGCTTACGTGGTGAGGTGTAATGTGGTCTATTAATGACAGTGTACTACTGCCATGCATTGTTACGTTTATTGATCTACCCATATGGTGTATTGATATATCGTCATGATCGATAGGAGCTCAGTGACTTTCGCTTCTTGGATTTTGTATTTGTAAAAGCTCACGGTTTTTACATGAACATCTGGGTAACAAATTCACTCCCATGTTAGTATATTTAAAAGCGGTTATATTTTAACAGCAACGATTTACAGGTTACTACATTCTAATCCAAATATTTCGGGGTGTCTTTACGAATCATCTCAATAGTTGTATACAATAATTTCACACCCATTTACTATAGCCTACATTGTTCTGCCTATGTGGAATTTGCAGGGCGTTACAAGGCTGCCCTTTTTCAATGACGCCCTAGTACCAAAAAAGGCAAAATGAACTTTCTGCCTTTTTACACGACGCCCTTTTATATTTGCATCGTAACCGTACTCGTACGGTTACACGATTGTGGATATTAAATTTTAAGAGTGTCAGGAAGCGCCCTGCCTTTTTTACACGATGCCCTGCTATATTTGCACCGTAACCCTACTCGTGGTTACAGACGGTTAAACGATTGTGAATATTAAATTTTAAGAGTGTCAGGAAGCGCCCCGATCTCGAAACGCAACTCGAAACGCGGGTCGATTGTTCAACAGTCCAACTGAGCGCGTGGCGCAATCGGGATAGGGATGCGTTACGAGATCGGAGTATTTACAGACACTCAGTCGTCGGCACGCGCCCCGATCTCGACTCAGTATCTTGATCGCGCCACGCAATCAGTTGGATTGTTTAAGCGCCCCTACATCGACTCTTATCCCGATCGCCATTAAATTCTTAATCTTGTGTGCAAAAAATATTAAAATACGTTATGATTTGAGGAACTTTCGCGGAGCGTCTCGACTACACATATCGCCAAGCAGTCTTGCAATTTTGTTCGTATATTCAAAAATTAAACTCTGATCGACGGGAGACTTCTACCGTTAGATTTGTCTTTAAATTATTATTTATGTGATGTGTGCAGCAATTATTAAAATTCGTCTTGATCTGAGGAGGCGCCGACCTTCACAAATCAATAGACCCTGTTCACGATAGACTTTCGCCGGGAGCCTCGACTATACATATCACCAAGCAATCCTTATTTTGTTCGCATCTTCAAAAGTTAACGTCTGATCGCCGGGAGATTTCTACCGTTAGATTTTTCGTTAAATTATTAAATATGCGATGCGTATATAAAATATTAAAATGCGTTTTGATCTGAGGAGGCGCCAAACTTCGTCAGTCGGTAGACCAGAGTGTGTTCGCGACACTTTCGTGAAACGTCAGCAGGACCGTAGCCGGCACGTGTGATTAGAAAACAATGTTTTATTCATACACTCTTTATTTCTTAATGTAACGATATGATACCTAACGACATTTAATATAACATATCTCAACAATATTAGTGAATAATTGCGTATTGTGTGTGTTAAAAGAATCTGCTCCCCCTCAATATGCAACAACACGTCGCACATGAAGGCGTTCATGCTCTTTGCAAGGCATGCTGTTTTAGGGCACGATGTCACGTGTGTGTAGTGGACTAGCTAGGGGTGCCAATGTTGCTGGCGGCCAGCATTTTAACCAAAGTGTTTAGCAGTAGCTAGCCAGCTACCTGTAATAATTACTATTCAGAGGGATACCATTAAACAATGGCTTCAAGCTAGTAATAGTTACTATTCTGTTTGTTGACTGATTATCAAAAATAAGGATTAATTTTTTCTGTAAACAAAATGAAATTTTCCAAATTAGCATGTCTATAATTATTTTAATGTTTGACATCACATTTTTACTATTTGCAATGCAATATATCTCAATTTCTATTCAGCCCAACAATATTTTGCATACCTATTGTTTATAGACTAATCTCTGGGAATATTAAATATGATGTGGATTTATACATAAAATGTTAAGTTATGTTGAATATTATGTTAGGCTAAAACTTAAATGAAGTCAAGACATCACAATTTAATTAAATAAAACATGCTACATTGTCAATATATACAATAATACTCCATTTGTCCACATTTACATTTATTTAAATGTCATTTTTCAAATTACTATGTTGCTTTTACATTTAAAATTTTCAAAATCTAACACAATAGTATATCTCAATTTATGCTAAACTACCCCAAAGAAATTTGGCACACATATTACCTGTATAAAATTATCTGTGTGTATTGAATATTATGCATATTGACTCAAATTTAAAAGTTTTGTAAAGCTGAATATTGTGTTTTGTTCTACAGATGCTTGCCCGATCCTATATTACAATACATAAATATCTGTATACACTGTGTGCGTAATTTACTGTATGTAAGTAGTATGATATTAAACTACAAGTTGTACACTGTCGCTAGTGCCTTTTTAATCACTGTTCACCGCGCTTTACGTGCCCTTTTACTAATATGGCACCCTGCCCTTTTGAAAACCTGGATAAATCACTGGCCTAGTCACATAGGTGTTGCAAGCACTGGGGGTTTTAAGTGAGACGCCATGAATTATAGTCCAACCAATATGTCAGTATGGGCCTACTTCCTAATTTTTTATTTTATTTACGCTGCTAAAGTACATTCTAATCAAAGCATTGATTCCATTATGACACATCATCAAGCCATTATAAATATTAAGTACAAACAAATTATATAGACATACTGAAAATTATGAAGACTACATCATTTATAAAGAAGCACTTAACCAAGCTACAACTGAAATTAAAAAATTCAACAAAAAGCTATGAACAAACATTAGCTTGTAATATAAAACATGACAGCACGAGTTTTTATAATAATAATAATACGATAACTTCTATTGCGCCTAAATCCTTCGAAACCAAACTCAGAGACGCATCGAAACAAAAGGATTGGACAATCTCAAAATCCATAAGTAGTATTCCAGTTGTCAACATATGGGTCAAGGCGCTAGGGAGCTACGGTGGATAAGCAAGGTTGTAAAGATAAGTTTTTAAATGACGACGGAATGTTTTTATATTTTCAACTGATCTAACACTAAGAGGGAGCATATTCCAAAGAGTTGGTGCAGCAACAGAAAAAGCCCTAGTTCCAATGTTAGTGTTGACTCTAGGAACAAAACGTAGGTCAGAACTAGATGATTGAAGCTGGATAGGTTTTCTTACAGGAGTAAGCAGTGGATGCAAATAGATGGTTGCTTACTGGACAGTGCCTGGTATGTAATGGTACAGATCTTAAATATTATACGATATCGTACAGGAAGCCAATGCAAAGACTTCAAAACTGGTACAGAGCGAGAAAAACGAGGAGATCTTGTAACTACTCTTGCTAGACAATTTTGGACACGCTGAAGTTTTGTGATATCCTTGCTAGCGATATTATAAAGGAGGGAATTGTAATAGTCGAGTCTGCTGCTAACAAGCGATGTTGCAGTAGTTCTAGCAAAAGAAAATTACGTATACCGGCGAATATGGCGAAGATCGCGAATATGATAAAAACAGCAGCGACATGTTTAAGATATGTTAGGCAATTTGGACTGCTAAAAGTGCCCAAAAACGCGCTATTTGATAGTAGCATCACTTTTATGCCCTAAATGTTCACATGAGATGAATGTCTTGGCATAGACACATGCAGTAAGACTGTTGTTTCGTGGCATAAATAACTTATGTATATACCATTATAATACACCTTTACTCCAAATACTAATGATAGTACTAGCGTGTTACTATCAATGCGTTGAAGAATCAAACCCCGGGAGTGGAACTCTCTAGCTCCAAGCATTGTTTCATGTAAATAACTGAATTAATTCCAGAGTAATTTCACCCAACATCTAAAATAATAAACCAAACGAGCCACTATGCGCACTAGCATGATGTGTCCATGGGACATTTTGCCAGTCAGAACACATATACAGAATCCCTGTCATTGCTCTTTAGGGTTGTTCCTTGAGGAGCGCTTCATCGACTGCAAGACACTGCTGTGCTGGTCACACCAGTCGATCTGGCACATGATCGTGCATCGCTACTTCACCAGAGTCGACAAGATCAAGCAGAGCCACAAGGACATCGCCGATCTGTTCCTCGACACGTGGGCCGTCAGCAAGCAGCTGTCTCAGGACATGTCAGCCGGCTGGCGCTGTATCAGTCAACAACCGCTGTTGTACAGTGAGACCAAGTACAACCTGCGACGACTGTCGGAGCTCTCGGTACCAATTGCTACATGCAGGTTGGTTTGTAAACCTCTGTCTTTCTATTGTATGTGTGTAATGTGTATCTATCTGTGTATGTATGTGTATGTGTGTGTAATATGTATGTATGTATGTGTATGTGTATGTGTGTATGTGTATGTGTGTGTATGTGTGTGTGTGTATGTAATAATGTGTATAATAATAATAATGTATAATAATGTGTGTATGTCTATGTGTCTATTATGTAATATGTGTGTATGTATGTGTGTGTATATGTATGTGTGTGTATGTGTATATATGTGTGTGTGTATGTGTGTGTGTGGTCTCTCTCCTTCCTCTCTCTCCTTCCTTCTCTCTCTCTCTCTCTCCTCCTTTCCTCCTCTCTCACTTCCTCTCTCTCTCTCTCTCCTTCTCTCTCTCTCTCTCTCTCTCTTCCTCTCTCTCTCTCTCTCTCTCTCTCTCCTCCTTCATGTCTCTCTCTCTCTCTCTCTCTCTCTCTCTCTCTCTCTCTCTCTCTCTCTCTCTCTCTCTCTCTCTCTCTCTCTGTCTCTCTCTCTCTCTCTCTCTCTCTCTCTCTCTCTCTCTCTCTCTCTCTCTCTCTCTCTCTCTCTCTCTCTCTCTTGTCTCTCTCTCTCTCTCTCTCTCTCTCTCTCTCTCTCTCTCTCTCTCTCTCTCTCTCTCTCTGTCTCTCTCTCTCTCTCTCTCTCTCTCTCTCTCTCTCTCTCTCTCTCTCTCTCTCTCTCTCTCTCTCTCTCTCTCTCTCTCTCTCTCTCTCTCTCTCTCTCTCTCTTTCTCTCTCTCTCTCTCTCTCTCTCTCTCTCTCCTCTCTCTCTCTCTCTCTCTCTCTCTCTCTCTCTCTCTCTCTCTCTCTCTCTCTCTCTCTCTCTCTCTCTCTCTCTCTCTCTCTCTCTCTCTCTCTCTCTCTCTCTCTCTCTCTCTCTCTCTCTCTCTCTGTCTCTCTCTCTCTCTCTCTCTCCTCTCTCTCTCTCTCTCTCTCTCTCTGCTCTCTGCAACAAAATTATAAAATGTATACGCGTCCATATGTACGCCTGTGCGCCTGTACGCCTGTACGCATGTACGCCTGTACGCTTGTACGCTTGTAAGATTGTATGCATGTATGCATGTATGCATGTTTGTATGTATGTATTATGTTGTATTTGTGAAGAGTCGTTATCTTGTTATAGGCGATATTGACAGTTTAAAGGAGAATTGTTTCTGCAACTACGACTACCTACTCGCCAGCATGCACGCCAGGTCAGTGTCGTGCCTTGTCTCGGCTCTCGAGAAAGGCTTTTGTCACGTACTTGACGCCGAGATCCACGTCATCCTTCGATGCGTCGTGCAAGCCAAGCGCATCCTTCTACGTGACCCCCTGCAGCTCGCCAGCGAGCTGATTGGACGCCTGAGGCAGGTCAAAGGTCAGTCGGGTGGAATAACGTAAATGTGTATTAAAACATGCCATATTGTACTGATAAAACTAAACGAATAAACATTTGCAAAATTGAATGTCACAATTAATATCCTTTTTATTCACGTGATACATGATCGATTTCCTTAAAATAGCGCCGAAAATGCCAGTAATTGCGCGCGTTCGCAACTGCTAATTTTGGGACGCTCCTAACATATGGGATATCACCACGAAGCCTGACCCGTCATCTTCCCATATCTGGGCATACATATGCTAATAACTACATTCTGTGACCTCCAGAGAGCTTGGAAAACGGTAACTAAGGCACATTTCATGAAACATAACGAATAATTTGCATAACCTTTGACGGCCGTTTTCTGGGTTTGAAGGTTTCTACCCCACATGTGTTTGTTAAGCCATAGCTTCAGTTATTAGTAAGATATCTTCTTACATGATACACTATGTGAAAGCAGAGATTCTGCTCTTTCCAAAGCTACTAATAAATCAATATTAAACATTTCTGACATGCGCTCATTTTGTTAAGATGGCTCACAATTGTTCTGTAATAATAATATGGCCAATACACGCGATATGAAAATGTGTATTGATTAACTAACCATAACCAATAACAAACACACTGATCCACCATGCAAACCTAAAACGACAAGTTATCAGCAATATGATATTGTACAGACGTAGCAAGCCCGGCGGCGGATGGCTCATACAAGTCATTACATTTTATGTCGGTGTGTTCCGAATCGACATTGTAGTCAATCACTTCTGTGTTTGATTCACGAAGGCTTAGTACATGTTTTATGGATCATTATATCGTACTTAGCCCAAATGTCTGAGATTGATTGGTGTCGTATATACATAATTAAGTGTACTGTTTTCTTGCTGGATGTGTATGCCTACATAGTATGCGTATACGTGCGTTGTTTTGTTCGTACAATGTGTATGTGGGTATTGGTATATTATTGCACATACAATCGAATGAGCTAACTAGAAAAAAATTTCTGGTTCTGTGTACCGGATTAGTTTATAATTAATTGTTTCCTATTGCGCATTACTTGGCATTTCGACGTGTATTATGCCTGTCATTTTATCACCCAATACACTTTTTTCTTTTCACCGTGTATATAAATAACAATGCCAAACCCACGGTTTATATTCGACACGATTCGTCTCTGACATAAACGTCTTGAATGCGAATTGGTTGTGTGCGAATTGTTACTAGACATCCACCTCAATAAAATATCCTCCCAACGATGAGAAAATCACACAAAATATTATGTTTTCTGTTCACTGTTCAGTGTAGCTGTTCATACATGTTCCTATGACACGAATATGAATATACATACATTATTTGCGACCATGTACAAATCTAAACACACGGATACACGTATACATCTGGAATGATAAATCAAAGAAAAGTAAAAGTAAGTTCTTATATAGCGCAATATCCAGTCCTTAGGACTGATAAAAAAAACTTGCCCAAGGTTCGAAATGGCAGCACAAGATTGGAACCCGGGTTCTCTAGATTGAAAATACAATGCTCTAATCACTGCGCCACCGAGCTCCACATGACGTTATTGCATTTGACCTGATTAATTGCTAGTTGTTGCTTCATCCGAACATTGCTTCACGTTGGTCTTCCAGAGTATTACCCCAATCACATAGACTCCCTGGTACAGCAGTGTATGGAATGGTGCGATTCGTACAACCTGCCTCTGCTCGTGCCCTTGTCGTCATGGCTACCAGATCCTCGGACCCCATTGGTCACGACAGTTGCCTGTCCGGACGGAGTGCAGCGTCTGTGCGTCACGCGAAATGGACAGCATATGTTCTGCACGACGCCCAAGAATGAAGTGCACATGTACCACGTGCCCTCAAAGAAGCTCATTCGAACATTTGCAGGTGAAGTAAATGCATTGAAAATGTGACCTTCTATCACGCATTAAAACGTGATCTTCTATCACATTACTGGCGCTAGCGTATCAATAAGTGAAAATCTCGTTTACCATGTATTTTATATTTTTGTTTAACGATTGTTGCTTCCACACATGCATGCCAGACGAAATAACGTAATCGTTGAACAGTTTGTCAACGCGCAGCCTTATCCATGACATTTCACCACCAACAGTCAACAAATCATGAACTTTAAAATAATACCTCATTTGTTTAAATATCTACAGTAGGTCCTAGTTTGTTTACTTATTGTTAAAATTGAGGCAAACTTAAAAAATGCGTTTTGAAAAAGTTATGGAAAACGAGGTCAGTTTGACACATATCATCCATTGTTTTTTTAATACGTGGGTTCGTAAATGCATGTATTTCGTGTGCAAAAAGACCTGTCACATTTTTACATCAAATTGGTATCACATTCATACCAATCTTAGTCCTCCCCTTACGGTTCGTAACATGCAATTATAATAAGTGAGTAAGGTCGCTGAAAACAGCGGGTTGACGAATAATCTCTTTCGCGCCGACAGGCCACCGGGCTCCGTTGACTGGCGTGGCTCTAACGCGCAGTAACAAGTTCGTGTTGAGCGCCTCGATGGACCGCAGTGTGAGGATGTCGGAGATCAACTCGGGGAAAACAGTGCACGTGTTCAAGTAAGTCTACCCTAATCGTACTGCCTTAGTCAAAATAACTATCTCACTTGTTATTTTAAGTTCCCGCCTCGGTAACTATCCTATTCAAGCAGCGAGTAACATTCGTTTTTCTTTGGTCCCAAGCTGGATCCAACCCGACCGTCATCCGAAGTCATTGTGTACTCAAGTCAACATTGGCTCCGATGTTCTTATGTCCCCGGTACTCTATAGTCGCATCATTACAAAAAATAATCACCGTTTGGGCCTTGTCTACCAATGACCACGTCCCGTTGTCCTTAGATCCACGGTGCGTACCCTAGTCGCGCTATTACACCAATAATCATTGCTCGGGCCGTGTCTACCAGTGAACTATGGCACGTTGTCCTTAGATCCTCGGTACCCTAGTCGCGCTATTACACCAATAATCATTGCTCGGGCCGTGTCTACCAATGACCACGTCCCGTTGTCCTTACATCCTCGGTACCCTAGTTGCGCTAGTACATCAATAACCATTGCTCGGGCCGTATCTACCAGTGAACTATGGCACGTTGTCCTTAGATCCTCGGTACCCTAGTCCCGCTATTACACCAATAATCATTGCTTAGGCCGTGTCTACCAGTGAACTATGACACATTGTCTTTAGATCCTCGGTACTCTAGTCGCGCTATTACACCAATAATCATTGCTCGGGTCGTGTCTACCAGTGAACTATGGCACGTTGTCCTTAGATCCTCGGTACCTTAGTCGCGCTATTACACCAATAATCATTGCTCGGGCCATGTCTACCAGTGAACTATGACACGTTGTCTTTAGATCCTCGGTACTCTAGTCGCGCTATTACACCAATAATCATTGCTCGGGCCGTGTCTACCAGTGAACTATGGCACGTTGTCCTTAGATCATCGGTACCCTAGTCGCTCTATTACACCAATAATCATTGCTCGGGCCGTGTCTACCAATGACCACGTCCCGTTGTCCTTAGATCCTCGGTACCCTAGTTGCGCTAGTACATCAATAATCATTGCTCGGGCCGTATCTACCAGGGAACTATGGCACGTTGTCCTTAGATCATCCGTACCCTAGTCGCGCTATTACACCAATAATCATTGCTCGGGCCGTGTCTACCAGTGAACCATGGCACGTTGTCCTTGGATCTTCGGTACCCTAGTCGCGCTATTACACCAATAATCATTGCTCGGGCCGTGTCTACCAGTGAACCATGGCACGTTGTCCTTAGATCCCCGATACTCTAGTTGCCTTAAGGCACAACAGTAATCAGTTTATTTTGTTGTACCTTAAGGTGACTACTATCTGTATCATCTAATGATTCCACTACATGTTTGCAACAGCATTCAGGGTCTCATCCCAAACTGTAGATGTTGCAGACGTTGTTTATTTTGTTAGCACGCTTTTATGTTTTATTTTCGTTTTAAATTGCATTACATATCATCCATGTACACTCACGAAACCGCCTGCATCCCTTGCACGTTAATATTAGGCGGAGAAAAGGAAGGAAAATACGAAGAATAATCGACATATGTTATACAGGAAGCACGTTACTCGATGAATGAATTGTCTTTGCAGAGATCACGGCGACGCCGTCTTGTGCATGCTGATCACGATGGCCGACAACTACGTCATCACAGGATGTAAGGACTGCTATTTCAGAGTCATCAGTCTGGACACTGGCCAAGTTATTCATTCCAAAAAAGAACATACCGGACCCGTCACGTGCCTTAGCCTCAATACAAAAAACACGATTTTACTGACCGGTAGGTTTAGTCGTATTCTTTGTCAGAGCGGTTAGCACCCGTTGTCTAAAAACTATCTACTTTCTACCGACTTCACTTTTTTCCAGTCTATATTTCGCACGTACACGATGACGTCACTCTACCAGAAAGAAAACCTCTTTTTCGGCTCAAATCCAAGATTATGCAGCGTAAAATATTCAAATGGACCTAATTTTGGAACTAAGCAACATAAAAACACGTTTGAGGTGTCATTTCCAAATAACGTTAGGATGTCCATTCGTTTGGTGACACTTTGGAGGTGATGTCAAGGTCATGCGATTAGGTCAAGGCACAATTTGATAAAATAATCTGGAGATAAACTGGATTCGGACCAAAGTGGCATGACTTTGCAACGAAATGAAGTTACAAACACATATTTAGGAGTTATTGCAACCAAGTTTACTATGCCTAATCATTTAAACACATTTTACAAGTGATTATAGTTCAAAGTCACGCTTCAATGTCAATGTATGCATATTGTCTATTTACAATCCTGTATGATCCTGATCAACATCCCGGTCATCATCATCCTGGCTCTCCACTTGTGTCACATTCATGCATGTGGTGCTCTTGCACTGGCCAGATGCTGGTGTGGACTGCAGTCCATTCTTACGGCAGGTGCTCGTTTTCTTATCGCAGTGACCACCGCAATTGCATCGAATTATCTTGAGGAGTCGCTCTGGTGCCTCAGGCTGAGACATTCTGATAGGCTCGAGACCACTAGAAGATGCTACCCAAACCCCAAAGCTCAGGGGAGATATCTTTGTCACGCCATCCCTGCACCTGATGATAAGTCCGATGGCTATGGAAGGCAGCTGCATCACTCGTTGGCGGAAGCTTCTCTGGAGACACGTATTGTGTAGAAGTAGCTACCTTCAGCAGGAACTTCGCCACCCGTGCGGATTTGAGGCTTACTGATGTGGTGCACCCTTACATCACCAGCAGGGCATCCTCTCCTGCCTTTTCGATGTCATCTTTCGTCCTGCTTTAGTAGCGGCAGTATTTGGTGAACTGGAGTATTTGTGTAGATGAAGTGGGAGAATGGTTGGGGGGGGGTGCAATGAAGGTAACCAGTTGGGGTGAACATCACATGTGAAACCGGAATGTTTGTTGGTACTGACTGGGAAAAATTTTACGTTTTGGAAGTTTCTGTCCTTAGGGCAGAAACTAGGAGAGAAAGGTATTTCTGCCGCACGGTTTCTGCCGCCCGGGCAGAAACGTGACAACCCTGCTTCTAGGACTTATCTTTGGCTACGGTGAATTACTGAGAAATTAATTATTGGATATTCCTTCCATAAAGGGCCAAAAATCAGCATAAACAAAAGGAATTATTCTAGGGAAATAAAAATGCTTGTTATAATGTTAACTAAATATGTTTTAACGTTTTTCTCACTACTCCCCGCAGCTTTATTTACAAGATACCTCCAATTTTACATAATCACAATGATAACAATTGTAATTTCAGTAAATATTGCTGAGGAAAAGGTTAAAGCATATTTAGCCAAAATTATAAGGAGTATTATTCAGATGTTTTACTACACATGTTCCAGCTATTACTTCAATTCAATCAGTATTATGTCATTAATTGCTACAGTTTTTAAGTCAAAATGCATGCTATGTATATGTACCTTGTGAATAAATAAAGTTTTATCATAGTTCATCTCTTTCTTCTGTCCATTCTGGGAGAGGGTGGTAGGAGCAAAATGAGAAAGGAAAATGTGTGCTCATTTTCTTAAACAGCCTTTAACTGTGCTACATGCAAGATTACAGCTCTCCTGCATAGTTTCTACAACCACTGGAAATCGACCTAAATAGCAGAGTATTGGGATCAAATTAAACAGTATTTTTAATAACACATTAACTAATATATACAATCTTCACGAAACGGTCTCCTCGAATATATTATTTCCAGATGCATCTTCATTGGTATGCATATAGTCACTACTAAACATGTAAACATTTTATTTCCATCATAACCCTTAATGATCTGTAAACATGATTCACCAAAAAACATTTCATTAATAATTACAAAATTACAATATAGTCCAAAGGACTTCAGGGCGGCCCATTTTTTTTTTTCGCAACGTTCAAGATGGCCGACGGTTTATTGACCGCCCGTGTTCTACACATCAGTTGAATTACCGTTGGTCGACAGATGATGATTTGCATGGCAGTGACGCCACTATAAAGGAAGAAAATTTGTGATGCTGCACGGAATACCGCGTCATGTCTCACAATATTATATTTACCCGGAAACAATTAGCCAGAGCGGCACCGTAAGCCGCACGGGAATGCCGTGTACGTGTACTGGAAGAGTCTACCTTACAGCAACAAGATACCGAGTGAACGGAAATCAATATGTGGTTCTCTGTGTCCGAGTGCCAAGTGTGATGTATGCGTGCATCAATCAAACCTAGTTTGTTAGATGTTTCCAGCACTCGGCAATATTATGTTAACTAATTAGTCTCCGTCTGTCAGCCTCTCTCTCTCTCTCTTTCTCTCTCTCCCTCCCCCTCATCCCTCTCTCTCTCTCCCTTCCTATCTCTCCCTCTCTCTCTCTACCTCCCTCTCTCTCCCTCCCTCTCTCCCACCCTCTCTCTCTCCCTTCCTCCCTTCCTTCTCTCTCTCTCTCTCTCTCTCTCTCTCTCTCTCTCTCTCTCTCTCTCTCTCTCTCTCTCTCTCTCTCTCTCTCTCTCTCTCTCTCTCTCTCTCTCTCTCCTCTCTCTCTCTCTCTCTCTCTCTCTCTCTCTCTCTCTCTCTCTCTCTCTCTCTCTCCCTCTCTCTCTCTCTCTCTCTCTCTCTCTCTCTCTCTCTCTCTCTCTCTCTCTCTCTCTCTCTCTCTCTCTCTCTCTCTTTGTTGTTTTCTACCGTAAACTCTTACATGTATAGCGGGTACCGAAACAACATGTCGCTTTCTTTGTTTGTCTAAACAACATTGCGAAATAAGTACAATTATAGAAGACCGTTGTGATTACATGCGCACTGCGTATTGCACTATATATATATATATATATATATATATATATGTATGTTAGTCATGCACTGCACTACGTTCTAAGCCAATTAATTACAATTTATTTCATAACCAGTTTTAACACTTATGTATTATCAACGCCTCTGAATATGTTTGAACTTGCGGTGCTTTATAAAATTGTACTTATCATTATCACTATTATTATTATCTAATATTGCTCTATAAAATTGTATTTATTATTATCACTACTATTATTATTATCTAATATTGCTCTATAAAATTGTATTTATTATTATCACTATTATTATTATCTAATATTGCTCAATAAATTGTACTTATTATTATCACTATTATTATATAATATTGCTTTATAAAATTGTACTTATTATTATCACTATTATTATTATCTAATATTGCTTTATTAATTTGTACTTATTGTTATCATTACTATTATTATTTAGTATTGCTTTATAAAGTTTTACTTATTATTATTTAATAGTATTACCATCGTGTCTTTTGCAGCTTCAAGTGATAGATCAGTGAAGACGTGGACGTTTGACGACCTTGAGCTGCTCAGCGTCATCGACGACATCACCAGTGACATCGTTAGTATGGCACTGTCCGTCGACAACACATTTCTTATCCTAGGTACGTCGCCCACGTCACATCAGAACAGCCGAGCAGCTTAGTTGTTCCGTTACTGTTACGTTATGCAGTGAAGTATGACTTAGTTGAATTAAATGCCTAGACCAACTTGATCCCTCACTTTCTTCAAGGATGTCACACCCATCCATATCGTCCTGTCTAGTGCCTAGTGCACACCGTTCTGCTGTCAAAAGCGCTAGTTTGGTGTCCTGCCTGATTTGGTCGCTCTACCTCTTCTGTGGCCTTCCTCATTTCCTTTGTCCTTTGAAGTCTTCTTTGAAAGTTATGTTAATGGGCTTTTGTTTGGTGTGTGGCAAACATCCCCAAACCATCGGAGTTTTCTATGTCTGGTGACATCTGAGATGGATTCAGGTGTGAACGTATCCTCTTTGATGGGCCATTTTGTAGTCTGTCTGCATTGATAACACATCTGATAGCTCGTTGACAACGCATTTCAAAGTCTCCAAGAGCCTGTGTTTCCTGTGATTGTTGTGTCCAGATTTCTGCATCATAAATTTCTACACACAGTGTAAGGGTTCCGTGTAGTCTGGCTTTTATTCCTATAGAGATGCCTCTGTTTGAAAATATGTCTTCTCTTTGTTTACCAAAGACTGCAAATGTTAAGGCTATTCGTCTATCTAGCTGTGAAATATTAATTGATAACATTATAAGTTTTGAAGATGTATATCCACTATTCAACCATTGACATTCTTTTGCAGGTCTTGACGACCAAAGCCTCATTATTAAATCGTTTACTACGGGCACTGGTGTCCATCAGCTTAAGGGGCACAAGGGCAAGGTTGGTAGTGTAGTGTCTTATCGTGAACAAAAATGGTCCTGATGTTTTGCTGTGTTACCTACCGTCGTGTAGATGGACAGTTGTATTATCGTCTGTCATACAATGTTGTTATTGGCATTTAGAGCAAGCTGTGTGTTGCATGTGTTGCGTTTTAACGGAATGTGTATTGCCATCTACCTTGTACCTACATTAAATGTTTTGTTCAGATCATAGCGGCATGGTTAACATGTTGACCTTTGTCTTGCTTGTTTCTTGTCGTCTTAAGTCGTTTAGAGCAACGTGGTTGCTGTGTACTGTAATGTGTGTTTCGTGTTCTGCCTTGTATAAACAAAGTGAGATTATGTTCTGAGACAAGATGGGTATGTCTTATATTATATGGAAACAAGATGGGTCTCCAAGGTGGGCCTTATGTATCCACACCGTGTGTGTCTGTTCTCTCTCGTTGGGACGATATCTGCGTGTGTTGTCCTCTGCGATACACCTCATTTGTTAATAACTGTTCATATAAAATCACATGTTAATTTTTTATGATTACTTTGTAATTGTATATTTATGTTTTTGCATTATATTTGTGAGTGACTGGTAATGTGTTGTATTCTTTATCGTGATTAACTATAATAATGGCACATTTCTTTTGGGTAGGCTGCATAATTGAAATAGCAATAATAAGCATTATCACTCAATTTGTTTTGTCGTTGTGATATACGTACACACGTGATGTTAATACATTATGTACACTTGTATCATCTAAATATAATTTGACACAATACACTTCATCCAAAGCGTTATAATTCTATGACTTGCCCTATACCAACACTTCTTTGACATAAATTTATCACTGCCAACGTATATGTAAGTTTCATAGTGCACGTGACGAACGTAGAGTTGATTGCCTTCTCTAACGTGGGGCGCGATGGTCGCGATGGTCTGGAGGAACCGGGGTTCGAATCCTGGTGTCGACTGATCGGTGGTTCGGTACCGGTGTCGGCTACCGTGTCGAAACTTGGCCAATTTCTTTCACCCTACGTTACCTATGTCTTTCGGAAGAAACACTAAAAGCCACCGGTCCCTTCTATCTATCTGGTGTCTGTATGTCAGGGGAAGTATAAGATCCCACGCAAGGAAATGGAAATAAACTGTCGTGGACTCACTGAGTGTGATCTCATTCTGTAAACTCCCATTGGCGTTAATGTCCGAAAATGGAACCTGCCAATAAATAGATGAAGAAGAACATCACCCATGTACATGTCCGTGTCCGTGTGCAGGTGACGGACGTGCTCGTGTCCCGGGATTGCCTCCATTGTGTGACGGCCTGCACTGACGGTTGTATCTACACGTACAACCTGCGCACCACGGAGCTGCTTGACGTCTTCTCGGCATCTCGCTGTGGTCCCGTGAGTGCCTGCTTCTCCCGAGACGAGCACTTCTTATTCAGCGCGGCGAAGGTTGGTATCCAACCAACGCAATATCACCGTTTATCGTGGATAACACTGTGTAGTCTGCGTGTAATCACGACATGAAGATCACGAGGCGATGTTGAGGATACAATATGGAAATTGGAGGATGCCTTTGGTTGCAAGTTAATTATTCTGCTTACCACTATTTGTCCGTTAGATAATTCCACAACATTCTATTCCCTTCTATATTAAACAACATGTTAAGATTGTTCGTATGGATACCGATTCGTAGCAAGAAAGAAAGATAAAAATAGTATGATCACTAGAAAAACCAAAGAATCTACACAGTAAAAACATCGCACACGTTTTAGAAGATGTGTGTGTGGGGGGGGGGGCGTACATTGATGTGTTGACTAATATCGTTCGTGTCTTGTATTCTCACACTTCGAGATTTAACAAGATTACCCCCCAGAGAATTAACTCTAGATGGCAGGTGTACAAGGAAACCTTTTGGCTTATCGAGAATCTAACCCTTTTTATCTACATGTATCCCGCCCTTCTGAGGCATGTGTCGATTTTATGTTTAAACATATTCACGCTACTAGCACCCACACGATTAGCAGGCAATCTGTTCCAGTCATTTACAGTCCTTTGTGAAAATTAGAACTTTCTTATATCTAATCAACACTGCTCGTTTACTAATGCAACTTCATGTCCACTAGTCCTTCTATCTTTCTTAACTGAGAAAAACATATTTCTATCAATATTTTAATAATCATTCAATATTTTAAACACTTCTATCTGATCTACTCTCAATGTCCTGGTATCTAGTGTTGTTAAACCACATTCTTTTAGGCGTATTTCGTAACTAAGATCTTTTTTGGTATCATTTAGCCGCTCTTCTCTGTACTCTTTCTAGCATATCTATGTCCTTATTGCGATAATGCCTCCATGCTTGTAAACAATATTCTAAATGAGGCCTAACTACAGCGATCATTAGTTATTTTTCCTTATACGCTATATTTCGCCTAATTAATCGAAGGATTTGATTTCCCTTTGAAGCTGCAATTCCGCACTGCTCTGAAACCTTTATATCAGCACTAATGGTAAACGCTAAGTCCTTTTCTTTTACAGTAGTACTTAGTACAGTACCCCCATTGTATATCGTACATCTTCGTTCCCATGTCCTGGGTGGAGACATTTACATTTCCTAAAATTGAATAACTTTGTCACTTTTCAGACCATTAGATCAAACCTGTCAAGATAATCGTGTTTACCTCCTTCAACCATTGTACTTCTTTTTGTATATGGTATTTTGTAGAGTATGCATAATTATATCACATCAAATATATATAGATGTGTATATGATTATGTATGTGTATATATACACGGTTGTCTTTTCTTGTATCATGTTGCCAATGTTTGAATAAACGAATCATTCATTCATTCATCTTGTAAATGCTGTCTATCTCCATCACGTTTATTCCTTCTAAAAAAAATTTGATCAAACGCAACTTTCAACACCTTGCTTGTTACATCATCGTCCAAATCGTTGATATATATTAAGAATAATATAGGTCCCAGTACTGATCCCTGTGGTACCCCACTCAAAACTAATTTCCAGTTTGAAGCCTCCCCATCAACTACTACCCGTTGTCTTCTGTCAATCAGCCATTTTTCTATCTAGTTAATTATACCAGTTCCTATGCCATGGGCCTTTTGCTTAAGCAGTAGTCTTTGATGTGGCATTTGTCGAAAGTTTTCTTAAAATATAAGTAGATGATACACACTGGTGATTCCTCGTCTACCCACTTAGTGATATCTTCCAAAAACATAACATATTTGTTACGCATGACCTAGCTTTTAGAAACCCATGCTGAGATGGGTTTATTAGGTTATGTTTAACAAGAAAATCCCCAACGGCGATCTTTAATTAGTCTTTCTAATAATTTGCAAATCACCGATGTTAATTATATAAACTCACTGGTCTGTAGTTCTCTGACTCGTTTCTCGAACCTTTCTTAAATAACGGTACTTCAGGTAAGCTATAAGCATCATATACAATTAATGTTCACACAATTTTATATGAGATGCCCGTTGTCTCCTTTTCTTTTAAACATGAATTTTTAGGCCTAACATGCGTGTTTATGAGTACAATTTTGTACATCCAGAATATTGTGTGTTGCGCTCTGCAGGACACGGTCAAGGTGTGGACATTCTACAAACGGCACACTCGCGGCATCCACACGGATGATCATACGGATCACGTGACGTGTATCGCGATATCTCGAGACGGCAAGACCGCCATAACGGGTAGGCATTGATTCTTTTTAATTCATGCATGGTAGTTTACTTGTAATCATATTTTGTGGAAGGAAATATTTAGTTTGTCCCCAATTAATATATCATCATTGTGGAAGTCAATACACGGAAACCAGAAAGATGCGATGCTCGGCAGAGCTCGTACATGCGCGGCGTAACATAACCATACGGTGTTCATGCAGGCTATCCACTCATATTTGTACTATATATCTGTGGTTAAGCCATTTATACTGAAATAGTACCACAAACTAAACAATACGACACAGACTTTGGATGCCTCTTTTAGTGGTAGGGTCTACGGAAAGACAATTAAAAACGTAGATCTCTGGCAAAGTAATTTTGAGCAACATATGAGTGGCTGGTTCGCGGTTGTGAAAATGAAAGAT
This sequence comes from Paraescarpia echinospica, assembly GCA_020002185.1. Taxonomy (NCBI): domain Eukaryota; kingdom Metazoa; phylum Annelida; class Polychaeta; order Sabellida; family Siboglinidae; genus Paraescarpia; species Paraescarpia echinospica. The sequence goes on along the minus strand of CM034535.1, from coordinate 50,527,242 downwards.
ATTCGCATCTACGTGGTGACAGGTTCTAAAGACAAAGTGGTGAAATTGTGGAACCTCGACATAAGTGATTTCCTCGAGAACCTCAAAGGTCACGACGCCGCCGTCACGTGCGTCGCGATGGGCGATAATGAGGAGTTCGCGGCGTCTGGTAGCGACGACTGCACGGTCAAAGTGTGGAGCGTCATCATGGGCTGCGTCATTACCAACTACACGGTATGTGGCGTTTGGGTTAATGCGTTGACATAAGCATTTAAACATTACGTTTTGCGTGGATTGAAATCCATATGGCTGATTAAATCGGTAAAATGTTTTGTTGGTTAATCGGTCATTAGCATTCAGATCGAGTGTCGCTATCTATCAGACTTCGAAATCTCAAAAGCCATACGGAATTACTTGCTAGAATTCCACGGTATCCAAGTTGGCTCATAATGCTATTTACCAATGGTTCTTGGTAATGGAACAGGTTTGCGTACATTTCTATGGTAACACAGAACACATGTTACACCTCGGTTAGTGTTCTTCTTTTTGCATTAAGTAGCTTTATCTGCCGTGTTTTATTCAGTTTCATTTATGCAATGGTAAGAGCGTATCCAAGTATAATGATACATATTTCACTGCCGATGACATTTTCAAATGTTTGTCATTGCTGTCTGACAGGAACATGAGAGCAGCATCAACAACATCATGGTAGTACACGAACGGCACCTGGTGTTGTCGTCAGAAACGAACGGTGTCATCAAGCTGTGGCAGGCGGAGGACGGAGTGACGTGTATGACGCTGTTCGGACCTGTCCAGTGGCTCTGCCTCGCCCCCAACTCGCAGTTCGCCGTATCCGGCAGCGGCGCGCAAAGGTTCGTCGACTTAGCACCTCTTCTACCAAGCTCATGGACTTTATTATTTCGGCACTTGTCTACTATCTGGGCCCGCCTCGATTTCGTCTAATTTGCCTAAATTTGATACATCAGTGGTTTCGTTCCATCATTCAACATCATCCCAGGCATGTTTATATTACGAAAATATTGCGTCTTATCGCACTTTTGAGGCCCAAAGAACGACCCGGTTTGCGCCAGTCTGCGCCGCTGCGGCCGTGCGTTACTGCAGTGAGCGATATAGCAGCTGTTGATGCAAACCGGGTCGCTCTTTGGGCTTCAAACGTGCCCTAAGACGCACTAGTTTTGTAACTTAAATATACATGGGATGGTGTTGAATGATTACACTAACACAATGAGGTATTAAATTTAGGCAAAATATAGTTGTCACGACGAAGTCCTAGTGGGCTGGGATACTAGACAAGTGCCGTTAATTCTCATTCCGAACTCACACATTGTTGCGCTGACTTTGCGGCGGTATATATTAATTTTAAATATCTCAATTGTTCATATTTCAGCCTAAAGCTGTGGCGAGTGGACACAGGCGACGTATGTCAGTCTGTGAATCATGCCGACCGCATCACGTGTGTGACGTTCTCCGGGGACTCCCAATACCTCGTCACGGGGTCCGCCGACAAGTCTCTGAAGGTGTGGGAGGCAGCGACCGGCAAACTGACGCAGGTGGGACGGGTTGACGCACGCACACACACGCACGCGCATGCTGCAGTCGCACACTGGTAGACAATATAAAAACAATGCACACGTTTGTAGCCTGGGTCCATCAAAGCACACATTGACGATGCGTTATTTAATAAGTAAAATATATCAGTTCTTATATACCTGTTCAGTCTCCGGGGCTGCTAAAAACGCTTTATATTTCACCCTCTGGCAAAACTGTTAATTCACAATATCGATGTTTCTGGGAAACAAGACTGCTTTGATGTGTCTGTACTACGTAAGATTCAATCTAACCATATCATATATATATATATATATATATTAACAATATATAAACAATATATCGATAAGCATACCCCTATATTATGCACTTCCAAAATATTATGATATGACGCCATAATATATAGATGGTGATCATGATATGAATGTCTTGTGATGGCATGTATCAATCTAAACACTTTGAAATGAAGCCATTAATAAGTCCATACTGTAGTTAAGAACACTTGTCATTTCTATTAATTTTAGACACGGGCTTATATATGCTAATCACTAATCGCCACTTCGTCGTTGCCAGGTTCTAGTGGAGCACACCGCCTGTGTAAGCTGTGTTGCTGTATCCGACTCCAACCGTCACGTCATATCCGGGTCACATGACGCGACTCTTCTGGTATGGGGACTGTCTACAGGGGCCGTGGAACATCAGCTGACCGGACACACGGACCACGTGACATGTGTTAAGTTGACGTCAGATGGAACGACTGCTCTCTCGGGTGCGTGACACGTGTGCATTGTGTGATTGTTCACACATAGTATTTGTAAATGAGTATGGTGGCTTGTTTCTATAAGGAACACTTTGGGACTTGGCTAAACTCTTCCATATATCTGATTTTCCTTACATCCATGGGTAAATAAGTTAGAAAAAGGTCAGTTCTTACAAGCGCAGTATCCAGTGCCTAGGACTGTTCAAAGAACTCTAATATAACTCAGTGGTATATATATTGGTATTAGGTTGCGAAAGTTCGGTTCATTCCATTAGCAATGATCAAATATCAAATAGCTGTTGACGCGGATAAGATGTTGGAGTGATTGTGTCTGCAACACGATCTTGCTATTAGAATGATCAGTGTGCACGTACGGTCGAACACCATTGGGACTGTGCCGACGTCACATGGATGGCGAAGTGATTGTCTTAGACTAATTTCCTTCACTTTATTCTTATAGAAATAATTTGTGACTGTCCCAGGGCGACCTTTATTGTGGGGTGACTGTAAGTACGCAGGTGACCTTAGAGAGAGGTACGGCTATACTATTATACTATTATATAACTACAGTGGTATTGGTATTGCTACACGTTACGAGAGTTCATTCATTCCAACAGCAATGATCAAATGTCAAACTGTTGTTGAAGCTGACAAGATTTTGGGTAGATTGTGTCGGCAACACGATCTCGCTATTAGAACGACTAGAGGGTGTGCGTATCTCCGACTGTGTGTAGGGTCTCGAGACGGCTGTCTGCACGTGTGGAACATGACGTACGGACTGTCGGTGACTGTGTTTGATATGCATCTGGCCGTGCTTGGGGTGGAGATGACGTCCGATGCCGCCCACATCGTGGTGCAGCTCGAGCGGAGTCAACACGTCCCTCTCATGTGTTTGCACAACAGTCCGGCCGGAGAGGTCAAGTCGCAGAGTCAGATAGAAATACGAGTACTCGGAGGTTAGTGGCAGCTTCTCACTTACTCGGTCTTTCGCTCACTCACTCACTCACTCACTCACTCACTCACTCACTCACTCAATCAATCACTCAATCAATCAATCAATCAATCATTCACTCACTCACTCACTCCCTCACTCTCTCAGTCAATCAGTCACGCAGTCACTCACTCCCTCAACCGCTCACTCACTAATTCATTCACTCATCTGCCTACTCAGCCACTCACCCACTCACGCACACACCCACTCACCCACACACCCACTCATCCACTCCCCCACTCACTCACCCACTCACTCACTCACTCACTCACCCACTCACTCACCCACTCACGCACTCACGCACTCACTCACCCACTCACTCACTAACTTACTCACTCACCCACTCACTCACCAACTCACCCACTCACACACTCACTCACCCACTCACTCACTCACTCACTCACTCACTCACACACTCATTCTTTCATTTACTCATTCAATCATTCACTCGGTCATTCATTCATTCATTCAACCAATCAGTCAATCAATTAATCACTCACTCACTCGTTCATTTACTAGTTCATTCGGCTATTCATTAATTCATTCACTCACTCAATCGTTCACTCACTCACTAACTCACTCACTGTGCTGATGCAATAAGTACATTGTGTTATATTTGCATGCAGAATATTCGTAATATTCTCTTTTACAAAATGTATTTGTATTATGCTCAGGGTATAGCTTGTGCAGCTCTTTCACAACGTCTAGTCCATGTTTATATGATGTGTCCTATAAACTATTATTTATTCAATTTTCCAATATGATTGATAACAATTATTTCTTAGCACAATTCGGTGGTCTAGAGAAAAATTCTCCCTATCACATATTAAAAACGGATGAAATGCATGAAGATGGGGATATTGAACCATTTCAACATTCACCATACTTTGACGATGATAATTTAATAAACCATTTAACGAACAAGCAAAGCAAATTTATTTTGCTAAGCCTAAACTGAAGTAATGACTGTGAGATTAGTGCTCTACGTTGACAGGAAACATGGCTCGATGAAGAGGCTGGTACTTCTTTATTTCAAATAGATGGATATACATTAATGTGCCAAGGCAAAATCTATAGTGCACATGCTGGCTTGGCAATCTACCTCAGCAACAAATACAATTACAAATCTGTAAAAAAATCCATGCAAATACAGACACTTGGGAAGGTCACTTTATTGAAATAACATGTGCCATGAAGAAAACAATAATTCTTGGAAATATATATAGACCACCTAGAGATGTAATTGAAAATTACCGTATATTTACAAACGAATTTGCATCAAATTTAGTTGATTTCCAAAAATCTAAAATTGGAATAATAATTGCAGGAGATTATTGACTTGCTTAAAATTAATGAAAAACCCATAATATGTGAATATTTCGATACAATCGTTTCACATGGTTTCTTCCCTAAAATTACTATGCCAACATGACTTTCAGAATATCATGGAGCACTCATTGATAATTCTTCAAATCCTCAGCTGGTATTTTAGTGAGCAATATTTCTGATCACTTTCCGTACTTTCTAAGTCTGGACTATGTCAAAACCTCTAATGCGACACCTAGGTTTATACGAATAAAACAACAAAATCCTAACTCTCTCAATAAATTTAAAACTGAAATAATTAACTTAAATCTTTATGATAAACTTACCACAGATACTCATGCGGATCCGAATGAAAATTACAATTTCCTCGATGAAATTGTTACTGCAGCTATGGTAAATTTCTACCTATTAAAGTAATTAAATTTAACAAATATAAACATAAGAAAACTCGTTGGATTACCAAGGGCATTATTATGTCGATAAAATTTAGAAACAAATTGTATTCGAGAATGAAACAGACTCACGTGAATACAGAGCATTATCATGAACTTAAAACTGACTTACATACTTATAATAAAATTCTTAAAAGTAATATTAGATTAGCTAAGCAAATGCATTACCAATCCAATTTTGAAGAACATAAGCATGATGTTAAATAGACGTGGTGTTTAATTAAAGAAATTATTCAGAAAAGTAAAAAAAGAACAATTTCCAGATTTGATCAAAGTTGATGAGGAAATGATTAGCAACAAATGAATTGTTGCAAACAGATTTAACACGTTTTGTACTAATGCTGGTCCTATTCTAGCCTCTAAAACAACTACTAGTGGAGGTAAATCATACAAATATTACCTGAATAACCAGATATTTCACACCTTCAGCTTTAACCTGATCAACATGGAAACTACTGTTAATACAATTGATCGTTTACCTCCAAAATCAAGTTGTGGAAAAGACGGTATTTCAACACAATTACTAAAATTGATTAAAAAAATGATATCAGCAACGCAGTCACTCTAATTATTAATCAATCAATAATATTTGGTATATTTCCAGACAAATTAAAAATTGCAAAAGCTTTTAAAAAAGGTGATGTTTCTGACTTTAACAATTATCGTCCTATTTCTATCTTGCCAGTGATTTCAAAATTTTTGAAAGGGTTATGTTTGATCAAATCCACGATTATTTCTATTCTAATGCGTTATTCTACAATAACCAACATGGGTTTAGAAAGAAACATTCTACTGAGCTTGCTACACTCGAAATCATAGACAGAATTATACAAGAACTTGATAAATCGGTTACACTAATAAATATAAACCTTGATTTATCAAAAGCATTTGACACAATTGATCACAATATATTGGTACAGAAGTTAAATTACCATGGATTAAATGACAAGGCTCTGGACCTTTGTAAGAGTTATTTACAAAATCGTAAGCAGTACGTAGAAATTTAAAATGTTAAGTTTAAGGAAATAGTCATCAACACTGGTGTCTCTCAAGGTTCAATTTTAGGGCCACTCTTATTTATTATATATATAAATGACATACCACTTTCTAGTGACATTTTCAAATTCATAACGTATGCTGATGACACCACCCTTACTAGTACACTAAACACATTTAACGATTCAGAAGGCCAAATGCGAAGTGAAAATATTAACAAAGAACTAACAAAGATTAGCAATTGGTTGAAAGCCAACAAACTGTCACTAAATGCCAAAAAGACTAAATTCATGATTTTTCATATGCCTCAAAAGAAAGTAGGATACCTTGTATAAGAAATAGATGGGGCATACATTGAATGTGTAAATGATTTCAATTTTTTAGGCATCACAATAAATAACTATTTAAACTGGCAGAGTCATACAAACAAAATATCAAATAAAATACCTAAAACAATAGGCATATTAAATAAACTTAAACACTTTTTACCACCTAATACATTATATATTATGTACAATGCCCTTATTCTCCCTCATATTCTTTTATGGGGTCATCAGGCACATGGAATTTTCAAATTACAGAAAAAAGCAATACGAATAATATCCTTAAGTAAATATAATGCTCACACAAGTCCTATTTTCAAAAGACTTCAGTTGCTAAAGTTGGATGGCATTTATAAAATCCAACAATTCAAATTGTACTATAAATTAATTAACAATCTTTTGCCCTAGTACTTCAGTGTTTTTTCCAAGCACACACATCTATGATATTCATCAGCACTGCACATGTGAAAAAAATAATCCGTATATGTCCAGATTCAAACAATTTGCGAAAAATATGCATTAGACACAACATAGTAGAGACAGTTAATAATACACCAAGTATTATCATTAATGATATTTACACCCACAATCTATATGGTTTTTCAACATACACAAAAAACGTTTTTATTTTAAATTATGAATCCACTTGTCATATCCATAATTGCTTTATTTGTAATTCATAATACGTATTGGAATGTATACCTAAGTATCCATATGTATGTCAATGTGTACACGAGTACTTATAATCAGTCCTTGTATTATGTATGCATGTTGACACATTGAGTGTTATCAACTATAAAAACAAGTCATATGCTATTCTGATTTGTGTCATGTAAATGTTATTGTTGTTTATATTTATGGGGTGGCTCCTGTGCTAGCTTTTCTCTACACCATCATCCTCGCCAGTCAGGTAGAGGTGGTGGTGTCGCATTTCTAGTTTATGATTTGTTCAAGGTATAAATCCTTCATTCACATACCACAGCTTCGGGGCATTATGTATTCTGATAAAAGGTTCATCTATGTCTGCTAATTTCATTTGCATATATCGTCCTCCTGGAAACACAAGTACATTTTTTTATGAATTTCAGGATTTACTTGAAACAACATTACAATTACATGAAGAATTATATATTCTTGGTGGTTTCAATATCCACGTTGATTTACCTATCCTTAAAACTAGGTTATTCATTTGACTTACAGCATGTCACATTCCCTACTCATATCCATGTTTATCACTAGGTTAAACTGCAATAACATCAAGGCGGTATCTGTTACTGATGGAATATCAGATGATCATACTGTAATTACTTATCTGTGTCTCAGAGTCGAGTCAAGACCAGCACAACAATTATTTATTACTTTACGACCGATACATGACCTTAATATATACATTCTTCGTGAGGACCTTGCAAATTCAGATCTCTTAATTCATCCAAAAACTACACTGTGTGAGCTAGTAAACCAGTACTACGTTACACTAGGTAATCTTCTTGATAAACATGCCCCCAAACAAGCAAAAAATAAAAGTTCGTCCACCGTCACCATGGATGTCACTAGACATAGTACAAGCAAAACGTTGCCGTCGATATCTTGAAAGAATTGGCGACGTACCCGTGCATCCCTTGATCGGATCCGCTACACTAAGCAGTTACACCTGTGCAACCACATGATTTCAAAAGCAAAATCAAACTATTATACGAATTTAATATCAAAACATTCTGAAAAACCTTGCCAAACGTGGAAATCCATCAATAGTGTCCTTCATCGGAAACCAAAAGTATTGCCTGATACCTCTCCATTGGCTACATTATGCAGCATGTTTTCAAAATATTTCACGGATAAGATTGCTTACATTCGATCACGTTTTGTTATTAATGACGTTGATTACAAGTTTACTGAACAGCCGATTGTTGATAATACACTGCAATGTTTTACACCTGCAACTACAAGTGAAGTTCGCACTATCATACAAAAGTATCCTAACAAATCATGTGGTCTTGACCCTTTTCCAACATTTCTACTGAAGGGTTGCATTGTTCAACTGGTTTATCCTATTACAAATATTAAAAATATGTCATTGCTGGATGGTGTTGTTCCACACGAATTCAAGCAAGCTCTTGTCAATCCTTTTAATAAAAAACAAAGTCTGTGCAAAAATGACCTTAAAAATTACCGTTCTATCTCAAATCTTAATTTTCTGTCGAAAGTATTGGAGACGGTTGTTGCAAATCGACTCCATGAACACATTTATTCACAGCACTTATCAAATGATCTACAATCTACATATAAGCGATTTAATTCAACTGAGACGGTTTTTCTTAAAATAGCAAATTGACTGCTCTCACCTTACTAGATCTATCAGCTGCTTTTGATACAATAGATCCGGACATTCTTTTCCATCGCCTTAATATACATTTTGGTATATCTGGGACGGCTCTTCAGTGGTTTAGTTCATATTTGTCAGACCGATACCAAAGCATTAACATATCTGGCTCACTGCCTTGTCCAGAACATCTTCCATTTGGTTCTGACCTTGGCCCTGTTCTGTTTAGCTTATACACTTCATCCCTTAGTCGAGTCATAACTAATCATAACATAAATCATCATTTGTATGCTGACGACACACAGGTGTATATATATCACTTTCACCAAGTGACACAAAGACATCTCTATCAACTTTAAATGAATGTCTCACCGACATCTTGCTGTGGATGGAAGCAAGTAAATTTAAACTAAATCCAGATAAAACTGATCTAATTATTATTGGCACAAAACAACAACGAAATAAGGTTGTTAACTACTTTCCAGTTAAACTGCTTGGTAATAATACATCACCATCATATACTGTTCGTAATCTAGGTGTTATCTTTGACAGTGATTTCAGCTTTAAGCAGAACAGTTCTCAAGCATATAAATCCTGTTTCTACCATATACGTGATTTCCGCCGAATTCGGCGTCATTTGACTTTATCTATTGCTAAAACAACATTAGTATCTCTAATTAGCAGTCGCCTTGACTACTGCAACTCACTCTTAAACGATATTGCTAAAAAGGACTTAGCTAAACTCCAACGTGTACAGAATTATTTAGCACGTGTAGTACTAAAAGCACCTCTTTTCTCACCATCTCTGCCCCCTACTTAGACAGTTGCATTGGCTTCCAGTTACATATCGAATACAATTCAAATTAGCCGCTATCACATATCGTACCCTTTCTACGCAACACTCATCCTATTTGTTTAGTCTCCTTCGTTTTTCCGATATCACCAGGAATCTCAGATCATCTGTTTCACAACGACTTTTTGTTCCGAAAACCAAGCTTAATATCGGCAAACGTGCTTTTTCTGTAGCTGCACCCAAAATCTGGAATCAACTCCCGATCGTTTTAAAATCATCTGAGACTATACATACCTTCCGTAAAAAAATAAAGACTTATTTATTTGAAATTGCATTCCCACCCTCTAATGACGACTCTTGCTTGTCTCTGTTAACGATTTTGCCCAATGATTTTTGTATGTTGCGCCTCTGAGCTCAGATTCCTGGGGATTTAGGACCTTATCTATTACTTAGTCATTCGTTGTATATGTATCGTATTTGTAGGTCAAATAAATTGATTCTGAGTTCCGAGTTCTCACCTTGCCCGGGATGCCCGTGGTGCATGTCCACCATCAGTGTGCCATCTCCCTGGTGTCTTGCATGGTCGTCTAAGGGATGGTGCTGTGACGAGTGATGGGGGAAACCGGGAGAGCTTGCATCGTTTTACTGTTGACAACAGCGGCTCTTGTTTTCCAGCGTGGGAGTTAACCTTCTGTCTAACATAATAATTAGAATTAGTTTTATGTTCTGTGTAGCAGATTTTTCAGAATCTGAAGTAACAGATATTATTTGATATAGTTTCGTAACCAGTCGATATTTTACGAAACTTCTGTTAGACCGCCTCTCAGTCTCCTCCTTTTGGTGATGTTATTCATAACTTACGTATTTCAGTTCCTGAATGAGCTAATAGCCTCTATTCTTTGCTTTTATGCAGTTTGTTGCGTTGGAACAGTAGTCAGTTTTTTTTAAATAAAACACATGCATAGGAATTACTAATACAATGTTGCATCGTCGCAGTTGGAAAGGTTTTGTGATTCATGAAAGTTGTCAGACGTATCCATCTGAAATGGTGATAGTTCAGTATCTTCCCGTCTGGTATTGCTGTGCACACATGCAAACCATTCCTTTCCACGTAATATTGGCGTGAGTTCGTTGTAGGTGGTCCGGTGTTACCCATCAAGACAAAGGCGCTGACAGCGACTCACCCCACTGCACGCTTCATGACGTCTAAGCTCAGACAGTTCAACGATTTATACCCGTCAGTTTCATCAATCCCGGAGATAGTAAAAGTGAGTCAATCTGTTGTGTTCCTGTTTGCGATGTTACATCCAGTGCTCCTCGGTTACCCATCATTAACTGTGCTTGCTTCGTTTTCTTCCAAAGAACTGAGATAGTTATCCATGAAAAAAACAAATCTCAATTACATTTTTACATCTACACATTAAATATGTGTCTCTATACATATTAAAATAAGTAATTAAGCAATTAAGTAATTCAGAATGTTGAAAACCTGCCATGTTGTTATTATTGCCATCCCTGATCGGAACTAGTGACAAGCGCAAAGGGTTATAGCAACAATAGTAAATACCAGGCCATTCAACCGAACCCAAACATATAGACCCTATGTAACAGTTATGAAAAGGGCAATTCCAAGAACTTGCTGTTAGGCCGATCTGCCTCCAATACACCTCCTGAAAGTGGTGTTATTATGGGACTGCTTAGGATACAATTTGATCCTCTTAATTAATTCATTGGCGTAACATCCACATTGCGGCTAGTGCTACCGGCTTATTGAAAATATTTTGGCGAGCAGTGTGTATATTTCCACATATTAATTATAGCATCAAGAATGTCATGTTTTAAAATATCACCATCAGTTTAATGCAATGTTAACGTTGTCACTCCGTGTTGTAGACACCGTTGCAGAAGGCGGTCAAGGCGCAAGAACAGAACAAGGAGACCCGGGGACAGCGTTCCATGTTTGGCTCTCTTAGCACTCACAATTCGTCGAAGAAAACCCAGCACAAGAGCAAATCCGGCGTTTGCACGGTGCTCTAATTTCGTTCAAGTGACCTCTGCACAGTCGCATGCATAGCACCGAGACAGATGTGTGAAAGCTGGCAAACGCACCATCGCTGGAGCAGATATCCGAACGACCTCCTTGCGATTTCACTGTCGCTTGGGTAGGGGTCAGGACTCACGTTCGTGGGGGTAGATATATGGACCACGCCACTGCAATTGCATTGTCGTTAGGGCAGATATCTCAACCACGAATTGATACGCACATTTTTATTGAGGCTGGCGTTATAACCAAGCACAACTATGCCGAGAAAGTCATCTACTATGCATCCAAACAATATATCCAACGATGTTAGGTAACAAGCGGTGCTGAAATTGGTAACCCAATCATTAACCAATCACCTGTTCTTGACATTGTGTATTCCGTCCCACAATGTAAACTAGCTAAGCAGTTTTACTAAAATTGATGTTTTATTCAATTGCAATTATACAAAGTAATTAAAGTTTGTTTAATGTTTGTGTAATGTAAAGAACATGATAAGATAATAAAATTATATATTGGAAAGGAAAACCAAAGTAAAATACTTAGTATAATGCACACTGGCTGGTATGAGATGAAGTACTATAAGGCTGTACATTGTATAATGCATACTTACTGATATGAAACGAGGTGCTATAAGGCTCTATGAATCACACTGCTTACTTACTGGTATGTCATGAGTGACCATACAGCTATGTGCTGGCACTTGAAATGGACAAGATGTTGGACATAGGGCTACTTGCTCGTACTTTCTGGTATGAGATGAAAAGCCGTAGGCTTCTCCGGGAATCTTCGAATATTTTATGTTTCAAAAGCGAAATCACGTCGGGTTTACTCGGTCTAAAATGTTAGATCGACCGCACAAACTTTACATTTCTATTTTTTGGATAATTTAATTGCTAAACAGAGACAGTTCCACTCCACGTGTGGACTATGAAGATCCATACGCGTAAAATTTGTTAACCGTTATTATAGGGAAGTATCTCGATAACGCACGTAGGCGTTGCAATCGGTGTGCGAGTGCGTGTGTTGCGTGTAGTGATTTATTAAATGGTTTGGTTCCGATGTATCAAACTATATATATTCGTACCCTTGCGTAACGAACCAATTTGCCTTTATTGGGTCTGTAATCCGTGTGTGCCTCTAGTTATGTGACTAACCTAGCGTCTGCAATGCGTAATAGAAGAGATGGGATTCTATTTTATGCATTGTATGTGTCCCAGAAAATTGAAAAATGTTAGATGTTGGGAAACAAGAGTAATACGTATTCCTTTGTTACGATCGTGATTGAGATGTATAGGGTTTACAAGAGCATGTTGTAGAGTTCGTCCGATACGTGGATGTAACCGTTTTTGTTGTGTATGGATTAACCGTGTACACATTGGTAATTGTCGTAATAGCATAAGGATATTATACAAAACCGCAGGATATTTTAGTCAATAAAATCGTTCATGTTTAATTGTGGTGTATCGCCTTTTTCTGTGATTGCACACATGAGCGCTTACGCATTCACGTGCACAGGCATGCAGACACAGTCACGTAGGCCTACGAACGCACACTCGCACGCACGCATACATGTACACAAATGTTGAAGACGACTTTTGACTGTTTTAAGATTAATCAATACCTCAAGCATGGTGTGTTTTGTGAGTGTGTAAAGGATATTTCAAATCTGTACGAAATGTCAAATCTTGAGGGTGAGGGTCTGACCATCGTCATTCTTTGTCCGTGTGTGGAATGGAAGCGGCAACGCGTTCACTTCACCGCTATCCAATTGTGCACCATTTGGTAGAGTTCAACTTGCTCAAGTTTTGCATATCTGGCGAACATATCACGGTACGTCTGGGCTGTCACACCCCGCCCAGGTATACTCTTGGAGGTTTCCGAAACTTTGGCTTGGAGACTGGTTGGTCGAGCGTCCTCGCCCAGTGACCAGAAAATTATAGTTATCTCTTTCTTACCGCGGACGATAAAATTGGTAGATCGTCACCGGATGGTGTTTCTGCAACATAACGTCAAAAAGATTCGGCGTGTAGTATCCACCGATTCGATCCGTCTTAAAATGTGCGGGTGACTCTCCATGCTTCGCAACACAACGATGTTCTCTTCTCTTTACACATTACCGGTATGCGCACTCAAGAACTGCCTTCCGATAATAATGTCTTCATGTCAGCGACCACATTTTCATCGATTTCAATTGACGAAGTTATCTAATAATAATGGGGGCAAACATCCATACTTCATGTACCCAGTGAATATACCACTATATTTGGTGGCCTGCATTTGCTGAATTACTTCGTACGCTTCGATAATCTAGCCCAAATTCCGACTTTGGTACCGAACCGGAAATGTGCCCGCTCAATAAACGAGAATGACCGTTATGCAGATATGTATGCAGAAAGACAACACAAATCAAGTATAAATTGAAACTGGCCAAGTTAATAAAATTGTATTACAACATTACTAATTGTAAACAACGATAATCAAGAGTCAAATAATCACTGGCTGCTAATTGAAAACAATAAGTCCGCACACGTTTTGCTTGTGCACATGACCACCATTGCTAACAATACTATTATGACTAGTAAATGACTACTGGCTAATATATCAAATTCACCATATGGGTGGGGGGTCTCTCCCACTGCCTGCCCCCTATTTATAACTGGATAACCAGCCGGCCAGTTTTATTGAGTCTTGACCCCATTAGCGGTCATCTTGACTAGGACCATTCATTAGTGGATAGGGCTGGTAGTTACACTGTCAGAGGGTCCGTGTGCAAGACCGCAGCGTAGACACTAATTGGTGTTAGTACTTAATCTTCAGAGTCTATTTCTCTTATACGGCTGTATTTTACATTTGTAGATATCTCGGAGAAATCCATTACAACACAGTATATTTACACATTTAGCATCCATACTACCCAAACATTATACACAATCCAATACGTATACATTGTTTAAAACAATTCTGTGTAAGGATTAACGACAGCTACACATGAATGCATGTCTCCATGCCATGCCCCCGCCTGACTATGCACCAGCATGCAACTGAAAACAAAAAGAAAAAATATGTGTTAGCACATATATATCCGCATAATACATGTTTATTATTTATATCCTATAGACAGCACAGCAGAGCCAGAGAGATACTGTTTTTAGTTCACACAAAAGCAATATAAATTACTTTTGTGACCCACGGTAGAAACCAACGAGAAAGTAACAGTAATCTTCTACCATATGTGTTGTGAATATGCAATATGGTGTATGTCCAGATTGTATATAGTGTCACATTCTGTCACACTTTCGGGGCAGATACTCTTAAAATGTGAAATATGGGTCTACTTTGTAGACAATAGTTAGAAATTAAATAACACTGAAGAAATTTGCTCACTTATACGGAGCTATTTTATAAGAAAATTTCAAAATTTTTACAGATTACCCACAAACATTTGGCATATAGCATGATATTAGTTCTAATCTAAAGGAATTAATAACTTGGCCAAAAATAATTATTATTACCGAAATAAAGGTTTGAAATGTCTGGTGGTGTAACACAGCATTTATGAATGTTTCTAAGCTATATGATTATATTAATAATGTTCTATAATTGTTTAGCAAATGTGAAAGAATATGGCTTGTTGATGTGTTAAGTGTGCAACAATTGTGTCTGGAAGGAAATCAAATTATTAGTGACATAACAAAGCAACACCATCACTGCCTAGTCCCTTCACTATAACCATCATCACCACCTAATTGTACCTGCATAGAAATCACATTTGTGACATAACAAAGTAACACCATCACTGCCCTTCACTCTAACCACCACTGTCGGACCTATATATATATATATATATATATATATATATATAGACTAATCATCAACTCGTGCCCAACATGCAAATATATAACTGTCGACACTGCAACTGTCAGAGTATCAGTCATATCCCCATTATGCACTTAACCCTTTTTTGTCCCGGTAAAGTAGCTGCTGGTCTCAATAAACTAGTTCCTGGTTTCACTAAACTGGCTCCAGGTCTCACTATTCTCGCTGCTTGTCTGACTACAGTGACCGCTGGTCTAATGATACTAACTCCTGTCCTGACTAAACTCGTTGCTGGCAAAATTACAATCGCTGCTGGTGTATAAATTACATTTGCTGGTGTAATTATACTAGCTGCTTGTGTAATTACACTCACCGCTGGCTTGCCTACACTCTGCTCTGGTATGACTAAATTTTCCTTATTTGATTTATTGTGTGACCGGACTATAGCCAATTTTTTTAAGTTTGTGGGCCAAAATCTTAGCATTTTCCGAAGCTACCTCATTTATAGTCAAACCTCGTTTCTTGTGTAAAGATCTTTTCCTCCCACCCCATCTTTCTCTAGCATTATGTGGAATTTTCACTCGAGGCTGGTAGGGGTCACCCATTTCAAATGCAGGACATTTCAACTCATAATCAGTATTTGTGTTAGAGATAGGGCCTTCCTTGCTTCTGAAACCTGCCTTATGATGGTGTCTTTTAGGTAGTCTACCAGGGAAGAAAGTTGGAGCCGCTGGTTTTGTTGGATCATGAAGGAGTTTAAGTAAATCACCCCTCTTAGCGTGTTGTTCCTCTAATTTAGTTGCCTGGTGGGATATTTGTAATAATGACTGGGTACCACTGAAAACATTACCTCGGGCTTGTATATTATTCCTAGTGGGGAAGATTGTGGTCAAACCAGGAGGTATTTTTGGTACAGTTGCAAAATACAATTCCAAAAATTTTAAGCAAAGCAATTATGCGTGGTTGCTAGCACTGCATGTAGATGTTTACAGAAATATGGCAGTCCTTTGTGAATAAAACCTAAACCTGTAACCCCCCCCCCATCTGGTGCTGGAACAGGCAGGCACTGAGCTACAACATCATGGAATGTCTTAGCTGCCTGAGTGTTCAACTGTATAAGCAAATTGTGACTACCGGTAGCTGCATTTAGTGAATAATCATGATCATTTCCAGATTGGTTTTGGTCTTCCTAAGTAAAAAAAAATGCTCACCTATGTTGTTCCCAATTTTTAATCAGACTAACTTTTCCAGTCTGAACCAGATCTAGGCCTTTCATAATACATTTCAATAATTTTCCCTTGGAAGTGTTCACCTGGTTTTGAAATTTATATAAATTAGTTGCACCTCGCACTGTGTCGTGTGCATGTCTGGGAAGAGTTCTATTAATCAATGTTCGGATTTGTAATGCCACAGACTTATTCAAATGATTTGCATTTTCCCCTTGTACAATCAACCTGAACTGATTTTCCGTGATATTGTTCGTCAACAAGAGTGGATTTCGCCTATCTTGTTCCGGCACCAAGAATGCTGCCTCGGCAGTAAATGTTGTTTGCCATGTACATTGAAACCAATATGTATTAAGGTAATGTACAAAGCTATTCTTTGTTTGTGCGCTAACAATATAATGTGGGATGTGATTTAGATAGTTGAAAAATGAGTGCTCCATGCTGGTGCGGACACTTTCATGCCAACTACGCATAACACCTTTTAAAGCAGTTAAACTCGGGTTAATGACTATTTTTAGATCGGGATAACTCATAATCTTTTCTTTTAAAGCCTTTATAGATTGATAATTACACAGATCTGAATTCAATGATAAGTCACCACATGCTATTTTGATGTCCCATGCCTTGTCATGTTGCATAACTGGTTGGAATGTGGATCCGTTTCGCAAAGTACATGGCCTAAGATGAAAAAACCATTGTTGTCATCAAAAATGTACAAATGTTGTTCATGCACACAGTTTCTGCAAAGACAAGACATTGGCCATAGTAATTTCTAAATGCATTCTATGTACTTCTGAAATTTCAGTTACTAATAGCTGCCATACCAATCCTGCCCCTATTTGCCGAGTGGATGCACTGAACAAAGGCCAGAGGCATAGCTTAATCTGCGGCTGACCAACGCACCATTAGAGACCTAGCTGTTGAATCCTTTCTGAATCCATTTAGCACAATAAAAGTATTTCAATTATATTTCATTTAATCATTTCTAGATGTTTGAGCTTTGCCCTGTCTTAATGCAGTAAAGCACAATACAAACATCTATATAAATGTCTAAATACCAGATTCAAATAAATCCTATTTAAATAAAAAAAATCATATTTTTTTATAAAACAATTCATGATTTTGTTCAACTAGATGGTAGCTTAGCTCAGTAGATGATGACATATGGATAATATCCACTTACAGGTGTCCTTGATCCATGCTGTACACAAAAGCAATAGTACTTCAATGATACTTAGTCCTACCCTCGATGTGAATCTAAAATAACGGGAAAACAAACAAACAAACAAAAACAACACAACTGTCCACGTTTTCATTATGCCTGCAATGCATGGTACAGGGGATTACACGCAGCGGTCAAAATTAACCTGAAAATATTAATCAGATAATTATGTAACTCTTTAAATATGATTGTAGGCGCCGTATAAGTTTCAGTGATTTTAAGAAATCAAATTATATATAATATGTATGGTTGCGTGTCCTAAGTTCGTGCATCGTCCACTTCGGTGTCTCCTTAATGATATCGTTTCATGTTTTTTTTCTGTTTGAATGCTTTTGTAAAACGTTATGCTGCACTGGCAGCTCCTGTTGGTAGATAACGCAATTGGTTGGTATGTTAAAAGTATGTGATCATGCACGTTTCTGGTTTGAGAAAACCAACATAATACCGCATTGTCATGGAACTGTGCGATGCATAAACTTGGGAGAGTATA
Organism: Paraescarpia echinospica; assembly: GCA_020002185.1. NCBI lineage: Eukaryota > Metazoa > Annelida > Polychaeta > Sabellida > Siboglinidae > Paraescarpia > Paraescarpia echinospica. Next base: position 50,508,932 of record CM034535.1, on the reverse strand, counting down.
ATAAGTACACATGGAAGAGTCAACTATCTATTTAGCTCTAACTTTAAAGTGTTTTCAAAAATTCAGTACATTTGTTTTACATCTTCTGATGCATTGTCTCTTGTATTTATTTAACTATTTATGTATTATTATATTTTGTTTGTAAATTGTAGGATTGCACTGTTGTATATTTTATGACACACAAGTCTGTGTACAATGTACTGTGATGTTGTAAATAAAATACTAATACTATTGACAGTACTTTCCTTGATTGGCCCGACCCATGCTGTACACAAAGAAGGTACCGCCCACGGGTGTGAATGTAAAATTAAGGAAAACAAAACAACAAAATTACTGTCTGTGTTTTGACAGCAAACCAAGTTGAAACTTGTTTTGAAGTTCAACTTCAAAATCGTCTTTGTGTACCGAGCACATAAACAACCCTGAATTTAGCAGATTTTCTTTCACCCAGTAACGGATTTTTACGGGAGCATATATTAGAAACTACATACATTACTATTCGGTTGTCTACTAAGTTTTTCTTCTTAAGATCCCGTCTTTTTTTGCCATTCAAATGTTTAGATTCTTCTCTCTGTTGCTGCTTCAAATTCCACCTCCATGGAGAATACTGAATACGACATATACGCTGTACCTAGCTTCAGCTGGACTGACTAAGTTTGACCCTCATTTGGACCCCCTTGAAATCTTAGATGCGTCAGCATTGTATTAGTTTGGCCATGCTTGATGAATGGAGAATGGTTAATTATAGCTTTCTTCTGTTGCAAGCTGTAAGTAGGCCTATCGGCCGCCCAGCTCTGCGGTTCAAGAACGTATGCAAGGGAAGGAGAGGAGTAAAGGAGAGAGGTAGGACAAAGAAGGGAGGATCGAGGTGAGGAGGAAGGGCAACGGAGGGACGGATGGCAGAAGGGTAGAATGGAAGGAGGGGAGGTGTGGCTCATCTTTGTTAAATGCTTGTAATGTCGTAAAACACAACCGCACAAGGACCATAGGCGCGGGAACAGGGGAACTGCCCCCATGGAATTTCTTTGTTGCTGTTGTTGTTGTATGTGCCCCCCACATTAAATGTGAGCGTGAAAATTTGTTTGTGGCGAGCGCCAATGGCGGGTGGAAATCTACGTAAAAAAATAATTTTCAACAGCACTCCCGTGTTTGGATGTCATCAGTTCACAGATGAGACAGCGGAGAAACTGAAGTTACAGCGGCACAGCGGCAAAACATTTCCAACAGCACCCCCCACCCGCCCCGATGTCACAGTCGAGTCAACCAAGAGTCACAAGATGAAGGAAGTTGTGAAGATATGCGGCGACGAAAATTTTTCAGTAGTGCTGAAGCTCCGGTAGCCCCCCAATATGAATTTCGTTCCCGCGCCACTGACAAGGACAGTGTGTGTGTGTGTGTGTGTGTGTGAGTGCGTGCGTGCGTGCGTGCGTGCGTGCGTGCGTGCGTGCGTGCGTGCGTGCGTGTGTGTGTGTGTGTGTGTGCGAGTATGGTGTGGTGTGTGTGTCTACAGGTGTGTGGGCTTGTGTGTGTGTGTGTGTGTGTGTATGTGTGTGTGTGTGTGTGTGTGTGTGTGTGTGTCTACAGGTGTGTGGTGTGTGTGTGTGTGCGGTGTGTGCGGTGTGTGGTGTATGTAGTGTGTGCAGCGTGTGGTGTGTGTGTGTGGTGTGTGTGTGGTGTGTGTCATGTGTGCAGAGTGGGCGTGCAGTGTGTGCAGTGTCTGCGGTGTGTGCGGTGTGGTGTGTGTGCGAGTGTGTGTGTGTGTGTGTGTGTGTGTGTGTGTGTGTGTGTGTGTGTGTGTGTGTGTGTGTGTGTGTGTGTGTGTGTGTGTGTGTGTGTGTGTGTGTGTGAAGTATGGGTGGTGTGTGCGGTGTGGTGTGTGTGTGTGGTGTGGGCGTGTGTGTGTGTGTGTGTGGTGTGTCTGTGAGTGTGTGTGTGAAGTATGG
>CM034535.1:50384780-50505989 GCA_020002185.1 Paraescarpia echinospica | reverse complement strand
GTGTGTGCAAGTGTGAAGTATGGGCGGTGTGTGTGCGAGTGTGAAGTATGGGCGGTGTATGCGGTGTGTGTGCGAGTGTGAAGTATGGGTGGTGTGTGTGTGACGTATGGGCGGTGTGTGCGTGGTGTGTGCATGCGATGTGTGCGATGTGTGGTGTGTACTTAATAAATGTTTTTACGCCTGATGACACCTTTGAGGGCGACTTGGGTTGGCAGACAGACTACTTCTGCGCGGTCCGAGTTGGTCTCCATATCAACCACTGCGATCTCGATCTCGTCAATTGACACTGGGCTAAATGTCTGTCATTGAAGCTACGGCTTTCGAACACTGCTAATTGCCTGCTTCGGCGCAACTGCCAATAACACTTGTTTTGAAACTGGATGTGTTGTTTACCATTTGTACATGTTCCTGGTGTGGTATCTTTCAAATTGCGAACCTTGCTACGGGCTTATTTGAGTAAATAAGCACAATTTGACGGGCACGACACCTTCAACATACATTATATAGTATAGCCTTTCGAAACATAATACTAATTAATAAATTAAAAACTAGGAACAGACTCCCTCCTTTTAAGATCAATTGTCTACCTCAATTGTGTAAATATCGGCATGGACAAGTGATTTAAAATACAAATATTTAATGGGGCAACCATCAGGCATGGATATATATATTTATAATAAATCACAGGTAATATGAGCACAATTCACATCATAGATTACTATATCTTCCACGTTCTATCATCATTGACTGTAGTAATTTTTAAATGCCGTCATTAATGAGTGTAATTTCAATTGTAAGTAACAGAAGCAAAAATAATAATTTCTGAAATACAAATCCATCATTACTTTAGAAGATCACAAATTGCTTAAATAGCCTTGTTTGTGTGGTTACTATTATTATAATAGGCAAGAGCAATTTAATTCACCGTTGCTTGGACTAGGAGTAGCGGAAACAAAATATGAGTTACACAAAGCCAAATATGAATAATACTATTCCAAATCTGTGTTGTCCAATCTCAAAACGTATACATATATATATATATATACATATATATATATACACAATCCAAATTCTGAGTTATACAATCCAAAATGTAAGTTATGCAATCCCAAATCCGTGTCATGCAATCCCATGTCTGAGTTACATATATCCCAAATCTGAGTTGCACTATTCCAAATCTGAGTCATAACATCCCAAATTTTAGATGTGTAAAGCCTGACCTGAGTTCTACGTCGCACACACTAAGAACTGATAGCACCTCTCCTTTACTCCATTGCTTCCGACTTGCATCTGTCGAATGTTGCTAGTTTCAGCCCATACATATCACGTTATGCTAAGGACTCTCCAACCCCCCTGTATCACAGCTGCACCCTAACCCTTGAATAACTGTCTCACTGAACCATTACCTATGGCCACGTGATGTGTCACGAGCATGAAAAACTACTATCACAAGTCTATTCCTTATTCGGGAACTAACAATAAATTAACAAATGTTCGATTGGAAATAAATAAGCACATCTTGACTGTCGCACATACATGATAAAACATTTCGCAAGTCGGACGACAAAATAAATACTAGATTTCTGTCGATTCCATCTCGATTCCATCCATTTTTTTAAACGTCTCTGCGGGTAAGTAAGCGTGGTTATCATTTCCGTGGTAGTCAAAACACACACCATTTTCCCCGCTCCGCCCGTTTGGTATCGTCTTTGTTTCTACGCCATGACTATTACAGTTCACTTTGTTGTTAACGGGTTTGCGACGCAGTTTCCGTGGCAACCCGTTGTGGTTGGAAGTCATCGGCAGAGGTGGCGCGTGTTTTGGGAAGACATTTGGCATGGCTCGGTTCCTAGACATCGTTGGTGTAGTAGTCGTCATAGTCAACGCAGGCACTCGATTGTAGTTGTCGTATTCATCGTTGTACATCTCCACCGACATTTCTTGCTCATCGTAGTGTGATGCCGTTGTGGCATTGTTGTCCACGGAGGTGCCACTGTGGGGAAATCAAACATCAAACAATTTAAAATTGTTACGTACATAAATTTTTTTTCTTTACTTTTACGTAACCTTTTAAGTTAATTACACAATACGCGCATTATTTAAAGAAAATAAAACTATTAAATAAAAAATTATTTTAAATCATACAAAGACAATATTTATAGTCTTCACCCACCAAGTCTTTGAAGTAGTGAATTTGCAATTCTAACACCTGTATCTGTTGCCATAAGCTGTCCAAATCCATGCCAATCAAGACAATGCATCCGCACTAGTCACAGAAACATGAGAATCCACAATATTGAACATATGTTAATCCACATTCTACAACAAAGTTGAAGAAATGTGAATCTCCCAAAATTGAAATGTGAATCTACACTGAAATTGTTACAGTGGAAGACATGTGAAACCACACCAGAGTCAAAGAAAATGTGAATCCACACCAAAGTTGAAGAAGTGTGAATCTACATCAGAGTTAAATAAATGTGAATCCACACCAAAGTTGAATAAATGTGAATCCACTTCAGAGTTGAATAAATGTGAATCCACATCAGGTTGAAGAAATGTGAATCCACACCAGAGTTGAAGAAATGTGAATCTACATTATAGTTGAAGATAATGTTAATCCACATCAGAGTTGAAAATATGTGAACCCACATCAGAGTTTAAGAAATGTGATTCCACACTAGAGTAGAAGAATTGTGAATGCACACAAGAGTTGAAGAAATGTGAATCAACATCAGAGCTGAAAAATTGTGAATCCACATCAGAGCTGAAGAAATGTGAATCCACATCAGAGTTGTAGAAATGTGAATCCACATCAGTTATAGAAATGTGAATCCACATGAGTTGAGAAGAAAATGCGAATCCACATCAGAATTGAAGAAATGTGAATCCCAGGCGAGGGTGATGTGTGTTTACAAAAAAGCTGTACACACAGCAACTCTTCTCATACCATCAACCTGTCATTCTCTCGCACACACGTACCTATCTTTATCAGACTGCTGGGGCCATGATGGTTCATACTGGCCTAACCATACAGGGTTCGAGCTGTAAGCAAAGACAAGCAACAAACTCAACAAATCAACACAAAGCAACCGAACAAAACCAAACCAAATTCCACTGATTTTGTGATACAATGCAACACCTACGGTGATTTGCAAATAACAAATAATTATAGTGGTGGATAATTGGCTTAATATATGTTAACAATGCGTAGCAAATAAACAGGGGTGAAGCTGTTAAAGTATTGATTGTAAAATGGCAATAACGATAAATGAACAATTAAACCTGCTGTGAAATTAAATTGGTATTTTCCTGCAATGATAGGCTGCAGTGATTCACGTTGAATAGTATAGTAGCAGTGGAATTAAAGCGTGAACATGTAATGTGCATGTGTTAACGTAAGCTGTCATCTACTTGCATATGACACTTCATATTTGCAGCATAATTTTACAAAGTAGAAATACATCTCGAGTTAGTGTGAACAAAACGAATACGGGCCAAATGCAAAGTGACAAATGGAAACTATGTAATTTAATGCAAATAATACATCTACGTGCCAGATGTGAGGGCGTGTATGATCCTATTAGAACAGCCTAACTGCCACATGTGAGGGAGGACGTAATCTTGCTAGAATAGCATAACTGCTACGTGTGTGAAAGAGATCTACGAATGTCTCGACACTGACAACATTTGTACAGAAACAGAACATCCATGTGCTGCCCTCTGGCATGGGTATGGTGAGCTAACAACAATGTGCATTCACTAGTAAGGGGGTAGGGCACTACTCCATGCTGTCAGATGGAGAAAACTTCTCAGTATAAATTGTTGTGCCAATTGTGCAGACAATGTTCAAACAGTCAGACATGGCAGTGGATGCGCCAGGGAAACAGGAAACCACTTGATGTCATAGATCAGAACACAGCCTTCATATATATATATGGTAGAACTAGCAGAGGAAATGATACATGGCTACATTCATTCACCAATACTATAAGTTAAAACCACTTGTTCCAATATTCATTAACCCAGTTCCTGCCATATGCTGGGCAACAGTTCCACCCCAACTGGCTACTGTTTTTGTACGTAGCAGAATTGCTGAATCATAATGACTCACTGTGTCCTTAAATGTGAAGACAACACAGATGTATGATTAAGAGTTTGATAACATGTTAATTATAATTTCCGGTGATAACTAGTTAATAATTATAACATAAAGGAAATGTCCATGTGATGATAATGGGATGATCTGGCCAAATTGCAGCATTTAAATCTTGATGGTTTGTATTTAAATTTATTTTTAATGCTTTTTTGGAATTTGAAGAATGGAGTGTACACAAGCTTGCATTTGGCCAAACTTATCCCTCAGGCAAATGAGATGATAACTCTTGGTTTGCAGTTGGTGTGTGGTTAATATCCAACTGTGTACAACATACTGGCACTGGTGTATGCACACGCATATGAGTATGTGCATATGTGTATGTGTAATAAATACTCATCAGATTTATAACAACAGGGAGAGAGCAGAAACACATAAGTATATGCTAGGAGGCATTCCAAGAAGGTTACCCGTGTGAAGATTTGGCTGTTAAAGGCGGGTTTGCCTAAAAACATCCCTACAAAGGCAGCACAAGTTGAATGCACCACGATACTAATGAACTGATAATGCCATAAGTTGTCCATTCTTGTTTCATAACCTGAGAAATGTTGTTTAATAAGGTCAACATAACTGAACAGTTACCATGGTAACATTAAGAACATGAATATAACATCAACGTGCATATTTAAAAACACATTATCATGCCAAAGTAGAATTGAAAGTTTGTCAATAATTAACAGAGTTAATATCTGTCCCGTTTCTGGTCACAAGCTTATGTGCCATGTTGACCTTGTGTTCCATTAGTGTGTGATTGTGACCCTTTTCATAAATACATATGACACAAGGGTGAACTGGGTATTGAGTTGCAAAAGCCTATTCTGCACACGAGCCAAATATAACTAACATATATCCCATAAATTTTTTGTTTCTGGCAGAAATGCGCAACTTATAATTTCATATGTCCAGTTTATTTTCATTGACAAATAATCGAAAACCAATAAAATACCTGCATTAACAAACCCACATATTAAAAACAAAAGACAATTACTTTGGTTCTCTAAATGTTGCCTTTTCAGAGTTTGTTTCAATTCTACCAATAAACAAAAAATCACTCAAGATATTTAAACAAATGAGGTATCATTTTAAAGCCCATGGTATGTGGAATCCAAACGATATACGTCACCATTTCACAGTTTTGCAACTTAATACCCATTTTGAGGTGGCACATCACATACACACATGCTCATTCAGCTGGTAAGAACAGTTCTTGGCATGTTATTATGTCATAACAGTTTGGTTTGTTTGCAGTAATGTACAACCCAACCACTTCTAACATGGTCACGTAACATCAACAAGAAGCCTACAGAGCCGCGGATGAAGGTATCGCGACTGAATCCCAAGCTATGTCTACACTGCTAGAGCCTCTGAATGGAAACTTTCACAGAAATGTAGAAAACTGTATCTCTACAATGCAGTGTCCCGTCTTTAGGACACCTCAAAGTGCTTTAGGCTTCATCATGGCATGTATATTTCAGGGTCATTTCAACTATCCTGGGAAGTTTTCAGCCACACCATAATTACTGCACAAAAGCTGTACAGTCACATAATTCCACCATCTTTTGTAGCCAGCTACTGCCGAGTGAAGTAGAGCATCTTGCGAAACTAAAAACATAAAAGAATATAAACAAACAGATTTCAACATAATTACTGGTTGAGATCTGTACGATATAGTACCATGAACATCTCCACCCCCTTAGTAATTGTATAATAATATATGACTGTAAATTACGCACAACGGGACTAATACATACCCTTCGTGAGAGTGAAGATTCGTGCCAGGCATATCAAGACGATCCAGACCAACTTCGCGAGAACCTACATGAAAAATACATGTTTACAAAGATGTCTGTAAATAAAACGTCTCTGTTGGCAGTTATTCCATAATTCAAATTTTAACTATGAAAATACGTTTTTCTAAATAACATACTTACCTGTCCATGTCCATTAATGGGTTATGCGCGCGCATAATTCAAGAGGTCCGCAATATAGTTATTTAGCATCCTAAATAAGAGTTCCTTCAAGATTTGACTACCACTAGAGCCCCTATCCCAGTCCACAATGCACCGCTACATGACATGTGCAATGGTTTCAATTATTTGCACAATCTAATGCACAAACACCTGTAAGTGGGGACGAGGGAGCTTTGATGGACATTGACAGGAAAGTATGTTATTTACAAAAAACGTATTTTAATATTTAGAAAAAACGTATTTTAATATTTAAAATTTGATTTTGTTACATAACAATGACTTAGCATGTCCATTAATGGGTAGAATCGACTTCTAGGTCGGCGGGGTGTGTGCTTATGTAAATTCCATTAAGGAAAGATTATTAGTTAACAACACAGTAAAAGGATACCTGAAGTATTGTTGGTGAAATACTTCCCTGAAGCGGACTGTTTGCAGTAATTTACCAGAGCTCTGGAAATTACACGTCTCCCTTAATGGCGCAACAATTGAAACCACTGCACATGTGATGTAGCGGTGCATAAATTTATGGACTGGGATAGGGGCTCTAGTGGTGGTGGAGGTCATTATGGACTGGGATAGGGGCTCTAGTGGTGGTGGAGGTCATTGTGGACTGGGATAGGGGCTCTAGTGGTGGTGGAGGTCATTGTGGACTGGGATAGGGGCTCTAGTGGTGGTGGAGGTCATTATGGACTGGGATAGGGGCTCTAGTGGTGGTGGAGGTCATTGTGGACTGGGATAGGGGCTCTAGTGGTGGTGGAGGTCATTGTGGACTGGGATAGGGGCTCTAGTGGTGGTGGAGGTCATTGTGGACTGGGATAGGGGCTCTAGTGGTGGTGGAGGTCATTCTGGACTGGGATAGGGGCTCTAGTGGTGGTGGAGAGGGGCTCTAGTGGTGGTGGAGGTGGACATAGGGGCTCTAGTGGTGGTGGAGGTCATTGTGGACTGGGATAGGGGCTCTAGTGGTGGTGGAGGTCATTGTGGACTGGGATAGGGGCTCTAGTGGTGGTGGAGGTCATTGGGGACTGGGATAGGGGCTCTAGTGGTGGTGGAGGTCATTGGGGACTGGGATAGGGGCTCTAGTGGTGGTGGAAGTCATTATGGACTGGGATAGGGGCTCTAGTGGTGGTGGAGGTCATCTCAAATTTCTTATTTAGGATGCTAAATAACTATATTGTTGACCTGTCGAATTATGTGCATGCGCGCGTGCATAATTAACCCATTTAGGACATGGACAGGCTATGTCATTGCTATGTAACAAAATAATGATGATAACTTAGTTAAATTACATGCACTTTCGATGGATGATAATGGGAAGACTTTACTGTTATTTATTTGATCAATGTTTACTAATATTGTTCATTTGTAATAACACATATTACTTCAAATTAATTCATTATAATCTGAAATAAAATAATATACATGCAAACATAATCAAAACAAAAGCAAACAAGCACAAAAGGTTAAAGATAAATTTGACTAGAGTTGTGAATTATGTAAAGCATATAAATGAACCTTTAGTGATGGCAATTCCCTAATACGCAACCTACAGAAAGAATTTTCGTTGTCAACAACCAAATTTCTGCTTGCAAAACTTATTGTAACATAAAAACAAAACAAAAACTTCAGAAAGGGCCAGATTGCATTTCACCGGAAATAAAGTCACCGGAAACTTAGCCTATATACAGTTGGACAATAGATGTATTTATATAAACAAACAGAGAAGACAACAGTACAACAACAAAGAATTACCTGGTCCAGTGTTATTGTGGTTTGCTTGAAAAAGAAATGGTCAGAAGGCGATGTTAGGAATCAGTGTTAAAACATGTTACAATGATCGAACACCAAAATGGACCTCGACTGTCAGTTAAGAGGCCACACATAACACTAACTACAGTGTTAGTAGTTTTAATCAAGGACTTTATTAAGAGCATCCAGGCAGATGAAAGGTTTTGAAATTGAAAGATGTTAAGAATATAATTATTCTGCAACATCATAGTGAAGGTATTTTATTACAGGAAGTTAGGATTTAATTTTTTTTAATGAAGGTTATTTTAAAATAGTGTTTAACCTAACTCAGATATGCATGAAACATACATGAAACTTACCAAAAGCCATTGCAGTGGCTGCTTTTAATTTTCTTTTATATCTGAAACATCAATTGTCATAACTATAAAATCATAAGCAACAAATGATAAACACGTATGTTTCCTCGTACAGATTAAAATAAACAACATGTCAGATGTTATTGTAAGTTAATTTCCAATCAGGAAGATAATATATGACTAGACTACAAGTGTAGCAACTTATTTCCAGTAAGCAAATAGGTCAAAAACATTGTTAAGCATTTTTTTGTCAGTTTGAAAAATGTACAGAAGAAATGTGGATTCCACAACTAACTAGGTCAGCTCTACTTCGATGTATTACTTTTTGGTTCGTAGAAACTCTCTTACTGCTAACATAACTTTAAATAAATATAACATAATCTGGATTATAAATGACACACAATTTTCCCCTAAAATGACTAGAATTTGGCCAACAACTGACAGTGAAGTATTTGGGGGCATTTTACCATGTCTCCATTTGCATATTAATTTGTTTATATATATATATATATATATGTATATAAACATATATGCAAACGAGCTCAGGGTTCTGCCATTGAGCATCAGCAGGGTATAAATATATATATATATATGTATAACTTGTTCTAGCATGGCAAAATATTGTAAATACTGTATTTGTAGCTATGGCTACAATTACAATATTGTGTATCCAAATTCATCCAGATTAAATCAAAGTTGGAGTGCAGCTTTAATTATCGTAATAGCAGTCTTGTTGACTTGCACGTAGCTCATATCTATGTCAACATGTGACTTGCTCAAATAATCATGCGAAGTGGTTTGAATATAATGCTGATAATCTGCAGCTATAATCTGCTCCCTACTGTGTGATATTGTGATTGCTATTTATTGGAAACCCTTGGCAGACACCAATGAAATCACGTCACGTAGCGGATTCTATATATGAAGGATTTCAGGACAAAACGCGATAAACGCCATTTTAGAAATTTTGCCAAAAACAGGAATAAATGTTAGCTTAAACACATGTTCAGCTAAGATACTGTTTAATTTATATAAAACCCAATCAATCCCCATGAAACAAGCTTTTTTTAAAAAGCGATTAGTGCCATCCGTCTTTTTTGTCAGAACGCGATATATCCATGCACGTTCAGCCAATCAGCACTGCCGTGCCGCGTGTGCAGCTACGTGGAGTAACGGCACATGCTGTATGAATATACAGAGTTTTGATAACAAAATCATTTAAAATAACATTTTGTGTAACAAATGTGCAACAAATATTTCAGATTTTCCATGATGGTGAATTCTAAATATACATCAACTTAATTTACAAGTTGTTATTTAATCTTTGACGAAGAAGCATAAAAATAAACTTTTTCTCTAAATGAAAAAAATTGATATATTGCGTTTTTGCCCTAAAACCCTTCATATATATACGTATATATATATACACAATGCATAAAGACTATTATAGCATCAAGAGGTTGGTTTGACCGAGATAAATATGGAAGACATGTGACGTTACGATCTCGCTCGAAAATTTACAGCGAAACAGATAATTATGGCACCGCTCAGTTTGCCTCACCTTACAACGTTTGGTTATAAACATTTCCTGCACACAGTCATTGCTGTATACCGGTAATCGCAACAGTTATAACATAAGTATCCTATATGTAGGAATACGATTGATTGACTGAAAATAGTGACAAGATCTGATTTTAAATTCCAACAGGTGACTCAAGTCACGACTCAACATTTTCAGAGGTGACTCGAGACTCGACAATCTCAGAGATGACTCGAGACTCAACTCGGACTCGATAGCAAAATGACTCGTGACTCGACTCGAGAGCTTGTGCCATGCCAACGAGTTTCGATAATAGGCAATTAAGCTACGCCCACCCTTTAGTGAGACCCTGCGTACACCTGTGCCAGTGTCTTCCCACTCACCTGTTGCGTAGCATGAAACAGGTGATGCAGACAATGATGAGGAGGCAGCCGAGGAAGACCGCAACGAGTATGAGAGCAATCTGCAGACTTGCCTGCGAGGTGGTCGCTGCAGCCACGGGCACGGACCTCTGTGTAGGACAACATGTCACAGTCAGGCCCCGTTCTTTATTTTCTCCGACATTTCCCTTGATTGCAGGGTGATATTACACAATTCTGCCATCGTTTAAAAACTGATGAGTTCACAACAATCTTTTGTTTCTAAGACCAAGCTTAACATTGGCAAACATGGTTTCTCTGTAGCTGCGCCCAAAATATGGAATCAACTCGCCATCATTTCAAAATATGGAATCAACTTGCCATCACTTCAAAATATGGAATCAGCTCGTCATCTCTTCAAAATATGGAATCAACTCGCCATCACTTCAAAATCATCTGAAACTGTAGCTTCCGTTCGTAAAAAACTCAAGACTTTATTTATTTAAAATCGCATTTCCACCGTAACCTTCGGTGGTCCCTTGCTCTAATGATGACTCTCGCTCATCTGTGTTCATGATTCTGCCTAATGATTCTTGTATGTTGCGCCCGAGAGCTCAGATTCTTGAAGATGTAGATACAATGGAAGTGTATTATTACTGTTATCATAACCTTGCATATCCTGCTTAGCTCCCTGGTATCCATCTGTTGATAACTTAAATATTGCTTATCAATGTTAAGATTGACCAGCCTTGTTGTTTTGATGCGCCTTTCAGTTCAGTTCCCAAGGATTTAGGCACAAGAGAAATTGCCTTATTTACACAAATTTTGCATTAATTTACTTTTTATGAAAACGTCTTCTAGAAATGTTTCTTTTTGTAAATATTTTTTAATTACAATTACCTATATAAAATTATAATTTTGACAAATACAATGGAGCCTCTCTTTACGGTCACCTTGATAATACAGCCACCTTGCAATTAAGGTCACCCTAGAATAGTCTCAAATTATTTCCACATACAGTAAAGTATAGTATATTAGTCCCACTAATATGGTCACCTCGATATTCAGGTAAGTTTTGTCCGTTCCCAAAGGTGACCTTAATAGGGAGGTTCCGCTGTAATAGAATGAGAAAGTTTAATTATTGATAGCAATATGCAACCACGCTTTAAGTTAGACACTGACAAGGTGTCTCCATTGTTTCCATCATATCATTGTGGGGTGTGTAAATTCTATACAAACAAGATAAAAATGAGCAACCATTATCGTTATTCAATTCTGCAGTAAATATCAAGTAGAAACAGATGAGTCAGATACTCACAACAATTTCTATCACGTTGTACGTCTTGAATAAATGCACGAGGTGGATGTAGTTCTTATCTATCAAACTGCAACAGCAAGAAAAAGCTCATATTATATATGTCTACCAATGACTATTTCAGAAAAAAATATGTATACATTTTGTAATCAGACTGCGGAATGACTACCATGTCACCATCTGGCAGTACACATCTGGTGAAGACTGCTGATAGCTGTCAAGAAGTCATGGAGAAAGGTAGACTGACTGAAGTAAGTGAACAGTATCACTGGCTACCATGTCACCATCTGGCGGTATCCATCTGGTGAAGACTGCTGATAGCTGTCAAGAAGTCATGGAGAAAGGTAGACTGACTGAAGTAAGTGAACAGTATCACTGGCTACCATGTCACCATCTGGCGGTATCCATCTGGCGAAGACTGCTGATAGCTGTCAAGAAGTCATGGAGAAAGGTAGACTGACTGAAGTAAGTGAACAGTATCACTGGCTACCATGTCACCATCTAGCAGTACACATCTGGTGAAAACTGCTGATAGCTGTCAAGAAGTCATGGAGAAAGGTAGACTGACTGAAGTAAGTGAACAGTATCACTGGCTACCATGTCACCATCTGGCAGTACACATCTGGTGAAGACTGCTGATAGCTGTCAAGAAGTCATGGAGAAAGGTAGACTGACTGAAGTAAGTGAACAGTATCACTGGCTACCATGTCACCATCTGGCGGTATCCATCTGGTGAAGACTGCTGATAGCTGTCAAGAAGTCATGGAGAAAGGTAGACTGACTGAAGTAAGTGAACAGTATCACTGGCTACCATGTCACCATCTAGCAGTACACATCTGGTGAAAACTGCTGATAGCTGTCAAGAAGTCATGGAGAAAGGTAGACTGACTGAAGTAAGTGAACAGTATCACTGGCTACCATGTCACCATCTGGCAGTATCCATCTGGTGAAGACTGCTGATAGCTGTCAAGAAGTCATGGAGAAAGGTAGACTGACTGAAGTAAGTGAACAGTATCACTGGCTACCATGTCACCATCTGGCGGTATCCATCTGGCGAAGACTGCTGATAGCTGTCAAGAAGTCATGGAGAAAGGTAGACTGACTGAAGTAAGTGAACAGTATCACTGGCTACCATGTCACCATCTGGCGGTATCCATCTGGTGAAGACTGCTGATAGCTGTCAAGAAGTCATGGAGAAAGGTAGACTGACTGAAGTAAGTGAACAGTATCACTGGCTACCATGTCACCATCTAGCAGTACACATCTGGTGAAAACTGCTGATAGCTGTCAAGAAGTCATGGAGAAAGGTAGACTGACTGAAGTAAGTGAACAGTATCACTGGCTACCATGTCACCATCTGACCTACAGAAAGAATTTTCGTTGTCAACAACCAAATTTCTGCATGCAAAACTTATTGTAACATAAAAACAAAACAAAAACTTCAGAAAGGGCCAGATTGCATTTCACCGGAAATAAAGTCACCGGAAACTTAGCCTATATACAGTTGGACAATAGATGTATTTATATAAACAAACAGAGAAGACAACAGTACAACAACAAAGAATTACCTGGTCCAGTGTTATTGTGGTTTGCTTGAAAAAGAAATGGTCAGAAGGCGATGATAGGAATCAGTGTTAAAACATGTTACAATGATCGAACACCAAAATGGACTTCGACTGTCAGTAAAGAGGCCACACATAACACTAACTACAGTGGTAGTAGTTTTAATCAAGGATTTTATTAAGAGCATCCAGGCAGATGAAAGGTTTTGAAATTGAAAGATGTTAAGAATATAATTATTCTGGCGGTATCCATCTGGTGAAGACTGCTGACAGCTGTCAAGAAGTCATGGAGAAAGGTAGACTAACTGAAGTAAGTGAACAGTATCACTGGCTACCATGTCACCATCTGGCGGTATCCATCTGGCGAAGACTGCTGATAGCTGTCAAGAAGTCATGGAGAAAGGTAGACTGACTGAAGTAAGTGAACAGTATCACTGGCTACCATGTCACCATCTGGCGGTACCCATCTGGTGAAGACTGCTGACAGCTGTCGAGAAGTCATGGAGAAAGGTAGACTGACTGAAGTAAGTGAACAGTATCACTGGCTACCATGTCACCATCTGGCGGTATCCATCTGGCGAAGACTGCTGATAGCTGTCAAGAAGTCATGGAGAAAGGTAGACTGACTGAAGTAAGTGAACAGTATCACTGGCTACCATGTCACCATCTGGCGGTATCCATCTGGTGAAGACTGCTGATAGCTGTCAAGAAGTCATGGAGAAAGGTAGACTGACTGAAGTAAGTGAACAGTATCACTGGCTACCATGTCACCATCTGGCGGTATCCATCTGGTGAAGACTGCTGATAGCTGTCAAGAAGTCATGGAGAAAGGTAGACTGACTGAAGTAAGTGAACAGTATCACTGGCTACCATGTCACCATCTGGCGGTATCCATCTGGTGAAGACTGCTGACAGCTGTCGAAACATCATGGAGAAAGGCAGACTGACTGAAGTAAGTGAACAGTATCACTCATTTAAACTATCCAGTCTGTTCACTCATATAGAAGCCACTTGGTGCAACGTAGATGTACTGATGGCATGTAAGGGATATTATAATAATCTTATCACAGTAGTACAATACACAAAATCATGCATGATTTATGTTTTATATTGAAATTAATGAAATCTGATGATACACTTAAAAATTACCTTGAGAATCACACTTACTCTATTAACGTGCCCGAGTCGAGAACTTTACCAGTCTTTGGATCAACGGCGTGTAGAAACATGTCAGTTCTGCAACAAATACACGTTCAAACATGTCTTAGCAATGATATACACACACACATACATTACATACTGTTATCAATGTGATCACTTCCATTACCAGGTGTGGGTTTGATGGACCATATTTGTTCATATGCTACGCCTTAAAATTGTTTGTCAATAAGGTTGGAGAACTTGGAAAAGCAACTATATACTTGCAAAAATGTTAGAACGTAGTGTGTGTGTGTGTGTGTGCGTGCGCATGTGTGAGTCAGGGACCTACATGCTTGAGTCAGGGAACCTACTTGCGTGAGCCAGGCAACCTACTTGCATGAGTCTGGCTATCTACTTGCGTGAGTCTGGCTACTTACTTGCATGAGTCTGGCTACTCATTTGCGTGAGTCTGGCTACTTACTTGCATGAGTCTGGCTACTTACTTGCATGAGTCTGGATACTTCCTTGCGTGAATCTGGCTACTTACTTGCGTGAGTCTGGCTATTTACTTGTATGAGTCTGGCTACTTACTTGCGTGAGTCTGGCTTGCCATGCGTGTCCTGGTGCGTCTGTATCGAGTCGATGTTGATGATCATGTGTGTGATGTTAGAGAGGAAGTCAGCAAAGTGGTCCTTGAAACCACCCACCTCCTGCGTGTTGCCCCGCAGGACCACCCTCACCCTCTGACTGCCACTCAGCAGGTACACCTGCAGGGGTGTGCAATCAGTCGGCTCGAAATTAGTTTATTTCATGAAAATATTCATAAAGTTGGAAGGATAAATAAATAAAAAAATTCTTATTACATAACTAGGAAATTCAACTCACATCGGAGTTTCGACCACCTTCGGCGGCCTTCATCAGGAACTCTGATGTTCTTGATGAAGTCCGTCGAAGGCAATTGAAATGTCGATGTAAGTCAAATTTCCTTGTTGTGAAATAAGAAAATCTCTATATTTTGATATTTTTCTATTTGTGTGTGCTGTGATTAGCTGAGGCTAGGTATACTCATATAGGGTGTATAGTATTTAATATGTTTACCGTGTAGGTATGTTAATTGTATAAATACATAAGTTTTGATACTGGGTATATGTATGATTTTTAATAATGTTGTATTTGATGTGAGAATTTCTGTATTCCATATATACAGTGCTTTAGAAATCAAAAATTATTTTATTTTTTATTATTATTATAAGTAAATGTGCAAGAAACGTGAGTGCGAGAAGATACCACCATGCTCACTAGGTGGCAGGTCAAACAACAGTTTATAGAATTCTTTAGAAAATCAATATAATTTTTTGGGCCACATCAATTTTTATGGAAAAATCAAAAATTCTATAGAACAAATATTCTATCGAAAATGTCACGGAAAAATCTTATTGAACATATTCTATAGCATATATTCTCTAGATATTCTATATATGCCAAAGCACAACCAATGACATATTCCTGAGACAAAACTGGCTTAACAAGTACGGGCATGTCAGGAGATGAGATGAATGAAATATCTCTGTTAAAATTATGCAAATGAAAGTAACAAAGAAGGGGTCAACCCAAGAGAAGGTGGACAGACAATATCAGGAGGATATCAAACTATATCATTTGACCCCAGAAATAACAAAAAACACCGGTACTGGAACATGGTGGTGAAAACCGGCCCACAGCAAAGTGGAGATGTTTTCTAAAGGTGAGAAATTCTATAGAATTCTTTGCTAAAGGGTCGCGAACTCTGTCACGCAGACTCACTGAGACATTGGTGCTGTCCTGGTGACCTTTGACAGAGTCGTTGACAATGACGACAAACTCAAAGTAGCCCTGCATGTCAGCCTGGAAGTAGATGTTGGTGCGGATAATGCCGTCCTGTCGCCCTATCCTGAAGACGTCGTTCTCCCCCCGCTGGCGGAGCTGGGTCTCTAGGGGCTGGGTGATCCGGAATGGTGGCTGGATGTAGTACAGGTTCACACTGTTGTTTCCCTCATCCGGATCCTCTGTGTAATCCTGCAGGATTGGTGAAATTAACATTTCAATTGTTTATATTATATGTGAAATATGACACATTTGACTCATTTGTAAAATGTGAAACATGGTTTTTTAATAGAGTCAAACCTCATTTATGGTTACCTTGGTAATACAGCCACCTCGCAATTAAGGTCACGCCACAACAGTCCCAAATAATTTCCATAAGAATAAAGTACAGGAAATTAGTCCTGATAATAAGGTCACCTTGCTAATCAGGTCACATTTGCCCAGTCCCATGGTGACCTTAATAGGGAGGTTCCACTCTACGTCTTTTCAGTGATACTCATACAAGTTATCTGAGTGGTCTAATAAATAAAAAAACAGCTGTTGGGAGGTATATGATTTCAACGGTTTAATGTGACAAATTTGTAGGTATAAAAAACAGCACATTTCCCTATAGGGCTGCGAGATAGCTATTCACAGACGCAAACCAAGAATTTTGTGGATTTTCGTAGTTTCCAGAATGGCCTGCCTGCTGATTGAATAATAATACCAAGAATGCAGTGATTGAGTAACCCTGCCGTGGTTGTGACATGGCCAGGAACACAAGATGCAAAGATTTAAGAATGAGAGACAGCATGAAGAGAGATATTAAAAAGGCAGGGATAAACAGCAGCAGAGAACGTTGCAGAATATCGGTGGAAAGGTATTGTGGTGAGGGCAGAACGAGCCTTGTTGGGTGACTGCCTGCACCCTGCAATGCATGTAACAGTAAAGTTATTATAGCGCAGTATCCAGTCCTTAGGACCATTCAAAGCACTTTACTCCCTGGCAGACCTGTTTAATAGAACTCCGTATCTCTGGGAAGTATTCAGCCATGCTGCAATTGCTGCATAAAGGTTATTTGTACACAAATATCCACCACTGTCTACAGCCAGGTACTCACTAAAACACCTGAATGAGCAGGAGCAATGTAGAGTGAATGAACTTGCAGCGCAGGATTCAAACCCTAGTTCTTTCGATTGAGAGTCCGTTGCTCTAGCCACTATGCTCCACACAAAGTTAGTCTTTATCGGTAGTTGAAAGATGCTGTTTGCTTTGAACGAACCCCCACTATTAAGCTCACACAAGACGTGGTCATGTGATGTGGCTGTAATATAGAATCTTTTCACGGAGCCATCATGGTTTAATTGGAGCAGGCATGTCTTTTATTTTATACTGCTATGAGAGGCTGACCCTTGAACCACTGCACTACCCCATGCCCCGCATCAAGGGGGATACAATACTCACCGCCAGATTAAGCACTGTCGTCCCCACCTGAGTGTCCTCAGACACCCCTGCCGTGAACCACCGCTTCGCCAACTTGGGCGCGTTATCATTGATGTCCTTCACCTCCACTTGAACCCACAGCAAGGACGTGTCCAGTATGTCCCACGCTACATCCCTGTTCTCCGGCCGCAGTAGCGGGTCAGTCCAGCAGTCCTCGCTCGCCCGCACCACGAGGTCAACGTGGGTCGTGACCTCGCGGTCGAGAGGTCGCACGAGGCGAAGTCTGCCGGAGACTCTGTCCAGGAGGAAGCTGTTCCAGTGGTCCCTGTCTCCGCCTGGGGGGAGATTGAGTGGAACTGACTGATACCATACATCGCAGTTTGCGTACATTATAATAAAAAAATTTGAGTGACCTCTGTCAAGCTTTGCCTTTGTTACCAATGTGGAAAATGGTTATATAGGTGAATTAAATTACTACTGCTGCATGACATCTCATAAATCAAATATTCCCGTGTACAGTTGTCACTTTAAAAACTTTGCCTTTATTATTATAAAGAAACACTTTTGTGGCCAGTATTTCAACAAAATATACGATGAAATGCATGAATGCACCACGTGTTCAGCATCTGTTTTTGATGGCTTTTTTGCTAGGCAACAGTTCACATGATGGATAGGTCAGTTGGGGGATCACAACTAAATATTTATCAAAATGTAAACAATAATATAAATATTGTGGACAAGTTTATTATGATTGTCATCATGAAGACTAACAGTATCATTGTCGTCATCATCATCTTCATTATAATTGCCATGCAGTGTTGTCAACTAGTAGTCATCGTTGTCATTACCATCACTGTCTTCATCATCACCACTCTCATCAACATAATCACCATCATCACTGTCATCATCATCAACGTAATCACGAGTTAATTGCCATCACATTCATCACTGTCACCAACATCATCATCATCATCAGTGCCACTATCACTGCAATCACTCACCATCACCTTCATCACAATCATCATAACATTAAAATATAACAATAATAATGAACTTCCATATCGTATAAATCCTAAGAAACCAGACCTCAGAGATGCTCTAAACCAGAAGGGTGACATAAACAGGGAGGCCCACACAAAGTCATCATCCCAGGCCCCGGAGTGTTTAGTGCGAGATATACAAAACCTATTTCCTACTTACCAACTATATAGTAACATATATGTGAGTTGTTGCCAAGGTCGGGGTCCGTTGCCAAGGCAACGGTTGCTATGTCAACGCCGCTGTCTTCCTCAAGGACAGTGACGTGGTAGGGTGAGGGTACGACCATGCGGTCAAAGGTCGGGGGGTTGTCGTCAGTGTCCACTACGACAATGGTCAAAGTACGCCGGTCATCATAACTCGGAGTGCCCAAGTCATAGGCTCGGACATCCAGCTGGAAGAAATTTGGTCAGATATTAACTTTTACACTACAGGGTAAATATTTACAATTAATCAAAGTTTGTTACAATAGTCATTACAAAATAATTTTTTGTGTGAATTTTATTTGTATAATTTTAAATAAATATGACTACATATAAAATGGTTTAAATCACAACTGTTACCAACTTAAACGTAAGATTTAATAAATAGCCACAGCTGGTAGCTGAGAGGAGGATGAAACATCGCTGCTGGTGCTACAATAGTTACATCACCCACGTTTGTCTTCTTCACCTCAGAGCAGCTGCTAGTGTAATACATTTTATTGATACACTATTTTTTATTTACACATCGGCATCGGAGAAAAAGAAGTCAGAAGTATGAATAATTGGTGACCCAATGTATAGGGATAAAAAATAATTAATAGACAGACGGTATAGACAAATAATTATTTGTCTAGATTTTTAGGGTGTCCTAAAACATACGGTGCCCCATACATACGGTCATTACGGTATGTCCTAAATTAAGTTCTGCTAATTGCAAATTCTGATTTGGCCAAATTGGCATACAGTATTAGTTAATGTCTAAATCAAAAATAATCACAAAATGTGTGATTATAAAAATATGTCACATTTATTAACTTTGGTAGCATTTTTAGCAATCCAGTTATTTTGGCTCCGTTCTGACACCCACATGTCATGTGATTATCCTAAATCATAAACAGAATATTAAACTGTCGCAACGAGTCGGTTCTCACGTAATATGTTTCCAGAGTTTCCCTGTCAATGGCGCCAGTGGTCGTAATGTTTCCACTTGTCGCGTCGATGCGAAACTTCTGCCATGCAATCTGATTGGACGGATTTCTGACGAGTTCATAGCGCACCTCCCCATTTGTTCCCTTGTCGTCATCTATGGCTGTTACTTGGGTGACGAAGAAACCTTCCGGAACATTCTGAAGAGAAGTAATGCAAACACAGTGAAATATTAAATTATTGTTCAAACTTGTTTTACATTGTTAATGATAACATATATTAACCTTGGATGCAGCCTGAACTAGTTTTGAGAATAATAGACATACGTAATTGTAAGAACAAATACTGAACCACAAATGCCATCTGCTGAGTATGTTTGAAAATGTTTCAGCATGTCATGACAATGTGTGGTATATGATATTTATAATAAACCTGGACAAACTTGAATTTGTATCTGAATTTGTTCATAATAGTGATATTTTCTAATAAGATACTATATATCAAATGTAACTGGTGGTTTCTACGATTGTTGCAAATTACGTTATACAGTGCAAACAACGGATTAAAAATTTCTAAAAAAGGAAAGCATTACTTTTCTTTCATGGGGTCAAAGAAGAAGCCCTGAAAGTTTGGCGCCCATGATGCAAGCTGTCTACGAGGAAAACCACATACATATGCTAGCTCAATTATAGTTAGAAAACAAAATTGCATTTGATAATGTGAAGAAAAGCAATAAATTTGTTGGGGTCATTTACATCAGAATCTGATATTAATGCAACTTCTAACGAACCAATTTTTTCCTGTACACGACTAGTAAAAAACTACTATTGTGAGACACTGCCACTACTAACCTCAAGAATGTAGACGGTCTGATTCTGTGGTGGTCGCACAATGGCTGGGACATGATCATTGACGTCCGCCACATGGACGGCAACGGTTGCTGTGCTCCACAATGAAGGATCCCCTCGGTCTCTCGCAACAATGACCACATAATAAACCCCAACCTTCCCGTGCAGTGGGGCACTCACATACACCCTCCCACTATCTGCACCCGTCCGAACACCGAATAAATCCGACGAATTTCCCACTGTCAGATCAACTGAATACACAACAACTCCATTATCGGTGATGTCAGCATCATTTGCTTTCACCGTTACAATTTGAGAGCCGACTCTGGTGTTTTCTGTAATGTCTGTCCCTGTGTAGAATGTCTGCTCAAACGCTGGTCGGTTGTCGTTGATATCGAGGAGTCTTACGCGAATGTAGCCGGGCGTTTTACGTTGTTCACTCAAGGGAGCGCCAGGGTTGTCACGAGCCTCTAGAGTGAGAGAATACAGCTCGACATCCTCCCGGTCAAGGGAGGCCAATGTTGTGATGGTCCCCTGTGAGAAAAATAATTATTAAGAAATAGTTATTAAGATTTTTGACAAGTTTGTTTGACAATATTTGTCAACATGATTTATCAAATGTGTTGACAAAATTTCCTAACAAGATGTGTTAACAAAATTTTTAACATGATTTTTTAAACAGAATTTTAACAAGATTGTCAACCAGAGGACAACTATCCAGATTGCATGTGGGCAAGGATGACATTGATTTACTTAGTCTAACAATTTTGTAATATATCTAAAATATAGTACCATATTTAATAATACCTATTAAATAATAATGGAATTAACCAGGGCTGAATGACATTTACAATGAAGTAATACAGAATGTCTAGGACGTACGTAATAAAACAACCGATACATTACAAAACAAGTTAAACATATTTTATGTTTTTCAATCTAGCTGGTGGAATATGATTTAACAACTGACAAATCTAGTAGACAAGTATAACATATCCCATAACCAATAACGAGACATCCACAAAACTGCAAGCTTACCGTCTTATTATTGATCTGGAACTTTCCAAACGCGCCGTCTTTTATAAAGTACATGACCTTGCCGAACTCGCCGCTGTCTCGATCAACAGCCCAGACAGTGGCGACCTCTGTGCCAACAGTTACATTTTCCCAAACATCTACTGCGCTTTCTAATGTCCGCCACTCCGGACTATTATCATTGATGTCTTTAATCTCGACCGCAACATTCGCAGTAGCGCTCAACGCAGGTGTCCCACTATCGACAGCCAGCACTGTGAAGTTAATCCACTGATCCCGTTCGTGATCAACTGTCTTATTCAACGTGATCACGCCTGACTCCCGATTAGTGTCGGTGATCTTGAAAACATTCGACTGCTCCATATTATGGATGATGTAGTATTTGATCGGAGAGCTGTCTTTATCGGCATCTGTAGCGAGGAGTTGTTTCACGTTTAGCCCAGGTTGAGAGGCCTCTGAGATCTGTGCGGAGTACATGGCACTTGGTGAGAAGACGGGCGAGTTGTCATTGATGTCATCAAGAACGATGGTCAGCTTGGCTGCAACATGACACAGTGTTAAGATATGTTATTGCAATCTGCTGATTATCTACCTGCTTCAACTTATTCCTGTTCAGAGATTTTTACACTTCATGATTTTATAATTTACATATTTAGTGAGTCTTTCTGCAGATATGTTTCTTTTGCCCTATTTTGAGAGTGGAATGTTTGTTTTGGCTACAACTATATTATAATTCAAACAGAAATAACCAGACTTATATTATCTCATTATGGCAAATCACTTTTCACTTAGTCCGTATCTCGATAATAACGATTTCCAAATACTTTTTAGCCTTACAATGATGTTGTTTTCTGTATTGTTTATAGAAAGGAATCAATATTAGCAGAAAACATTTATGAATTGTGTTTATCATTTAATTCAATAAAATATGGACACATTATAGTTGTGCGTCACTCAAAAATCTTGAAAACTGAAAAGATAAAGTGATGATGCTAGAAAGAAATTGGAAATATACAAAAAAGTTGAACCAGTCAAAATGCTGAGCTACTAACTGTCCTAATAACTTCTCTCTTACTGAAGAAACACCACTGGTGCATGACATTTTTCCAAATGTGTTTCAGTCCTTCAGACCTTCAATGAAATCACAAGAGTTTGACAACACGCACCTGTCGCGTTCTGCTGAAGTGGTAACTGTGCATTGACGTCTTCAACCAAGATGGTGACAGTGACCTCCTCGACCGTCTCGCGATCCAGCCTCGCTTTCACATACACCGTTCCATTGGCTCGGTGGATGCCAAACAAACTCTGCAAACGAGGGAACATGATGGATAAATATTGTACTCCCAAACTGTAAAAGCCATGACTTTCTTAATCAATCATTCTTCCACAGGTAATACTGTCCACATAAACACACACAACACACACCCACGCGCGCAGTCATTCATGCACCACACAACACACACCCACACAGTCATGCACACACAGAAACACACGCACACACAATGCACACATCTACACACACAATTTAATAAGTATCAATTATGATATCCTTAATTTTAAAAATATTGTACATGTAACTGATTACATATTTACACATTATTACTTCCACCTGCAATTATTTATATTTTAAACACATGGGTGCACACAAGCATGCCCACACTCGTGCACATTCATGCGTGCAGACAGAGATACCACATAAAAAGTATTCGTACTCACACTAAGGTAATCGTGATTTTCGAATGCCCCCTGCCCCTCATCAACACCCTGCACTAAGCCCTCAACCAGACTGTATTGCAGGTGTGAATTCTCATCGAGGTCCGTTGCTGTGTATGTTGCAACTTCTCGCCAGATGGCAGCACTCTCTAGCAAATGTACCGTCCGATGATCATGACTAAATATGGGAACTTTGTTATTTACGTCCAATATTGTTACGTGGACCGTTGCGCTGCCACTTAGTTGCGGGGTCCCACGGTCTCTTGCAAGGACCACCAGGGTGTAGCGACTCCCGTATACATCGCGGTCCAAATCTGCACCCAATTCGACCAAGATTTTGCCCGATTGGGCATCAATTCGAAATTTGTCCCTTGAGCCACTTTGTATCTGATAGATGACCTCGTTGTTTGGCGCAGTGATGTCACTGTCTGATGCTGACACTGTGGTGACGTATGACCCTGTGTCGGACAGAATGTCAAGTTATGTCGCAAGTTATTGTAATTGTTTTTACACTACACTATTATTATTCTGAGCTCAATTAATTGTTTCCTTGAAGGTACATTTACAATTTGTCATTAACAGCAAAAACATGCAAGAATTATTGTTTTGTAAAAAAGTTATAAACTAAACGAGCAACACTTTCATTCTGAAAAAATAATAGATACATTTCAAATACATAAAATACCTACCATATGTTCGTTTTGAAAAATAATAGATACATGTCAAATATATGAATATTAAGTCACATGTAGTGTTATAATATATCAGCGTGTAGTTAAATAAATGACTATAGATTTGTTGGCATACGCACCTCCTGTACAATTTTCAGTTATCACAGCCGTATAAGTTTCCCTTTCGAAATATGGTCTTCTATCATTCATGTCCTGCGAACACATTAGTCATCATGTTAACGTACAGTAACCCATTAAAACTACCTGATGGGTAAGTGTGGGCACAGACCACAAGATGACAATTCTGTGAATACCTGTGGGGACAGACCACAAGATTACCATAGACTGAATACATATGTGGATGTAGACCACAATGTGAAAACCAGATAAATACAAGTGGGGAGGCAGACCACAACTTGACATGACAATCGAATGATTATCTGTGGGGGAGGACTATAGTATGACTACCCTATAAATACATATATGGGGGCAGACCACAGCATAACAACCCAATAAATATGAGTGGGAGCAGACCACAATATGACAACTCGATGAATGTGTCGTGAAAACCACAAAATGACAATGAAATGAATTCATTTTAAACAGATGTATTCATGAATCATCCAAACATTTTGCAAACATAATACTGCATTACGAGTCGTACCTGTACATATACAACAACGGTGGCGGTGCTACTCAGTGGAGGTATCCCATGATCCTTTGCCATGACGACCAATGTGAACTTGCCAGCAAGTTCAGGTGCCATTGCCTCGTAGTCGATTGGTCCAGCCAATGACATGTGACCTGTGGTCGAGTTAATGGTGAAGTTGGCATTTGTGTCGCCTGATGTGATAGAATAGGTGATTTCATTGTTTGGAGGTAGATCTCTGTCAGTTGCCTGCAACAGTAACATATTATATATAACATATTAATATGAGAATACACAGATCTTATTAAGCACATCAAGGTGAAAATTTAACACCATTGATGATAATATTGAATTATCAAATAATGGTATAAAATAACAATGAAATTAATATTACAAATGCACCTCTTATACGTGACTGAAACTAAAGGAACAGTTAAAAATAAAATAAAACAGCTTTTATTATTTAACACTCTAATAAAATGAAAACTAATGTTTAATTATCTAAGGAACATCTGAGACTACGAGTTTGTAAACATTTTTCAAAAGGTAAAAATATCCATTACTAGCATATTGTATGGTTACAAGATACAGTTATTTATCACAGTGAACATACATTATACCAATTTAGTTAATTAACAATCTACTTATGTAATTTTAGTTAATTTAATTGTTATTTATTATTTGATCTATATATTTTATGTATATATTTATAATTCTTGTATTTATATATTTACACATTTAAAATATTCACATTTGCAATGTTTTTGTTTACTAATTACTTTATTATGAAACATTGCAAAGCACCTCACATGGGCCCTATAAAAAATAATTACTATTCCAACTATTCGTGAAATGACTGCAACAATAAAATAAAATATATATATATATATATAAAATTTAAGGGAAGGGACATAGAAAGTATCCAGTCCTCAGGACTGCTCAAAGCGCTTTACACTTTACTCCCTGGCAGACCTGTTCAATCGAACACCATCTCGACTTCTCTGGGAGGCACTCAGCCATGCTGCAATTAATGCACAAAGACCATTTGTACACAAATATCCACCACCATCTACAGCCAGGGATAGAAGGAATGTCTCACCTCTACAACGACCGCTCTCTCCAGGGAGGCCTCATTCTCCCTCACATAACTCTCGTATTGCGACCGCACAATTTCCGGTGACTGGTCATTGACGTCGACCAAGTGGATGTCCAGTCGCACAGAGCTGCGTTTTCCCCCTCCGTCCACTGCCTCTACAGTCACCTGGTGGGTGTCCAGCTTCTCCCGGTCAAGTATCGTCCAATCCTGGTCAGCATCGACGGCCACAGAGACATCCCCAGTGGAACTGTTGATGGAGAACCTGGGAAAGACGGCAGGGAATAAATTGTTTAAAATTATTCTTTTTGTTGGTTAACTCATACATAGCTAGTTGGGGTTTCGTATTTTTAAAAGGCAACATATTAAAATTATTATAACTAATATTTGTATAGCGTCATGTATCGGGGATGTAAAAACATCATAAAACATATATGGAGTCATAAGAAAAGTTAAGAAAAAAATTAATAAATTGCATATATTTATTTAAATATTATTATATTAAGATTAATAACTTAACAAGTATACTAACTAATACATGTTTTTTTTAATTAAAATAAACAATTACATAACTAAATTGTATTACAATTAATAATATATATATATATATACTAAATAAAAGATTAATAAAATAATTTTTTTTAAATGTGGCCTAACATATGCTTCCTCAGTGGAATGGTTTTCATTTGCTAACTTATAGAGAATTATGTGGGCGTTTCGTATAATTAAAAGACAACAATTCTCTAATATTTCCATTTTTTAAATTAACAATGTTATACTTTATGTTTCAATTGGCTAACTCATGGTGAACTTTGACATTCAATCATCGACTTCAATGCTGATCCCGAATAATTCTGTGTTAAATGGAGGAAAGAGGCATGACTCTAAGCTGTTCCCCCGGGAAGTTGAGCTACTTTATTATTATATTTTAATGTTTATTGGTGCAGCATATTTATGACAGACCAATAAATCATCCAGTTTACCTTCAAAGCTGAAGATTTATTGGATGATCTTTTATTACAGTGAAACGGGTGTCACAAAACTTGCACATAAAGTATAACATTGTTAATTTTTAAAATGGAAATATTAGCGAATTGTTGTTTTTTAATTAGCACTCCTGCTACAAATTAAATGCTATGTAAATGAACTTTGAGATGATGATAATATTGACAACTTACAAATGAGAACTGGCTCCTAGTATCTTGTATGTCAAATGGGCAAAGATGCCTGAATCTTTGTCGGAGGCCTAAATGAAACAAATTGGGTTACAAAAAGTGCCTACTAAATGCATAGCTACCACATTTGTAGAATCATAATTATGTAACCCGAATACATTTATTTTAGGTAAAACTCATAGATACAATTACGTATAAAAACACATAAGTTTTTAAGTAAATAAATAAATAATATAAATAGATTTAAAAAAAAATAGATTTAAAAGTTATGAAATAAATAAGTAATATTTATTCAGTTGCAACAATTCCACAAAGTTATAGTTTAAGCAATTACTATAACGAAATAAGAGGAAGACAAAAATTGAGGTGGTGAGAGAGTGTGAAGAGACCAAGTAAAAACAGGTGAGTCCAGCAGATAATGGGAGACAATCGCAGAAGACCGAGAGAAATATAAACAAGTTGTCAAGAAAGTGGAAACAGAATTTCCCCATCCCACAAGGAATGAGGGGGAAGAAGAGAAGTCTACTACTTACCGTAACATGGGTGACAAATGTGCCACGTGCAGAGTTCTCAGGTATACTGGCTACATAGTGGTCTTTCTCAAACCTCGGCCAGTTGTCATTCACATCCTTGATCTGAACTATCACTTCAGCTGTGGCTGAGTGTCTTTCATCTGTTAAATATTCCTGAGCAACAATCTGAAAAAGTGGTCAACAAAATGACAGAAACAGAGACCAGATACAAATGCCACAAATTCCTTGTACATTTTTAAAATGCTACTTGGCAATAAACTGTCTACGACTACTACTACGACTACTACTATACCTAGATCTGTGCTATGTGCACATTATGATACATACACAAGTTTCTGCATGACCTAGAGATCTAACAATATTATTTGAAATAGTTTAAGTCATACCACAGCTGGGGAGTGCTATGGCGTAAATGAGTTGAATGTAAGATCAATTATTGCATTTTTATCAAGGTGGAATTATGATGTATTTGTCTGTCTTCCACAATATGGCCTCCCGAACAGGCCAGTCCATTTTGCAGTATGCAACTATTGCATCTATGTTCATTTCAATTGTAGATATTATGCTGCCTTATAAAAATATTGTACCCCAAACAGTATCTTTGTAAATTCTATATTACCATTTAAATTAATTTCAAAGAATTCTTTAAAAACCAAGTAGCTGACATATATTTTATACCTAATATACTACTAACCATACACCACAAAAAGACAGTGCCTGTTTTGGTGGATTACATTGGAAACATCATACCTGAAATGTGATGTTTTGCACAACTTCGTAATCTAGTGCAGAGGAGTTTTTGACGCGCACAATTAGAGTAGCTTCGTTGAGGACGCGAGATGGAACCACCTCAAACGTGTCACAACCTACCAACCACACTTCAAGACGCCCGTTGTCTCCCTACAAAGTCACAAACCAAGTCAACTTACGTTTTTCAGCGTGATCCCAAGATACACATAATTTTATGCTGTCCCTACCTGAATACCACAATGACAAGATTTGAGTACCTTGTTAGAGGTAATAGCAAGTCAACCAAACATAATGTTAAGAACATTTAATCAAAAAATAAGTTGCTGCTTTTGCTGAGATAGTAATATGAAATGTGAGTTTTGCTGCCTCAAAAGTGCGTGTTACACTTGATGTCATTAAAACAAGAGCAACATTTATACAAACATTTGACCGGTTATTACAAACCTGAGCACAGTATCTGTCTGTGCATGATGTTTACAACACATGAAACAAAACAAGCAGTTGTACTTATAAATGTAAGAAATTCATGATAACATTGGCTTGACCTCTAAGTACATTTATCCCAGTAACATTTCTAATAATGGCAGCAATATTGTATTCATGATATTACAGGAAATACATGATCAACAACTGATACAACGCTCAGTCAATATAATAAGACACAAACCTTGTCGTGATCGCTGACGATCATCTCCATCCCGTGTGGCAGTAGAGTGATTGGGATGTGGGCCTGTGCGTTCTCAAGGACTGTCGCCTCATAGACGGGGTGGTTGAACATCGGAGTCTCGTCATTCACGTCCAGTATCCGTATCGTCACGACGGCGGTCGCTGTCGTTTTACCCTGGGGTGCTGATGTCACCTCCTGGGTCTACAAACAACACACCTTCATGACATGAAGAGTCCTGGTATATTCTGGCAGGTTTTGGTTTCAGGTGACCATAACCCAACCAATATGGAGTGAACATCAATTGTTATGGCAAGTTTGAAGGTCAACCAGCTTGTAAACTTAGTTGATTTGGCAGCTGTATTTGTTTGAAATTATTAATATGTTAAACATGTACACAATAAACAACTGTAAATATTAAATATACAATGACAAAAACAAATACTGTAATAAAATATGTAGTAGATATAACATTTATTAATACGCCATGTTATTTGCATTATTATGAATAAACAATAATCTTGGAGACATCTTGATGGGAACAATCTATAGTTGAAAAGTCATATGTTGAATATTCAGATAGGTAAGATGAGAACTTGCATGGTCTACTGATCAGGATAACCTACCATAACTGTGAGGGTAAGATGAGAACTTGCATGGCCTACTGATCAGGATGACCTACTATAACTGTGAGGGTAAGATGAGAACTTGCATGGTCTACTGATCAGGACGACCTACCATAACTGTGAGGGTAAGATGAGAACTTGCATGGTCTACTGATCAGGACGACTTACCATAACTGTGAGGGTAAGATGAGAACTTGCATGGTCTACTGATCATGACGACCTACCATAACTGTGAGGGTAAGATGACAACTTGCATGGTCTACTGATCAGGACGATCTACCATAATTGTGAGGGTAAGATGACAACTTGCATGATCTACTGATCAGGACGACCTACCATAACTGTGAGGGTAAGATGACAACTTGCATGGTCTACTGATCAGGACGACCTACCATAACTGTGAGGGTAAGATGACAACTTGCATGGTCTACTGATCAGGATGACCTACCATAACAGTGAGGGTAAGATGACAACTTGCATGGTCTACTGATCAGGACGACCTACCATAACTGTGAGGGTAAGATGACAACTTGCATGGTCTACTGATCAGGACGATCTACCATAACTGTGAGGGTAAGATGACAAATTGCATGGTCTACTGATCAGGACGATCTACCATAACTGAGAAGGTAAGATGACAACTTGCATGGTCTACTGATCAGGACGATCTACCATAACTGTGAGGGTAAGATGACAATTTGCATGGTCTACTGATCAGGACGACCTACCATAACTGTGAGGGTAAGATGAGAACTTGCATGGTCTTCTGATCAGGATGACCTACCATAACTGTGACGGTAAGGTGACAACTTGCATGGTCTACTGATCAGGACGACCTACCATAACTGTGACGGGTAAGATGACAACTTGCATGGTCTACTGATCAGGACGACCTACCATAACTGTGAGGGTAAGATGACAACTTGCATGGTCTACTGATCAGGACGACCTACCATAACTGTGAGGGTAAGATGACAACTTGCATGGTCTACTGATCAGGACGACCTACCATAACTGTGAGGGTAAGATGAGAACTCGCATGGTCTACTGATCAGGACGACCTACCATAACTGTGAGAGTAAGATGAGGTAAGATGACAACTTGCATGGTCTACTGATCAGGACGACCTACCATAACTGTGAGGGTAAGATGAGAACTTGCATGGTCTACTGATCAGGACGACCTACCATAACTGTGAGGGTAAGATGAGAACTCGCATGGTCTACTGATCAGGACGACCTACCATAACTGTGAGAGTAAGATGAGGTAAGATGACAACTTGCATGGTCTACTGATCAGGATGACTTACCATAACTGTGAGGGTAAGATGACAACTTGCATGGCCTACTGATCAGGACGACCTACCATAACTGTGACGGTCTATACTGATCAGTGAGGGTAAGATGCATGGTCTACTGATCAGGACGATGAGAACTTGCATGGTCTACTGATCAGGACGACCTACCATAACTGTGAGGGTAAGATGACAACTTGCATGGTCTACTGATCAGGACGACCTACCATAACTGTGAGGGTAAGATGACAACTTGCATGGTCTACTGATCAGGACGACCTACCATAACTGTGACGGTAAGATGAGAACTTGCATGGTCTACTGATCAGGACGACCTACCATAACTGTGAGGGTAAGATGAGAACTCGCATGGTCTACTGATCAGGACGACCTACCATAACTGTGAGAGTAAGATGAGGTAAGATGACAACTTGCATGGTCTACTGATCAGGATGACTTACCATAACTGTGAGGGTAAGATGACAACTTGCATGGCCTACTGATCAGGACGACCTACCATAACTGTGAGGGTAAGGTGACAACTTCCATGGTCTACTGATCAGGACGACCTACCATAACTGTGACGGTAAGATGAGAACTTGCATTGTCTACTGATCAGGACGACCTACCATAACTGTGACGGTAAGATGAGAACTTGCATGGTCTATTGATCAGGACGACCTACCATAACTGTGAGGGTAAGATGACAACTTCGATGGTCTACTGATCAGGACGACCTACCATAACTGTGAGGGTAAGATGAGAACTTGCTTGGACTACTGATTAGGACGACCTACCATAAATGTGACGGTAAGATGAGAACTTGCATGGTCTACTGATCAGGACGACCTACCATAACTGTGAGGGTAAGATGACAACTTGCATGGTCTACTGATCAGGACGACCTACCATAACTGTGAGAGTAAGATGAGAACTTGCATGGTCTACTGATCAGGACGACCTACCATAACTGTGAGGGTAAGATGACAACTTGCATGGTCTACTGATCAGGACGACCTACCATAACTGTGAGGGTAAGATGACAACTTGCATGGTCTACTGATCAGGACGACCTACCATAACTGTGAGGGTAAGATGAGAACTTGCATGGACTACTGATCAGGATGACCTACCATAACTGTGAGGGTAAGATGACAACTTCCATGGTCTACTGATCAGGACGACCTACCATAACTGTGAGGGTAAGATGAGAACTTGCTTGGACTACTGATCAGGACGACCTACCATAAATGTGACGGTAAGATGAGAACTTGCATGGTCTACTGATCAGGACGACCTACCATAACTGTGAGGGTAAGATGACAACTTGCATGGTCTACTGATCAGGACGACCTACCATAACTGTGAGGGTAAGATGAGAACTTGCATGGTCTACTGATCAGGATGACCTACCATAACTGTGAGGGTAAGATGACAACTTGCATGGTCTACCATGAACTCAACTTGCATGGTCTACTGATCAGGACTACCACCATAACTGTGAGGGTAAGATGACAACTTGCATGGCCTACTGATCAGGACGACCTACCATAACTGTGAGGGTAAGATGACAACTTGCATGGTCTACTGATCAGGACGACCTACCATAACTGTGACGGTAAGATGAGAACTTGCATGGTCTACTGATCAGGACGACCTACCATAACTGTGAGGGTAAGATGACAACTTGCATGGTCTACTGATCAGGACGACCTACCATAACTGTGAGGGTAAGATGAGAACTTGCATGGTCTACTGATCAGGACGACCTACCATAACTGTGAGGGTAAGATGACAACTTGCATGGTCTACTGATCAGGACGACCTACCATAACTGTGAGAGGTAAAGATGACAACTTGCATGGTCTACTGATCAGGATGACCTACCATAACTGTGAGGGTAAGATGACAACTTGCATGGCGACCTACCATAACTGTGAGGGTAAGATGACAACTTGCATGGTCTACTGATCAGGACGACCTACCATAACTGTGAGGGTAAGATGACAACTTGCATGGTCTACTGATCAGGATGACCTACCATAACTGTGAGGGTAAGATGACAACTTGCATGGTCTACTGATCAGGACGACCTACCATAACTGTGACGGTAAGATGAGAACTTGCATGGTCTACTGATCAGGACGACCTACCATAACTGTGAGGGTAAGATGACAACTTGCATGGTCTACTGATCAGGACGACCTACCATAACTGTGAGGGTAAGATGACAACTTGCATGGTCTACTGATCAGGACGACCTACCATAACTGTGAGGGTAAGATGACAACTTGCATGGTCTACTGATCAGGACGACCTACCATAACTGTGAGGGTAAGATGACAACTTGCATGGTCTACTGATCAGGACGACCTACCATAACTGTGAGGGTAAGATGACAACTTGCATGGTCTACTGATCAGGACGACCTACCATAACTGTGAGGGTAAGATGACAACTTGCATGGTCTACTGATCAGGACGACCTACCATAACTGTGAGGTTAAGATGACAACTTGCATGGTCTACTGATCAGGACGACCTACCATAACTGTGAGGGTAAGATGAGAACTTGCATGGACTACTGATCAGGATGACCTACCATAACTGTGAGGGTTATCACCCCCAGCAGACTCTCCATTTGGGCGTCTTCCCTGTCGAGGGGTGCAGACA
Organism: Paraescarpia echinospica; assembly: GCA_020002185.1. Taxonomy (NCBI): domain Eukaryota; kingdom Metazoa; phylum Annelida; class Polychaeta; order Sabellida; family Siboglinidae; genus Paraescarpia; species Paraescarpia echinospica. Next base: position 50,472,669 of record CM034535.1, on the reverse strand, counting down.
CTGTAATCATTCCCGTCTCCTGGTCGATGTGGAAGTAATTCTGATCTGTTGCAACAGAATGGTAATGGTAAAGCTAATGGTAAAGTTATCTTCAGTGTTGCAAATTTTAATCAGCATCAATTACTTTTAACAATTAATTTACAAGATGCTGCTTAAAGGTTAGCAGGACTCTAACAGTGAAAACAATTTCAAAAATTAGGAAGGCATACTAACATCCAAGATTGCATATACTATAAGCTAGGCATCGTACAATATATAACAGAATACTGGAGGGAATTGATTTAGATGATTTTTAGATGTCTGACGAGTCTTTGTTTGTGTTCAGTAATGACAAATGTAAAAAATCATATCTGTAGCTATGAAATGTGATAGGAAAAAATAGTTTTCAAAGGAAACAGTTGTGTCATCCTGAGACAGTGGTTACCTGAGAGAAACGTGTAATTGACAGCATTGGGAACACCCCTGTCTCCATCCTCAGCCGTCACCTGCACCACAGACGCCCCCTGGTGGCAAACAAACACACTACATCCGAGACAAGTCCACATGGTGGTGTCACCACCAAATCAATGCAATGTCTTGGTAGAGTTGTAAGATCAATTTTATTTAAAAAACAAAGTTTTACAGAGTGCGGTATCCATTTTTTAGGACTGCTCAAAGTGCTTGATACTTCTCTGGGAAGTATTCAGCCATACTGCAGTTTCTTTGCAAAGACTATTTGTTGATATAAATAAGTCCACCACTGTTCACACTGCTGAGTGAACTGAGGCAACGTGCCATGACAAAAATTGCCCGTGTTTTGAAATAGCAGCGAGCAGATTGAATTAGAGTTCTCTTAAGAGACAAATCTGACATTCTATCCTTTAAAGCATCCCATTTCCTAGATACCAGCTATGACTTTAGATTCCATATTTCAGGTTTTACTTCCACTTCCCAAATTACCATCCAGTAATTATTTGGCTATAGCATATTTCCATAGAGATAAAATATTTTTTTGTTCAAACTAATTTAGCTTCAGAGCTAGCACAAAACGATATTTTAATAATAAATAATAATAATACTTTATTTTCACACCGTCAAATCCAGGATGGCTGCCCTGTTCATGGGTGTGTACAAGCATTAAATACTAAATAGCTTAAAATTACAATTAGTCCAGGTAAATAATAAAATAATAATGATGATAGGCTATAAACGTATTAAAACTATAGAATGTTCCCCTGTGTAAATGATTTTAAATGGATATTTACAAATTGTTAATTCGTTAAAAGTAATATTAAATGTGGAGAAGAACTTTGTCTTTAGTTGTTTCTTAAATTGAGTCTTTAGTTGTTTCTTAAATTGAGGGAGATGACACAACAAACTTAGATATATTTTAAACTTGGCAAGATATAGATGAAATATCACGAACGAGATTGCATGAATAGAAAAACGTCAGCTTACCACAGTAGCATTTTCCGGTACCGATGCTAAATAGGGACGGTGACTGAAGTAAGGAGGCGTGTCTTGTATATCGATGACATTGATGATCAGATCTGTGCTACTGTTTAAACCATCTCCGTCCTGCAGAACAAAACACAACTTAAGACTAAGCCAAGTCATTGATATATAGCGCATGACATTTATTGATTGTCTCACTTTACCAGTTTTAGGCAGCACCTATAAGTGGATATTACTACTAATAAAACAGTATCATATCATATTGATATTACTGTAAACATATCATGAAATACCTGGTACCTGTTCCTTATTACACAACAAACTTAGATTTACTTATATAACATTCAGTTTCATTGAGCGAAGCTATTTATCGCAATGGCACTGTCCGTGCAGTTTAAATTCCAGATTTTTCTTGTAAACTACAAGCTTGCTATTTTTGAAGTCGCAAATGATTAGCTTTTTTAAAATCTGGGATACATAGATCCAAAGACGTTGTTATCAATACACACATGACCAACTAATTTCGATAATATAAAGTGTGTAATATTTAACAAAATGTAATCACAACGACTTTAGACCCCTCATCATTTTATGAAATGCACTCCGATTCCCTGTAGTGCATGCACAAAATCACCAAGACATGGGAGCACCTAGGGTGTTTTACATTTACCTTTTTATACTTTGTTTTCTAACATTAACATTGCAAGTTCTGCTTATCTTAAAGATAATTAAATTCTGCACAAGAGGGTGCTAAATATACTAATCAGTTTGTTTGCAAAACAGGCTACACTGTGTCTGGGTGTGTCTCTTACAAACTCTTTGCCAGTTGATATTTTCAAAAAGTGCTCATTCAAAAACCTTCAATAAAAACATATGAAAAATCCCCCTAACTCAGTGCCTAAGTAATCCAGTGGCACAAGTTACATATGGGTCCAGAAGATAACGTCACCCCCACGTGTCGTCAAAGCCAAAAGATGCTTTTGGGCGCTGGAGGAAACGAGCCTCCAGATGCTTTCAGGCGCTCAAGGTATAAAGGGGTTAAAGGGGGAATTAATTGCTTGAACAACCACAGCCCAAACATAAGAACATACCATTTACAGTACATGTCACCATGATTTGACAAGTACAGCGCCACGGTATATTTTAAATAATTTTTCAAACGTAGCTATTATCGGCACAGGGCGCCGCCATCATGCTCCAGGGGCGTGTGGTTGTACATTCGGTTTGATTGGCGAGATGTCTCCCAAAGCTGTATACAGCAATTCAATAGGCGACGCAGCATAGCTCTCAGAAAAACCGACGAAACGCATACAAACACATAAAAACAGAACAATTTAATGCGCTGCGTGGCTACTGGATATACTATAAGTGTTAGTAAGCAACTTTTCATATACTTCCACAGAAGGATTCCTATAAAAAAAACAAGTTATATATGATGAATTTGGCGTGTTCGTCGGCGGCAAGATTGGCATAAGTCTGCAGTGGTCACTTTCGAATGCCGATTGCAAGCCTAAATACAAAAGTAACGAGCATAAAAAGACATTGAACGTCAAACATAAATCTTGGTTAAAGCTAGGTCCATCTTTGGTCGATTGGTTTACATATAACTATGCACCGATGAAGTAAATGTCAGCGAAATCGACCTGGAAACTCGACATTATTGCCTTATTTGGAGCACAAAGCGGCGCGTAGGAAATGACAAGCCGAAACCAGCGTTTGTTGTTGCCAAGGTGACTCTGCACTCACGAGTTCCATCAGGTATCATTACGACTACAATATAGTCCCACAGTTCTATTTCAAAGTCTGCATATATACAAATATGACGTATGCGAAATTGAAATGTAATATGAAATGTTAACGTAATAAAGTACAAATATGAGTGAATACTATGATATAATTGCTTGTAATCCGCCGATTTAGTTTACAATTTGTGCCGGCGTGTTGCTACGTCTGAATACCGCAACGTCTACGAGTCTATGTTATCGACTTATGGGGGAAATAACCTTCTGATGGGGGAAATAACCTTCAAAATAATTAAAAAAATAAATGCCAGCTACCGTAGCCAGTATAACGTTTTGCGAAATAATGTTGTGTTGTATTAGGCAACATTAGTCACAGTCCGGACCAAGCCCTGTCAATCATGTATTGTAGGCATTGCCATTGGAATGTATTAATTTAAAAGAAATAGTTAAATACAAATATTATTTAAGTTGGACTGCTCAAATACTATACATGTACAATGTAACCGCATTTAAATAAATGACATTACAAGTATTTAAATCCTGAAAAATACTTGTTTTACGATACAGTCAATAGCATACAACAAAAACTAGTCATATCTGATATAATTAGTTATTGGCATAGTAAGTAGGTTCACATCAGTCAACTAAAGTAGGCCTAATACTAATTTATGTGTCTCAAATATTGGCTTGTAACAATGGACCCCGAATTGATGCTCCAGTTTTGAGGCGACAATTTAGGAAGCATGCTGTCATACCAAGTGTTTTCCTAATATAGATTGCATGACTGCAAACACCAATGTATGCTTTTAATAACAAGGACATTTATATCATTTATTGACTTTTGAATGTAAGCCTAACAAGAAAAAAAGGAAATAATGTCACAGGAAAAAGCCACAAAGATTAATAAATATATATTTTTTATTTACAAAGCTCAAATGTTAAACACATTTGAGTGCACATGCACTTTAATCATAAAAATTAAAGATAACACATATATCCATTAAAAAGAAAACGTTGAAAAAGTCACTTACGAATCGCACTTGTGCTCCAATTTTAATGAATATTTGCAAGATTGTGTCATTTTGTTCATAATATATGACGGAAGTATCCAAACAACCATAGGGCCTAATACCGAGCACAAGCTTCGAAGGATCCAGCGAAGGATTTAGCACGCAAGATGACATCGTCCCTCATGGTAATACAAATGTCACTTGTAGTGCTGCCACGCCATCGACTTGTAGTGTCGAAACATGGAAGCCAGTGGTCGTGTCGCCAGTGCGACACTTTGTCGATGCAGTTGTTAACAAAGACAATATTGTTGTTCCATTGAACATTCACCATGACCAAGGGTATGCAAAGTTGCCATCGCAGTCCAGCACGCCTTCTCCGACTGACCATGGCAGTTCTGTCACTGTAGACGACCCTTCGAATGTCCCAGTCTCACTATCGCCATCTTCAGATGATTCTGTCTGCAACAGTGAGAAGAGAAACATTGAAGCGAGTGATGCAGAATATGATGTAGCAGGTGACAGCGACATCACTGATGATGACTCAAGCGGTTCTTACACTAATGGGAAAGAGAGAAAGTGTGTCAGTTGTGAAAAAAACATCATTTCAGTTTTCTGCACCTACTAAAACACCAAACTGCAATAAACCACTTGTATCAAAGCCTAGCATCACAGTGACTGGGTTTGCAGTGGTTGTGACCAGAGAATGTGTTGATGGCCACTCGTTCGTGTGGCACTGGCAACCCAAGATTGGTAACATTTATAAGAGTGACTTGTTGACACCAAGCGTCCTCTTCCTGGCTGGACATTCATTCACTGTGTACAATTTGGTCAACCTACTGAACCTATGCGCCTTGTCACCCCGCCAGTGCTACAACATACAGCGGGCATACAAACTGCCAGAGATAGAGGACATGTGGACATGCCATTCATAGAACACCATGTCGGCTCTGGCCGGACAGGGCGTTTTCGCATCAGGATCGCAAGATATGACAATCCAGGACACAACGCTACATTTGGCATTTACTTCACCATGGACACTGACAGCCAACTGATCATTGCTCAAGAAACTGCTCAAGTCACAGAGGTCAAGAACAGTTACTGGATGGAAGTGGAAGGCCTGAAACGCTGCTTAGACAACCTGACTGACCATGGGGTGAAGATCATCACACTTGCCACTGACAGACATCCCAGCATTAGAAAGACTTGGTTAGAGGACTACCAAGAAATAAAGGTTGTTGTCTGCCAAGAAAGTTGAGGTTGTCCCTTCGACAGGCGGAATTGCCAACCACCTGTGGTATTGCGCATCAGCTTGTGGTGGTGACACCCACTTGATGAAGGAGATGTGGATCTCGCTCCTCCATCACATCAGGAATTCCCATTCATGGACAGCAGGCGCAGAGTTGTACCGGAAGTGCAGTCATGCAATGTATAAACAACAAGAAGTGAAAACAACACCGTGGCTCACTGAAGGTACAGAAGCCTTCAGTATCCAGAAGGTTATACTGGATTGTCGCCTACCGTTTGATATAGAGAGCGTTACGAAGTGTGTTCACACCGGTGAACTGGAGAGCTTACACACCCTCTTCCTCAAGTATGCACCCAAGTGGAAGAAGCTCAGCCGTCTAGGCATCATAGCCCGACTCCACTTGGCCACCATTGACCACAACACAAATACACAGGTAAGGTTTGTGATATTAATAGTGTTAACATTTGATGTTACAAAATAATGTATCAGTTGCTTGACAAAGCTGTACACTTTAGAAATCCAGCAGTGCATTAGGAAATAAACTGAAATGACTAAAAATCCCTGCCTGTACTCAATAGCAAAACAATGTTAGGAATACAGTTTCAAAAATACAATCTCACTGCACAAGAGTATGCATGCAAACAACAGATAAAATAATTATAATTGAGGACATTTGTTTACTGTTGCTTGAATTGTTTAATTATATATAAATGGAATTGGAATGGTATGCTTCGGAATTGCTTATTGAAATATAAACTTATCCATATATAATATAATAAATATATAAACATTATTATATATAAATTATATATATATATATATGATTCAATAGTAAATATTTGAATGTATTATGGAATTGGAATTCTTGGCAGTTGAAATTGAAAAGGATGGCAGAATTCGGAACCGATTAAAAAATGACATTAGCCGTTTGATTTTAAGGGAGAGAGCATACACGCAAGATGTTTGGTTTACTTTGTGCATGTTACAGCTATAGCCAGTTATTCTTCAGACATTTCTATTGTTATACTTATTTTATATTTATCATTTGTCCAATCAGCAGGAAATTATGAAAACAGCAGACAAAAAGCTACGGTATCAGCTGCAGTATTCAAAGTCTGCTGGGTATGAAGTGAAGAAAGTGATGGCGTCAAAGGACTACAGCTTCCGAGGAGAAATTCTAGAGGGCATTGCAGCTAGATGCACGAGTGGCCCAAAGCTGCGAAGTGTGCTCCAAGTTGCGACATCGAGTAAAGAGGTAACTCTAGCTGAGCATGCTGGCATCGAAAAACCAGCAAAAGAGGCTGTGGCAAAGCAAAGAACCCGCTTTACGGAAAACTAGTTGTATCCATATCAATTTGGTTTAGTGCCACCAAATTGATACGCCATCCAATTTCAAATGACAGTAGACTTCTATGCTTAAATAACATTGTTTGAACATCACTGGCAGAAATAGAGAAAGTTTTAGGCAAAGTGGATTCTCAATACTCTATAGGGCTTCCTAATGTAAGGAACATCCACTTGAAAGCTTGTATCCTAGTTATGGTATGCAATGTGTTTTATTAGACACTATTCGAGGTAGGGAACTTTGGGTATATGTAATTTAATGGAATAGTTTAACGAAGTCCAAACATGTTACTTATAGTGAGTTTATTTCAACAGACCACCATTTCTCAAACATCACACTGAACTGTACATGTATTTGTTCATATGACTCACTGTACACGTTTAATGTGGCTTCTAAGACGTGTGTCACAAAAATTATAAGGGCCATTGCCATTAAAACTGGACTGTTACCATCAAGTTTAGTAAAAGTAAAGTGCCATCTTACAACAAAGTATATATTTTTTGTTTAATTTGTACGTTTAGCCAGTATTACTAAAGTGTACTACAAACTAATGAAGCAGCAAAGGATTCACCTAGAAGATTTTTTTATATATATTCATTCTTCATTGTTAGTATTATATTTGACATTATCACAAAAAAACATTGCAAAAAATACTTAATAATAATAAGAACACTTATATAGTGCCATAAATCTAGATAAATGCATTTGGAGGCACATTATAGATTTTGAAACTAGTACTATAAGTTTTGAATCTGTATCTTGAATAATAAGTACTTGTTTTCTTGACAGATACCCCTAGTGTTGAAACCCACAAATATGTAAAACTGGAACTGTAATGGAATATTTTTTTATGTATTAATTTTGTTGGTCACAATATTTGATCATGATGATGGCCCATATCATCAATAAACGTGTTACTTATTGATGTCCTATATGTGCACAGGACTGACACAGACCCAAATTGTAATACAGTTAGATTAAAATATGTCAGTGTGAAGTGAATCAACTGAAAGAAACATTGAAAACTGGTGTGTGAATTTGACTAATGCATAGGCACAGTCTGCCATGTAGTCTTATTTGTTTGTGAATTGTTTCTCCATATGAATAAACTGTTGATATATCTCATGTTGGCTTCAGTATTACAAATCAAATTATGAACGGGGACATGCAAAACACTACAGATCACATTGTTGTTGCAAAAAATGGGATAAGAAGGCACCGAGTAATTCATTCTACCTTTTGGTCAATCTAATCTTACTTGTTCAGGGATTTTGTTTTCAATGTACACTCACCTGTATAGTGCAATGTCAATAGCTGAAATTTTCATAAACCCCATTCGCTTCGGGATACAGCGCAGGCTGGTATAACATGTCTGTTGCCTTTTCCAAATCTCCCCTTGACCACAACGTGAAGTGAAGATATGCAGTTAATCGAATCAATCGATATGTTCTGAAAGTTAATTTATTTGCATTAGTTGATAAAAACAACCGTTATCTTCTAATTATTATTATACTGGCAAAACAGTGTGTTTAATCAATATCACATCATGAATTCAGTGAATTGGGTCATTTGTTTGTGAAGGGCTGTAATAATTATGATTGTAAGACTACATTTCATGATGTGGTCTTGATAACACACACACATAATATTTTTATCATATTAAAAACTCCACTTAAAATATTTTTGTATCAATAATACATTGCACAATGTCCTGATTATACATCTATTAGTGCATGGTATTGTGCAATTTTTCTATGTTTTTATATAAATTAAGCAAGTTGCTTGAACACTTTTAAATAGGGAATTAAACAACTGTATAAAAAGGATGCACACATGCTGTCAAGAATAAAAGTATGTTTATTAAGAAAATGATCAAAAATGGTTTTATGAAAACCATAGACATAGTATTTTACGAAGATAGAATGAACCTGAACGTTTGAGGTGGGAACAAGTATAATTGCTCTATTTAAGTTTGAAATAGTTATTGCTAGAATAATTATTCAATACCTGTTGAACTACATAGTACTTACCTACTAGCTATTGGTCGAATCAACGAATCTGCACTCAAATCATACAATGACAACAGACTGACTTCCAAGTTCCAACACCGCCCTGTTGCCCGTGGCGTTGGTGCAAACCGTTTTGAAGTCGTCATAGACATAGTCGGTAATGCAGGGATCTGTAAGGTCTGTCATACGGTGCTGCACAGCGACTCGATGTGTGTCGACATTGGCACGCAGTGTCCACAAAAACACCATGCGAAATTATTAAGTCGCGTAACGTCTTCGTCGTCGATAGACCAACTGTCACTGTCCGACTCCCACAACTGATCCGGGGCCGGACATATCGGACTGTGGATCGCACACTGGTGACAGGGTCAGTGAAACCCATATGGCACAGGCCGTTTGTGTGTGTCAACCATACCAACCGTAATTTCCGAGTGACAAGTCAAACTAGAGTCTTCATCTGTCGTATCCATTTTCTCCAAAGTGATACAGAAGTTTTAAAAATCTCTTTTAAATACTCGTCGAGCTACCAAAATCCTTCAACGTCTTTGTCAACAACAAATGAAAAATAGTCCCGGTATGCGCGTGCATCCGATATCCTGACCTTTGCTTTGAAAGCCCTGCCCCCTTCTGGCAGCAAAAATCTTTGTTCGGGAAGTGCGACGTTAACAACGTTTTCATTGGTTATAAATCGTTGCCATTTAATTTCACCTTTTTATTTCGAACGCGTATACAACTTATTTGTTGACCTATAGAACACCTATCATGTATAATAGGGCACCATATCTTTGTTTTCGCACAGAAATGTCTACTAATGAAGTAAACCGGAAAAAAACGAAATTTAACATTGATTAGATGGGAGTAAATCAAACCACTCGCTTGGAACAAAGGTGGCAGTGCTCTATAGCAACGTTTTAGTCATCGAACAAAATCGTTTTTTCAGTTTGTCTTATAAATGAGTACGTTTCTGTTAACATGAATGTATACTTATAGAGTATATATTTAAATATGTAGCACGAAACAGCTGCATTTCAATTCCCCTTTAAATGTGACAATAACTGGCTTCTTACCACTGCAGTGATCTCAAGCTGATAAAATGCCTGGGCTTCATAGTTGAGTGGTTCTTTGAGGGTGACAACCCCACTGTAGGCATTCACCTCAAAGACACCCTGCTGCGTCTAAAGAGGACAGAGAAGACCGTGACTGAATTTACTAAATTATGTCTATGATCTTGGCTCTCTTATTTTACAATGATCTTACAATGCCATACGGTATGGGCAAGCTTGCTCAAATAAAGCCAAGCAAACAGTTTAATATGACGTCCATAGAAAGCCACACTATATGCTACTATAGATGCGCCACATGACTAAATATCCCTGGTTGATATAGTAGAAAATAGGGATCCATCCCCAAAAATATTGCTCAGTTAACCCCAGAAGTAGGGCAGTATACGACCCAGAACTGACATACATTGTGCGCATGTGCACTTGCATTCCAAATACACGCAGCAAGCTTTTGTCCTTATAATATGTAATAATAATGACACAAAAACACAGGCATTAAGCTAGTGTGGCTAGTATACAACAATAAATACACCTTCATGATGAACAGTGTCTTAATAAAAACTAATAAATATCTACAAAGTGCACAGATAAGGGGCATAGATAACAAATATTACTATGAGATGGAATCAACATAGCTTCCACCAAACTTGTACGTTTGTGAAGATTTAAAATTGTCAATTTTCCAAGCAAGGAGATACATAAATAAAACACATTGTGTTACTTGGACACAGTTTTCTTAATGTGTATTTAGTCAATTCAAGTACAATTGAATACAACTGAACACATCGATATACCCCTTAAATAATGGTTTGTTTTTAATTACAATGAACACACAACCATGCCTGTTGATAAGTAAATATGTTCAGTGCAACAGTTCTCCTAGTACTATGATATGCCACTGAGCAGCGGAAATTGCACATCAGTTATAAAGTATTCAAAAAAACAAGACAAACTCTCAACAGAACTAGACTGACTCTCAACAAACAAGACAGACTCCAAACAGAAAAAGACAGACTCACAAACAGAACAAGACAGACTCCCAACAGAACAAGACAGACGTCCAACAGAACAAGACAGACGTCCAACAGAACAAGACAGATTTACAAATAGAACATGGCTGACTCTCAGCAGAACAAATTCACCTTTGTTACAAACTAACAGTCTCTCCACAGAGCACCAGGTATGCACAGAGAAATAGCAACTAGCGATTAGAAGCCAACAAAACCAAACGCTAGAAATGAATTCATACAGCTGCAAGAAACAAGACATTTGGACAACAATGACACAGCGCAGAAGCAAAAGCCATGCAGGCAATGGGCAGTGGAGGGTCATAGCAGGTGTAAGAAGCAGTGTTACCTTCTGGCGGGCCTGCAGAGTGGACAACAAAACACAAGGCAGCATTGAGTGATCAGGCATCGAGTGACCAGCCAGCAATTGTACAATAGGCAACAGCTCATGGTGAATCTACATCTCTGCACTCAAAGTCATCATGCTAATACTTGAAATACTTGTTTACAGGTGCAATTGTTATGTGATTATATCATACAATACTGTGTCATACAACATAATCAAATAACAGTTGCTCATGTAGACACCCTCGTGAGACTGATTAGCAAGGGGACGTCAGGGCTGCAACTGTGCACGTGAGTGTTGTAGAATTGGGACCAGACCCCAGACCTGATTCTGCGAGTCACATGTGATATTAAGCAGTGACCAATCAGCAACCACCGTGACCTACATGTGATATTAAGCAGTGACCAATCAGCAACCACCATGACCTACATGTGCTGCCGTTTCATCAAAGCTCAAGCCTTGATTGGCATGAGTCAAGTGACATCTCACAATGTCTACAGAGTTTGTGTAAATGAGTACATAACGTGTTTGTGCAACAACATATTATGTTAATCAATATAATCAGATAAAAATCACTCTTATTAATGGGACTTAGCACAAAATATTGTCACCAATGATTGTGTTAAAAATGTATTTATTATTTATCTACAAAATCATTCACATTAATATAACATGGCTTCTATATAAGTGTTGTTTTATGAATATAAAGTCTGTCAGTGTTGTCACCACTTACAATGATGTTGTAACTGATGAGGCCCCAGATGCTTGAATCGGGGTCCACGGCTGTCACTTTGAACACTGTCATTCCTACAAGGGAATCCTGAAACAAACACAGAGACAACTGACACAGCATCCTACAAAGAATCTAACACGTTTCTTGGTGGCACCAAATTATTAAAATTACAAAATACCATATTTTCATGTTGTTCATTCTTAAGGATCCTAATTTTTTAGGGACTCAGTTCTCAGGTGATGGTAATTTCTGATACTCTAAGAAGCACATAAGCAACAAGTGTTCACAATGTGGAAAATGTCATTGTAGCCAAATGCCACACAACTACAATTATCTTATCTTGGAATACAACATTTCACAAAACATAAATTTCAGTTAACTGTCATACCTGTAAAGGAACAAATATTAAAGTTGTACTAGTAAAGATACCCAATGTGTGAGGATGTATATTTTTGGAGTGAGTTTATGTCTCTTACAGCTGCAAATTTTGTTGACAGTAGAACAGAACTGGGCATAGTTTTAGAAGAAACAGTCAAACTAGTGATGACTTGTAGGGAGCGGTGGTCGAACGGTAGAGCACCATTTCAAAACTTTTTCAAAACAGCAATTTTGTTCATGCCACATTGCTGGTGTCTTTCGGAAAAGAAACCCTATAAGCCGTTGGTCCCTTCTATCTGGTGTTTACGCCAGGGGAAGTAAAAGATCCCACGCAGGGGAAAATGTGTAATCTGCAGTGGACTTTCTTACTCCATAGAAGGGAAACTCAAGCGAAACCAAGCTCTGGCTAAGACAGAGTGGTGAGCTGATTATAAGAAGACATACCTCTGGTACATCAACTCTGTAAGGGAGATTTGTAAAAGATGGCTCATTGTCATTGACATCTATGACAAAGAGGATTGCTGGCTTCTGGATCTGAAACAAGACGAGAACTTACACTTGATTTTGATGATTATTATCCAAGAACCAATGAATGGCAACATCCACATTCTTTCAATTACCACAAAAACCCAGATATATTTATTCAAAATTGCATTGTTTGATTTTCATAACTGATCATTGGTTTGGTCAAACCGATCGATGAACAATTATAGAAAGAGTTTGGAGGTGACCATAAGGGGAAAACTTTAAATGTTATGTGACAGTAGTGGTGGAAAACATTGGTGACTTTAGACATAAACATATACTAATTTTACAAGAACTTACAGAAAAGATATACACACCTACATCAGGATTGATGTAGGTGTGTACAGTCCCCTTTCTGAACACGTCTTAGGCGAAGCACTTTTGAATAATGGTATCTTTTCAAGAAAAATATTTTCATGATTTGATAATACATAACACGTATTTCACTCAAAAGAACTTTTTATGTAATCAAACGTGATGATTGATTACACAGGTTTATGATCGATTGATTGATCCAAAGCATGAACCAATCAATCTTTGACAGAATATATTAATCGGACCGCCACCAGTCATGGTTCCTGTGCGAATGCTACATGCTGTACTCACTGTGTTGATGGAGTCTGACACTTGGAAGATCATGCTGTACTGAGACACCGTCTGCAGATGAGTAAAAAGTAAAAATAAAAAGGTAAGTTCTTATAAAGTGCAATCCTTAGGACTGCTCAAGACACTTTACACTTAACTCCCTGGCAGACCAGTTCAATCGAACACCATCTCGACTCCTCTCGGAAGCATTCAGCCACACTGCAATTAATGTGCGAAAACTATTGGTGCACAAATATCGCCACTATCTATAGTCTGGCACTCACTCGTACAGCCGAGTGAAATATAGCAACGTAGAGTAAACAAAATTGCCCAGGGTTTGAAATGGCAGCACAGGATTCAAACCTGGGTTTTCCAGATTGAGAGACGCTCTAGCCACTGCATTCTATAATATGATAAGTGTACACATCAAATAACACATCTCTCCTCACTCCACTGCATTCTATAATATGATAAGTGTACACATCAAGTAACACATCTCTCCTCACTCCACTGCATTCTATAATATGATAAGTGTACACATCAAGTAACACATCTCTCCTCATTCCACTGCATTCTATAATATGATAAGTGTACACATCAAGTAACACATCTCTCCTCTCTCCACTGCATTCTATAATATGATAAGTGTACACATCAAGTAACACATCTCTCCTCACTCCACTGCATTCTATAATATGATAAGTGTACACATCAAGTAACACATCTCTCCTCACTCCACTGCATTCTATAATATGATAAGTGTACACATCAAGTAACACATCTCTCCTCACTCCACTGCATTCTATGATATGATAAGTGTACACATCAAGTAACACATCTCTCCTCACTCCACTGCATTCTATAATATCATAAATGTACACATCAAGTAACACATCTCTCCTCTCTCCACTGCATTCTATAATATGATAAGTGTACACATCAAGTAACACATCTCTCCTCTCTCCACTGCATTCTATAATATGATAAGTGTACACATCAAATAACACATCTCTGCTCACTCCACTGCATTCTATAATATGATAAGTGTACACATCAAGTAACACATCTCTCCTCACTCAATTTCATTCTATAATATCATAATTGTACACATCAAGTAACACATCTCTCCTCACGCCCCTGCATTCTATAATATGATAAGTGTGCACATCAAGTAACACATCTCTGCTCACTCCACTGCATTCTATAATATGATAAGTGTACACATCAAGTAACACATCTCTGCTCACTCTACTGCATTCTATGATATGATAAGTTTACACATCAAGTAACACATCTCTGCTCACTCCACTGCATTCTATAATATGATAAGTGTGCACATCAAGTAACACATCTCTGCTCACTCCACTGCATTCTATAATATGATAAGTGTACACATCAAGTAACACATCTCTGCTCACTCTACTGCATTCTATGATATGATAAGTTTACACATCAAGTAACACATCTCTCCTCACTCCACTGCATTCTATGATATGATAAGTTTACACATCAAGTAACACATCTCTGCTCACTCCACTGCATTCTATGATAGGATAAGTGTACACATCAAGTAACACATCTCTCCTCACTCCACTGCATTCTATAATATGATAAGTGTACACATCAAGTAACACATCTCTGCTCACTCTACTGCATTCTATAATATAATAAGTGTACACATCAAGTAACACATCTCTCCTCACGCCACTGCATTCTATAATATGATAAGTGTGCACATCAAGTAACACATCTCTCCTCACTCCACTGCATTCTATAATATGATAAGTGTACACATCAAGTAACACATCTCTCCTCATGCCACTGCATTCTATAATATGATAAGTGTGCACATCAAGTAACACATCTCTCCTCACTCCACTGCATTCTATAATATGATAAGTGTACACATCAAATAACACATCTCTCCTCACGCCACTGCATTCTATAATATGATAAGTGTGCACATCAAGTAACACATCTCTCCTCACTCCACTGCATTCTATAATATGATAAGTGTGCACATCAAGTAACACATCTCTCCTCACTCCACTGCATTCTATAATATGATAAGTGTACACATCAAGTAACACATCTCTCCTCACGCCACTGCATTCTATAATATGATAAGTGTGCACATCAAGTAACACATCTCTGCTCACTCCACTGCATTCTATGATATGATAAGTGTACACATCAAGTAACACATCTCTCCTCACACATCCACTCCACTGCATTCTATAATATGATAAGTGTACACATCAAGTAACACATCTCTCCTCACTCCACTGCATTCTATAATATGATAAGTGTACACATCAAGTAACACATCTCTCCTCTCTCCACTGCATTCTATAATATGATAAGTGTACACATCAAGTAACACATCTCTCCTCTCTCCACTGCATTCTATAATGTGATAAGTGTACACATCAAATAACACATCTCTGCTCACTCCACTGCATTCTATAATATGATAAGTGTACACATCAAGTAACACATCTCTCCTCACTCAATTTCATTCTATAATATCATAATTGTACACATCAAGTAACACATCTCTCCTCACACCCCTGCATTCTATAATATGATAAGTGTGCACATCAAGTAACACATCTCTGCTCACTCCACTGCATTCTATAATATGATAAGTGTACACATCAAGTAACACATCTCTGCTCACTCTACTGCATTCTATATGATAAGTTTACACATCAAGTAACACATCTCTGCTCACTCCACTGCATTCTATAATATGATAAGTGTGCACATCAAGTAACACATCTCTGCTCACTCCACTGCATTCTATAATATGATAAGTGTACACATCAAGTAACACATCTCTGCTCACTCTACTGCATTCTATGATATGATAAGTTTACACATCAAGTAACACATCTCTCCTCACTCCACTGCATTCTATAATATAATAAGTTTACACATCAAGTAACACATCTCTGCTCACTCCACTGCATTCTATAATATGATAAGTGTACACATCAAGTAACACATCTCTGCTCACTGTACTGTATTCTATGATATAATAAGTTTACACATCAAGTAACACATCTCTGCTCACTCCACTGCATTCTATAATATGATAAGTGTGCACATCAAGTAACACATCTCTGCTCACTCCACTGCATTCTATAATATGATAAGTGTACACATCAAGTAACACATCTCTGCTCACTCTACTGCATTCTATGATATGATAAGTTTACACATCAAGTAACACATCTCTCCTCACTCCACTGCATTCTATGATATGATAAGTTTACACATCAAGTAACACATCTCTGCTCACTCCACTGCATTCTATGATAGGATAAGTGTACACATCAAGTAACACATCTCTGCTCACTCCACTGCATTCTATGATATGATAAGTGTACACATCAAGTAACACATCTCTGCTCACTCTACTGCATTCTATAATATAATAAGTGTACACATCAAGTAACACATCTCTCCTCACGCCACTGCATTCTATAATATGATAAGTGTGCACATCAAGTAACACATCTCTGCTCACTCTACTGCATTCTATGATATGATAAGTGTGCACATCAAGTAACACATCTCTGCTCACTCCACTGCATTCTATAATATGATAAGTGTGCACATCAAGTAACACATCTCTCCTCACTCCACTGCATTCTATATAGGATAAGTGTACACATCAAGTAACACATCTCTCCTCACGCCACTGCATTCTATAATATGATAAGTGTGCACATCAAGTAACACATCTCTGCTCACTCCACTGCATTCTATGATATTATAAGTGTACACATCAAGTAACACATCTCTCCTCACTCCACTGCATTCTATAATATGATAAGTGTACACATCAAGTAACACATCTCTCCTCACTCCACTGCATTCTATAATATGATAAGTGTACACATCAAGTAACACATCTCTCCTCACTCCACTGCATTCTATAATATGATAAGTGTACACATCAAGTAACACATCTCTCCTCACTCCACTGCATTCTATAATATGATAAGTGTACACATCAAGTAACACATCTCTCCTCACTCCACTGCATTCTATAATATGATAAGTGTACACATCAAGTAACACATCTCTCCTCACTCCACTGCATTCTATAATATGATAAGTGTGCACATCAAGTAACACATCTCTCCTCACTCCACTGCATTCTATAATATGATAAGTGTGCACATCAAGTAACACATCTCTCCTCACTCCACTGCATTCTATAATATGATAAGTGTACACATCAAGTAACACATCTCTCCTCACGCCACTGCATTCTATAATATGATAAGTGTGCACATCAAGTAACACATCTCTGCTCACTCCACTGCATTCTATGATATAATAAGTGTACACATCAAGTAACACATCTCTCCTCACTCCACTGCATTCTATAATATGATAAGTGTACACATCAAGTAACACATCTCTGCTCACTCCACTGCATTCTATGATATGATAAGTGTGCACATCAAGTAACACATCTCTCCTCACTACACTGCATTCTATAATATGATAAGTGTACACATCAAGTAACACATCTCTCCTCACGCCACTGCATTCTATAATATGATAAGTGTGCACATCAAGTAACACATCTCTGCTCACTCCACTGCATTCTATGATATGATAAGTGTACACATCAAGTAACACATCTCTCCTCACGCCACTGCATTCTATAATATGATAAGTGTGCACATCAAGTAACACATCTCTGCTCACTCCACTGCATTCTATAATATGATAAGTGTACACATCAAGTAACACATCTCTGCTCACTCTACTGCATTCTATGATATGATAAGTTTACACATCAAGTAACACATCTCTGCTCACTCCACTGCATTCTATGATAGGATAAGTGTACACATCAAGTAACACATCTCTCCTCACTCCACTGCATTCTATAATATAATAAGTATACACATCAAGTAACACATCTCTGCTCACTCTACTGCATTCTATAATATAATAAGTGTACACATCAAGTAACACATCTCTGCTCACTCCACTGCATTCTATAATATGATAAGTGTACACATCAAGTAACACATCTCTCCTCACTCCACTGCATTCTATAATATGATAAGTGTACACATCAAGTAACACATCTCTCCTCTCTCCACTGCATTCTATAATATGATAAGTGTACACATCAAGTAACACATCTCTCCTCACTCCACTGCATTCTATAATATGATAAGTGTACACATCAAGTAACAAATCTCTCCTCACTCCACTGCATTTTGTGATATGATAAGTTTACACATCAAGTAACACATCTCTCCTCACTCCACTGCATTCTATGATATGATAAGTGTACACATCAAGTAACACATCTCTCCTCACTCCACTGCATTATATAATATCATAAATGTACACATCAAGTAACACATCTCTCCTCTCTCCACTGCATTCTATAATATGATAAGTGTACACATCAAGTAACACATCTCTCCTCTCTCCACTGCATTCTATAATATGATAAGTGTACACATCAAGTAACACATCTCTCCTCACTCCACTGCATTCTATAATATGATAAGTGTACACATCAAGTAACACATCTCTCCTCACTCAATTTCATTCTATAATATCATAATTGTACACATCAAGTAACACATCTCTCCTCACACCCCTGCATTCTATAATATGATAAGTGTGCACATCAAGTAACACATCTCTGCTCACTCCACTGCATTCTATAATATGATAAGTGTACACATCAAGTAACACATCTCTGCTCACTCTACTGCATTCTATATGATAAGTTTACACATCAAGTAACACATCTCTGCTCACTCCACTGCATTCTATAATATGATAAGTGTGCACATCAAGTAACACATCTCTGCTCACTCCACTGCATTCTATAATATGATAAGTGTACACATCAAGTAACACATCTCTGCTCACTCTACTGCATTCTATGATATGATAAGTTTACACATCAAGTAACACATCTCTCCTCACTCCACTGCATTCTATAATATAATAAGTTTACACATCAAGTAACACATCTCTGCTCACTCCACTGCATTCTATAATATGATAAGTGTACACATCAAGTAACACATCTCTGCTCACTGTACTGTATTCTATGATATAATAAGTTTACACATCAAGTAACACATCTCTGCTCACTCCACTGCATTCTATAATATGATAAGTGTGCACATCAAGTAACACATCTCTGCTCACTTCACTGCATTCTATAATATGATAAGTGTACACATCAAGTAACACATCTCTGCTCACTCTACTGCATTCTATGATATGATAAGTTTACACATCAAATAACACATCTCTCCTCTCTCCACTTCATTCTATAATATAAGTGTACACATCAAGTAACACATCTCTCCTCACGCCACTGCATTCTATATGATAAGTGTACACATCAAGTAACACATCTCTCCTCACTCCACTGCATTCTATGATATGATAAGTGTACACATCAAGTAACACATCTCTCCTCACTCCACTGCATTCTATGATATGATAAGTGTACACATCAAGTAACACATCTCTCCTCACGCCACTGACATACCGAACAAGACTGAACAATGCTCTCTTATTCAGACACATAAAATAAATCTTTACAAGACTTCCAGCCAGAGCAAAACCTGGTATCATTTGAGGAAGGAACCCATCAGCATATCGAAGGTTCACATGTTGTGTGTATTTATATCTAAACTGCTTTTCTGAGAGAGTTGTCAATGTTTTAAACAGGTTATCACATAACAATTTCAAAAGATAGTAATACAACAACAACTACATGTCTCAAAATGCTACATTTACTAAGAACAATATAAGAATAATGTAAGAAAAATAGGTATATTTAGTGAGAGACGTAATCTGCTAGTTATGACCATTAAGTGCTCTACTGATCACTTGCTCTACTGATAGGTGTCTACAACTCAATGCTCACGTCCTAGCCTATCATTATGTGTTCCAAAACAGAATCCAGACATCATCCACCTTCACAACAATGATATTTCTCCTATCAGTAATTTAATTGATGGCATACAAATCTCCCCAAAAAGATTACTATCTGTATCCACCAATATCTTAAATGTCTATATATTGATTTGTGGATACTTTTATTCCCAGCTTGAAGTATTGCTTTATTCCCAAAAATAAATTCAATGAAGACACCCCAACTATCACTTTCCAGTTTGACCATTCAGAACTGTTTACATATAACATGACATTCCACATGCCAGCTTTATACCAGCATCACCAAATGCGTTTTTTAGAATGACATATTTTAGTTGTATCTTTGTCCACCCACACTATTTCTTTCTCAAGATAGATTATGGTATAGATGAATAAAAATGCAAATTTAATTTGATGATGCTTTTGATAAACTGAAGTTTGCAATGTGAAAGTCTGTGGTTAAAAGCAAGCAGTTATGAAGTATGGCAGACAACAATTGGTGTATTTCCTCAATTAATTTACTTTATGGAATAAAACAATACAGTGGAATCTCACTATTAAGGTCACACTTGGGACTGAACAAAAGTGGAACCTCCCTATAAAGGTCACCCTTGGGACTGGACAAAAGTGGAACCTCCCTATTACGGTCACACTTGGGACTGAACAAAAGTGGAACCTCCTTATAAAGGTCACCCTTGGGACTGGACAAAAGTGGAACCTCCCTATTAAGGTCACACTTGGGACTGAACAAAAGTGGAACCTCACTATTAAGGTTACCATTTGAACTGGACAAAAGTGGAACCTCCATATTAAGGTCACACTTGGGACTGAACAAAAGTGGAACTCCCTATATAGGTCACCCTTGGGACTGGACAAAAGTGGAACCTCTCTATTATGGTCACACTTGGGACTGAACAAAAGTGGAACCTCACTATTAAGGTTACCATTTGGACTGGACAAAAGTGGAACCTCCCTATTAAGGCCACACTTGGGACTAGACAAAAAGTGGAACCTCCCTATTAAGGTCACAATTGGGACTGAACAAAAGTGGAACCTCACTATTAAGGTTACCATTTGGACTGGACAAAAGTGAAACCTCACTATTAAGGTCACTATTTGGACTGGACAAAAGTGGAACCTCCCTATTAAGGTCACCCTTGGGACTGAACAAAAGTGGAACCTTACTATTAAGGTCATATTTTGGACTGAACAAAAGTGGAATCTTACTATTAAGGTCATATTTTGGACTGAACAAAAGTGGAACCTCACTATTAAGGTCACTCTTGGGACTGAACAAAAGTGGAACCTCACTATTAAGGTCACCCTTGGGACTGGACAAAAGTGGAGCCTCATTATTAAGGTCACACTTGGGACTGGCCAAAAGTGGAACCTCCCTATTAAGGTCACCCTTGGGACTGGACAAAAGTGGAACCTCCTATTAAGGTCACCCTTGGGACTGGACAAAAGTGGAACCTCACTATTAAGGTCACCCTTGGGACTGGACAAAAGTGGAACCTCACTATTAAGGTCACCCTTGGGACTGGACAAAAGTGGAACCTCCCTATTAAGGTCACCCTTGGGACTGGACAAAAGTGGAACCTCCCTATTAAGGTCACCCTTGGGACTGGACAAAAGTGGAAACTCCCTATTAAGGTCACCCTTGGGACTGGACAAAAGTGGAACCTCCCTATTAAGGTCACCCTTGGGACTGGACAAAAGTGGAACCTCCCTATTAAGTTCACCCTTGGGACTGGACAAAAGTGGAACCTCACTATTAAGGTCACCCTTGGGACTGGACAAAAGTGGAAACTCCCTATTAAGGTCACCCTTGGGACTGAACAAAAGTGGAACCTCCCTATTAAGGTCACCCTTGGGACTGGACAAAAGTGGAACCTCACTATTAAGGTCACCCTTGGGACTGGACAAAAGTGGAACCTCCCTATTAAGGTCACCCTTGGGACTGGACAAAAGTGGAAACTCCCTATTAAGGTCACCCTTGGGACTGGACAAAAGTGGAACCTCCCTATTAAGGTCACCCTTGGGACTGGACAAAAGTGGAACCTCACTATTAAGGTCACCCTTGGGACTGGACAAAAGTGGAAACTCCCTATTAAGGTCACCCTTGGGACTGAACAAAAGTGGAACCTCCCTATTAAGGTCACCCTTGGGACTGGACAAAAGTGGAACCTCACTATTAAGGTCACCCTTGGGACTGGACAAGTGACCTGAATAGCGAGGTGATTGTATTAGCAGTATTAATTTCCTGTACTTTACTGTTAAAGAAATAATTTGTGACTGTCCTAGGGTGACCTTAATTGCGAGGTGGCTGTACTTCACAGGTAAAGCGAGGTTTGGCTGTATTTCAAATAATGTGATGACTTAGCAGTGAATGTTTCACATTACCTCTCGGTCCAGTTTCTTCTTTAGTCTGATTTCCACCTTCTTCGGTCCGACACGTTCCAGTCTCAGGATCAGGTTGGCGATCTCACCCTGTATTGCAAAATCCAGGTTCTCGTTGTCAATGTCGACTGCCTCCAACACCCCAATTGTCGTATCTACAAACATTACACATTCTGCTTTCTCACACTTGTCTGTCAAACAGGTAACGGTAAGTTCCTATAAAGCACTGCATCTAGTCCTTAGGACTGGTCAAAGTGACTGACACTTCACCCCCTCATAGATATCTTAATTCGAACAGTATACTTTTTCTGGGAAGCATCCAGCCATGGTGCTATTATTGTGTGAATACTATCGTTCACATGTATTCACCTGTCTATAGCCAAATAGGGGTGTAATCATTCATTCTGCTGAGTGAACAGAGGCAACATGGCATGAACAAAATTGCCCATGCTCTGAAATTTGAACGTAGATTCTCTTTATTAAGTCTGATGTTCTAACCAATAGATACAGACCACTGACAAGAATGTCATTGTTATCACTTGAGAAATTATCATGTTTATGTGATGATATGTCTCATGTCTAGGTGAAGAGATGGCATAAAATAAATTGCATAACATCACAGAATACTATACACCATGCAAAAATTAGACTGTGCGTGTGTGTCCGTGCGTGTGCATGTGCATGTACATTTGTACTTGTGTGTGTGTGTGTGCATGTGTGCATGTGTGCATGTGGGCATGTGTGCTTTACCTAAGCTGATGTCCTCGTTTGCTGTCAGTGGACTCGGGAAGTTGACAAATCGCGGTGCTTCATTGCTGTCAGCTGAAAATAAATAAAACATACATGCAAAAAATCAGATAGCAATTGTCGTCTGAAAAAACTATTCTATCTTACAGTTGAAGGACATTGGATAATCAGTGCTATTCATTTAGTTATTAGTTAGTTATTAAAATTATTATTACTTCTGTGCAAGTCACACTGTGTAATCATAGAGGAATTGTAACATTTTCAAAGGTTGGATACTATTCTAATTAACTAGTTAATTTTAATTAACATTTCCACCCCATGATTTGCTTGTGTCTGATATCTTACAATGACTAGCCAAAATCAGGTAATAAATTACAGCAATATCGTTATTATGCTAAACTGATAGATGTAGAAATTCCATTTGAGTATTTGTGACATTTATAAATAAAATGACACATTTTTCATTAACTCAACATCTGTTATTCCATAATATATGCAGACATATACAGTATGACTACAGAAAGCTCCCTGTCAGATGCCTATCCATGCTCAGTGCTGGTTTGTGTCTGTCATGCATGTCTTGTGTCTGTCATGCATCTGTCATGAATGTCATACATCTGTCATGCTTTCATGCAAGTGTTATGCACCATGTTCCTCTCGTGTACCTCGCATGCATTTATCATGCATGTGACATGTATCCGTCATGCGTCTATCATACATGTCATGTATCTGTCATGTGCCTGACATGTATCTGTCATGCATATGTCATGTGTCTGTATATCTGTCATTCATCTGTCATGCGATGCACATATGTCTACACATTGGTTATATTGTGTGCTAGTACCAGCTGTCTATTGTTCTATAGTCAGCCTGTTATTGCAATCATGCAGTACATGCCAGTAAGTAATGGCGCACATCATGCTTTCGATCTCACAGCTACCAACAAAATGAACAAACTGATAATCGCTGCATGAACAAGGAGTGTTCCAGGTTATTTAATATCATCGGTTATGTTTGTACTTTCACAAAATTGCTTGTTGCCATTTCTGAATTACTAATAAACTAAACTGCAGACATGCCATCATGCTGACTTGTGATGAAATCTCAGGACTTTTAACAAAAGTGGAATGTCAATATGTAGGCCATGTTCCACTCTAAAAAGTGTGTTGGAATGAAGATTAAACAGGTTGATTCAAATGCAAATTAATTTGGTTACTCATTCACGTTTGCTGTGT
The DNA here is from genome assembly GCA_020002185.1 of Paraescarpia echinospica. Taxonomy (NCBI): domain Eukaryota; kingdom Metazoa; phylum Annelida; class Polychaeta; order Sabellida; family Siboglinidae; genus Paraescarpia; species Paraescarpia echinospica. The sequence goes on along the minus strand of CM034535.1, from coordinate 50,447,921 downwards.
TATTACTTTCAAATGTTTGAGTGTGAATAGGTTCAAAAATGATTTCCTTCTAGAAGTTTGCAGGCAAATTGCTGTAGATACACAGTACTAATGCAGCTCACAAGGATTTAAAAAAAAACTCTCTTTCGTATTTTAAATAAAGTACAAATACACACCAAAACATCACTGAATTAAATTACAAACATAACACTCTCCAACATAAATACATTTGAACCCATCTAATCATAAAAATACCAGGTGTCACTATTGGTAATGCAGCCATAAAAATTATCTAACTGTTGACAACTTAAATTTGTTATTCAAAATGAAAGTAAGCCATTTAAAAAAATGTCCAAACTATTGTTCTGTCAGAAGAAAATATTATTCCCTACATATCTTTCATTACAAAAAAACAGTAGGGAGTAACATTGAAAAGTAACAGACAGTTTATAATTGACAATACAGAAAGCTGGGTGAACAAGTCCTGTTCAGTTAAATGTTGTAAAGGGAGTATCATGGAAAATGAACAGAAATTTTAAAATCGGAAAAACAGAAATATGCGAGAATAAATGAAATGGATATAGTAGATATTTATCATGGTACTAGAAAATCTGGCTGTAAAATGTTCCGTAAAAACAGAAATCAGTTAATCTAATTTACAGGCAAGTTGTCATACTTTATCAGTGTTTAATGAACAGAAATAACGAATAAGACGGAACAAGTAGAATGCACACCACAATATAGAGTGAAACCCACGAACACAGACACATTGAGTGAGATGCTGCATGCCTTTACATGTGGTTACTATAATTAGAATTAGCGAGGAAGCGGCCTGTTTCTATATGCCATCACCATGACAACCGATCCTGCCATAGCAACCAGTGCTAACAGCCAAATGAACGATTGAAAGTGAACTCATACTGCCACCTACCTGCTGAATTTGGCACTGTTCCCAAAGAGTTCAAAGGGTGGCGGGGTTCAGAGGTCATGCAAAAGACAACAGGTATTGAACGAGAGACCGAAACCCAAGGCCATGCACACACAGCTGGTCAGCATGGATATGGGGAAATTTGAATTGGTTTCCATGGCAACAGAGAAATCAAAGTTGATAGCCATGAATATATAGAGAAATTAAAATTAGTCACTAATGCAGCATAGAAAAACTAAAGTTGGTCACCATGGCAACACAGAGAAATTAAAGTTGGTAAGAATGGATGAATAGAGAAATTACAGTTGGTTGTTATGGAGTTTAATTTAATGTCAAGACTTCCAGAGCATATCACATGTAGCCGTAACTGTGAAGGAGAGAATATGTAGGACAGAGTAATATCATACCAACATTATAGGTTATCTCCCAGCAGAGACAATCATGATGAGAAATTACAACTGAAGCAACAGGAGCTGATCTTCTGTTGCCAATGAGCTGAGAAACCAGATGATTTATAGCTAGGACTGCTAAATAAAAATAAAGCAGACTTGGTGTTGTCCCATCCACTGACCACCGTCAGGATGCTCTGTAGCGCCATTAGAGACACAGTTCTCTAGACGTAGCATTACATACGTCTTATGAGGGAATGCAATTGTTTATAATAAATAAATATGCAATAACTAAAAATATTTCACTCACAGGTCTGAAATTTAGCAAAAAGTTATTTTCATGAGAAGCTCAACATGTATGTCAAATTTAATCAAAATTTAATCCTAGAGGGGCGAGAATTGTTTGGCTTTTTCCTGGTTAATTTATCATGGGAGAACCTAGAACTTGATAACTATAACACAAAAAGAACGTACATGTCATGATAATGAAGACACAACTGGGACATGTCATGACACTGATAACACTATTGGGACACATAATGACAGTGATGACACAACTGGGAAATGTCATGACAATGATGACACAACTGGGACATGTCATGACAGTGATGACACAAATGGGTCATGTCATGACAGTGATGACACAACTGGCACATGTCATGAGACTGATTACACAACTGGGACATGTCATGACAGTGAGGACATAAGTGGGACATGTCATGACAATGATGACACAACTGGGACATGTCATGACAGTGATGACACAAATGGGTCATGTCATGACAGTGATGACACAACTGGCACATGTCATGAGACTGATTACACAACTGGGACATGTCATGACAGTGAGGACATAAGTGGGACATGTCATGACAATGATGACACAACTGGGACATGTCATGACAGTGATGACACAAATGGGTCATGTCATGACAGTGATGACACAACTGGCACATGTCATGAGACTGATTACACAACTAGGACATGTCATGACAGTGATGACACAACTGGCACATGTCATGAGATTGATTACACAACTGGGACATGTCATGACAGTGAGGACACAAGTGGGACATGTCATGACAGTGATGACACAACTGGGACATGTCATGACAGTGATTATGCAACTGGGACATGTCATGACAATGATGGCATTATTGGGATATGTCATGACAATGATGACACAACCGTGACATGTCATGACAATATAGTAACACTACTGGGACATGTCACAAATAATAACATTATTGGAACATATCATGTCACACAATGACATCACGAGTATCTTGCCAAGAGCAAAATGAATATGATATCCTATATACCAGTCTGCTCTCTACACCTGAAGGAACAAACAGAGGACACTGACTGATTAAGTGTCACAATCAGTCACACTTAAGTGACTGCTGACAGTTCTGGAGTAGACTGATTGAGGTGAAACAATGAGCGATGGTAATGCAAGCCCCCAGGGCATACAGCAGATGTAATTAATGTGTTGTTTATTGCATAAACAAAGTGCAGAGGAAATGTCATTAATTATAAAGTCAGGAGCTCACATCAATGAAGCCTGTGGCAGTGTCATGCTAAAGAAGGCAACCAAAGTTGTCACCTATTCAGAGTTCCTTTTTGATGGTAGTATTATAAGTGTATAATTTTGATACAGGTAAAAAACATAAGTTGACATATTTGTTATGCATTTTTATAATATTTATTAAAATTGATATTTTAAAGATAGTTCCATCTGTATGGTGTGATTTATTCATGTGTGAATGGCCGGTGCAAGATGTTCGGCATTTTGGAAATATAAATGTTATTTATGTTAGTAAAGGCTGTAGTAATCATATAGATTTACTGCGCCACTTCTCGTTTGAAGCAATGCAATCATTACTTTACGATTGTATTTAATCACAAAGCGTGACCTGCCAATTTTCAGACTGTCATATAGCCTGAGGCAAATTCCTAAACCAACAAAATATAATAATTAATCTAATATTGATGTCTATAAACAGGACTAACTCAGACACCAAGAATGTTCTGCAGAATATGTTGGTGGTCTCCTGAATATAATACAATTACCCTAAACAAACATATTCCAGGTGTTTTTTACCATGAGACATCATTGCCCTGACTATTGGCCACTGTTTACAGGAAATACAACGTTTTCCTGTCAATTATGTATTGACACTTGACAACGTTGGAAATGTCATCTGAACGATATATTTGCAAAGCATGCCCATTAGTCAAAATGTAATATGAACATTATTGCCACCGAGTATTACCTGCCTTTTGTATCACAATCCCTCAGTTGGTGATAAAAATACAAAAAGAACCTTGGAATTACATTATAAAATTGCTGTAATGCAACCGAGGTATTTTGCGACTATGAAATCACCAAAAACACATAAAGTAAACATGAACGAGAGCAAAGATTCAATGAGCAGTCACGCACCAATGCAAAACTTGTGGTTGCCATAAAGGTACATAAATGAAGTAATTTTATATCTGACACATTTGATTTTCATTCCAACAATTACCCAGACTTGCCATGTAGAGTGTTACAATGCATTACTATGCAGATTCCACTTGTCTTGTAACATGCCTACTGTATTATATATCAGACTATTAAACTAATGTCAAAAATGAAGAACCTTCTAACAAACTATGTCACGGTCTGTTGCAGGGAATGTCATCTTTATACTGCAGGACACGTTAAGCCAGTCACAAAGTAGGTACAAATAAACTTATTGAAGTATCAACATTTCAAATAAGCAATATACTTTGAACATAAGTCTTGACTTAACATAAAAATAAAAAAGTCAACAAAATATATAATTTTTACATTATTAAGTGTTTGGAATTTTCCCCAGAATTAGTTATGATAGTCTCAAAATCACGTATTTAATTTATCAAATGACACATCGCCAATTCTGAGAACATATTTCCATATTATATATATAAAAAATCTAATATTTTAAATTCTTGAATAGGTTAGACAGTTATGATTAATTCTGTGAGTATAATACAAAAAACATATACTTGATCATTAAAATAACTTGGAAACTGCAGCCAAGTGATTTTAATGATTAACTGTATACACTGCAGGCAGTATAACTCTAGCTTTAAAGACCTACATGGCTTACAAAACAGCAGCTATATTCCAGACACAACACATTTTATGACAAAATTAGTGAATAATAGCAAATTACAGCGATGTACCAAATCATTGACCTACCTTGGTGAAGCAGCATACACAATGTGCCAAGCAGGTATAGAATGACCGGGCTGTGTGTGGCCATTCTTGAGACGCCACAAGGAAGGCATGGACTAGTAACTAGCCGTTGGTCAGTCGGAGTGGTCAAACTGGTAGAGTGGACACTGTGTCCAAACTGGCTGCAGCGGCTGGAGTCTCCAATATGTGCTCATCTGATGGGAAAGAATTGACACTGATCAGAAAGTGATGTATCGTATAAAATGTATCGGAAGATCTCTCCATTTTTAATAAAATACTTGGTTTATGTTATACATAATAAAAACACTTCATGGATGAATGTCATTGCAGACTAATTAGCGTAGACATGATGGTCATGTGACAGCACCTCTTCGGCCACGTCCAAATATTTGATGACAGATCGACTGTATAGGTTAACCATGGCTGACCCAGGAGCCCATTTCATTTATATACTTATGAGCTCATATAGGCTAATTTTTCTCTTTAAAATCGAATTCACTCCTGATCTTGTATATTGAAAACATTCAACACCAGGATGTGCTACCGGGACACTATCGCTGGTGTGACACAGAAACAGTGTCCCCAGTCATGGGGTATTAAATGCAAAAAAATGGGCCAAGTGGCCCTGAAGTCCTTTGGACTAATACGTCTACATGTGACCCCCGCTGACCAAATGAGTGATAAGTCAGAAAAATTGTAACATTGTTTTCTTACATCCTTGTAAAGGTTTGGTAGGGTGCTTTACACGGTTTCAAAAAATATGACTGCTACAAAAATTGGCAAAGTTATGGAGCATTGAACATGGTAGGGATCAAAAAGTGAAAATGAAGAAAACGGCTGTTGAAGTTTTACATTATGTATGCAAATGGATTGCATGGAAATATTACATGCACAACATTCAAATGTCGCACACAGTATGTAATATGTATGTTATGTTGCAATGATACACTGGAAGAACAAATGTGCTGCTACAAAGACTTATCAAGTTATGCCAGATTATGTCTTCATGTGTAAAACTAAGAGGACAGATTATCTGAGAGCAAAAGGTAGACTCACTGTTTGACACAGTTTAAAACCTACAGGCAACTGTCCAGTTTAACAGGGGTCTAGTGGCTTAATGCTGTCTGTTGACACAAGCTACTGCCAGTGACCAATTACAGATTAGTCACAGTTTCCATCAAACAATAGCAGGCAGAGAATCTTAGCTCCACAGCTGGGTGTAATACACAACCAGAGCCACCACTGATTCATGGTCAAGTAGATTAGCTCAATGCACCAACTAAGACAATACACAAGACTGTGAGTGACAGTGTCCAGAGTGAGGCCTAAGCAGTGTCCTCATTGCTGAATAGATCAATTAAACCTGCCAAGTGGGTGACATTCTACACAAGTGTTCATTAATCCTTAGTGATTCTTCAGAACACCAGATTGACCACATACCTAAACAAAGCGAATGTAACAGGTGAAGAACAGGCAGTGTTCAAATAGGGGTATTGGTTGAATTGTATTTGTCTCAACGCAAAAGGCTTTATTGTGCCTTCATCGATTATAAGAAAGTATTTGATTTAGTAGACCGGTCCTCCCTGTGGTCTAAGATAATTTCATGCGGTATTAATGGTATTGTGTTGAAAGTTGTATACAACATGTACATAAATGCTAAATCATGTATAAATGAGGGCCAGGCTGTGTCAGCCTTCTTCTCATATGTAGAGGTATGGCAAGGAGAAAACTTGTGTCCTTTGTTATTTGCTATTTACCTGAATAATTTTGAACACTGTTAGTCACAATTATAACGGACTTGACATGGCAGCTGGTTAAATTTACAACAGCCTTAGTGATGATGATGTAGAAAATGTATGTTATACTATATGCTGATGACACTAGAATGATTCAATCAAATACAGATTTCTTGCTTGTGTATAGTGGAACTATGTCAACTCTTCTAATGGTTGACATTTGGTTGTTTCAGGTGTCAACTATATTGTGAATCTGTAATTATTAGTCTATATTGATACAATTGATTTACACAGTACCATGTCAAAACAGGGCATGGCAAGCGTAAACAGAACAGTAGAATGCATTTGATATAAATAAAGTGTAGGGTATTTCACTCTATAGTTGTCCAGAATATTAATTTTCTATGTTTGTCACCTACAGGTGACAGAATATAAATTGTCTATGTTTGTCACCTACAGGTTTCTACAGACAATTCATCTTTAACCAATAGACACCACAGTCACACCATTTTATAATAATTAAATGAACATCAAAATAAACAGAACTTGCAATTATAGAAAATCAATAGTTTTGAAGATACAGTTTAAAAGTGTTAGGCAACTGTTCAGTATAACAGGGTTCAAGTGTGTCTACTCTGCCTGGGTGTTGTGACCAATTAAAGATTAGTCAAGGTCTCAATGGACTGGGCTGTAGAGATTAGTCACAGCTGTTGATTTTGTGGCACAATACACAACATCTAATGTTGGGGGTGGTCTCAAGGGCCCTTCTCAAAACCACATCACTAGGTAATGTAAACCTTTTGCACTTTGGGGGCCCCTTAGGTGCCCTTAGAATGATTCAATCAAATACAGATTTCTTGTATATAGTGGCAGCACCCTAAGATACATCGGTGCAAGATTAGAAAAAAAGTTGAACAGTTTTTGAAAAAATAGGCCAACTGTTACATTTTTACCAGTTTTGGGGTCCTTGGAGGCCCTAGGGAGCCCTTAAAATGATTCAATTAAATACAGATTTCTCGTGCATAGTGGCAGTGCCCCAATATATATCTGTGCAAAATTAGAGAAAAAGTTGCTGAACGGTTTCTGAGATAAGGCAGCTAACAGCGGACGGCAGACGGCGGACGCAGAGTGATGGCAATAGTCCCTTGGACCTTCGGCCAAAGGACTAAAAATTAACGGATTCTGTTAATTGATGGAATTTCGTTATAAGCTTATTACCTTAGTGAAGCAGCCCCAAAACCAACCTAGCCGGTACACTTGATGGCGGCCTGGGTACATAGGCATGAATCTTAAGATTAAAGTCGATCTCGAGCTGTTCCATCAGATCACCAAAACAAGAACTGAATCCGAATACTACACAAACAATCAAAGGAATGGAGTAAGCAACTGTAGGAGTGTCAGCTGCTCATATAGACTGGCTGTTACCACTGCGATATACACCTTTAAAGAAACAAAATAATTATGTCACACTTTGCGATAAACAAAGTCAACATTTATTTTATACTTTCATATAAAATGTATGTTATGTTAGTTTATTATTGTTCTTATCAGAAGTGTTTAACACAAACATTCTTTTCAAATATAATGCAGGTGTACTTAATATTTGCTTAAAGATTTTGCTTCAACAAAGCAGATAATGTTTTTTCCTAAATTTTCTGGTATAATTAAGTTTAGTATGCCGAGGCCTAATAATTAAAATCAGTTGCATACCAGTAGTGTAAAGTCTGTGTCACTCTACAGCTGCTAATTTGCAATCATGAGCAAACAAATATTCACATATACACATTGCCTGTATTGACTGTATATTCAGAATATTCAGGCCACACCCATTTCAACATGTATTAACTCGTCAACAACAGGAACTGTTCAGGAAATGTCCCCATTTGGAAAACAAATTAATTCTAGACATTGCAACAGCGAGCATGACAACTAGCAGAGAACAGTCAAGGTGAACATGGAGAATAATTGGATAAACAAAGCTGTATCACTCGAAACTAACGTAGAAAACATAGCAAAATATATTAACCATTTGCAACTGCACCTCGAATCTGGTCCTTTTCTGCTTGTTTTTATACATGCCATGTTATGTTGCTATAAATAATTTTTGATGACCGGTGTGTCATTGTCGAGTATTGTGCTACTGGCGTTGTGTGCATGACTTATCAACTTAGTTTGCATTCATTGTTTTATTGAACAACAATTACTAGAAATGATTTACACGATATCGACTGTGCTGCAAAATGTCAAAGAATGCTTGGAACTGATTACCGACTGTTTGTGGTGAAATGTCAAGAAATGTTCTAATTCCATTTCCAAGTATGATTTGCAGGAATTATTTGGCCCTAAATGGTTTGTATAACAAAATTTTAATAAGATTGTCGTGCAATGTAACAAGGAAACTTTTGACTTATTGACATTAAATTATAATATTTCATATTTCAAAACTACAAATAAATGACATAGGCAACTACAGATAAACTTGGATGTACAAAGTTTGTGAGAACTTCTCCTAATGTTTGACCAGCTTAACTCAAGGCAAGACAGGTCTGTATTCTGAAATGACACAAATGTCTCAAAATGTTGTGCATCTTCAGTTTAAATACTGTAGAACTTTGCTTAACTGTCACTTCACTAATACAACCACCTCAAAATTAAGGTCACACAAGGACAGTCCCAAATTTGTACCATATACAGTAAAGTATAGGAAATTAGTTTCACTAATAAGGTCACCTTACTAATTGGGTCACTTTTGCCCCATCCCAAGGGTGAAGTTAATAGAGATGTTCCACTGTAGATATAAACTCTTATATAAAACTGCACCTTTGCAACTTGCGTGCAGCTGTAATTGCATGAGACGGTGGCGCAATAACGCATTTAATCATGTCAGTTAACAAGGTTAGAACTGCATCGTAGTAATGCAGAGTATATTGTGGAGCGCAGTGGCACAGTGGATAGAGCATCAGGCTCTTAATTGAGAGAACCCGGGTTCGAATCCTGTGCTGCCGTTTCAAACATTGGGCACTCTACGCTGCTCTAGTTCACTCAGCTGTATGAATGAGAACCTGGCTACAGACAGTTGTGGAGAAGTGTGTATGGATAATCTTCATGTATTATTGCAACATGGATGAATGCTTCCCAGAGGAGTCAAGATGGTGTTTCATTGAACAGGTCTGCCAGGGAGCAAAGTGTAAAGCACTTTGAGCAGTCCTGAGGATTGGAAACTGTGCTTTATAAGAATTCTTACCTTTTAGTGCACTCGTGTGTAATAAAGAAAAAATTGCCCTGATTGTGGGTCCTATTTCTTATACTGGTCAGTGTTTTACTGATTTGCAATATTTGGAAGCAACATATCTGCAGGCAGAAAAATATTGTTCACCAATGCTGCCATCTACTGCATCCTATAATAAGGCGAAGGGCAATCAGAGATCCCACGAGTCTCATTGCTGAGTCATCTTGAGATAATTACTGGTCTTCATTATCATTAGATCCTTCATTATATGGCCATTATTTCTGGAGTACAGGTACTGTCCACATACTACATACTACACTGGGTCAAACAAAGCCAGTGTTGCCTGAAAATGGAATGACAATAATCTAGTCTGGATTCTTTTTCTTTTGAAGGGTCGGGCACTAGTTTGTTTAACCCTGCAATGCATGTAATGAGATAAAACGGTCAGTGTGCCAAGTAATTTAAATCTCATTACAGCAGTTTTTTAAGGCAAATGAAAAATTACTATATTCCAAAACAAGAATAATGTTAATATATTTTTTTAAATTCAAACTCAATCTTTCATGGATCAACTTGTTACATTTGAAAGCCCACAATTTGAGTTATTTACAAATGATTTCTGTTTGTCCTACCGATCAACACATTACAAGAAATTAAATTTAAATCCGACAACGTACAAATATATGGCCACACACCTTGGTGAAGAATCATAAATGGTATGTCCACAATACTTCCAATAATTGAAGCTTAAGTGCCGATGTATGCATAGGCCTTCGACTACACACCTGAAATCTTTCATATGTCTGCACAATACATAGAAATGTTGACCCAGGTCGCTGTTCAATCCGCTAAAGAGGATTGGTGGCCAGTTTTCTGGCCGGATTTCACAGCTGGTTTCTAATGGCTTCCATTGACACTGAGCGCAGTATTCCTTATAGACACAGTCTGACATGCATGTCTTACACGGTTACATGTGTCACTCACAGTGATCCATAGTGACAGCACATTTCTGACACAGCAGAGTGACGGCTGTTCGTTGTGCATGCACGCATGTGTGTATGCACGCATGCATGCAATCATGTATTTCTTAGATGTTGACGTGTAAAGATGACACTGCATCGGAGGTGATTCTGAATGGCATGCCAGATGATTGAATGAATGTAATTATAATCAACAAGGGTGTAACTGTAATAAGACATTTTGACAAAAACTACATTGTGTTCTGTTGCTATGGTAATCAACCAAATATCTACTTGACCAACTAATCAACTATAAAATCAAATCAATATAATACATTATTAAGTAATTTTTCTTTTTGAGAGTTGCCAGCCCGATCAAAAAGTTAGCAGTCTCAGGTCTCCAGACCGGCAGTCATTTTAAACACCTACTACATGAGATATCTTGGTACAGTTTTAAAATCAACAATTCTAATGTATCGGATGTCTTCACAAAAGGAAATATACCTGGTATATCGTGTTTAATAAAATTGTAGGAAAATTATTACTGTTCTTAGATTTATAGTGAACAATGGATTTGTATTACACTTCATAGAACCAAAAATCCACAAATTTTAATATACTTGTGGTTTAAGATGCGGAAGTCACAGAAAGGAACCAACCGAGCTTTACAAATGCTGGCAACAGTGGGATTAATAATTCACGCAAACCGCACAATATGTATGCGTGAGGCAGTCTCATTGACTGTATTGGGAACCACATAATACCGTCATCTTTCATTAAGAAATTAGCTGTGTGCGGGCCCCTTTTGTCATGTTGGAGCGGCCTTCAGCGATTTAGTGAACTATGACGTCTGGCCTGTCTCGGTCCAGTTCGACTGGGATCAATATCATATCGTTCAGAGTACAGAATATAATTTGCAATTGTTATTTAATATATATACAGTATTCCCACCCTCCATACTATTAAGGTAATGCGAGTATTCACAGATAGTGACTGCACCATCGCCACTGATCTCGGTTTTTCAATTTTTATTATTATTATAGTAAATTAACACTACTCATTGAAGTTTTGTGGTTTGGTTTGCCTTTAAAATGTTGAATCCAAGAACAGTGCAAATTTCTATATAAGTATTCAGATCCTTTTTAAAAGTTTAACCAAACCCTGATATATTTCTTATCTTTGTTCTATATAATCAACAGCACCAAATGTAGCTTTCATTTATCGACAGAAAAACCAGTCAATTTTTACATAACATTTTAGAGTTACTAGACGTGATCTTACCTGTCAGAGCTAACAAGCTTTCTTCCTGCTGTGAAGATGACTGCCTCTACACAATACTCCCGCCTAATGCCCCATCACCCACTCTAAATGCACCAATGACTGACTGATCAGTCAAACAGACACACCCAACTAAGTTCTCCGCAACACAATTGTTGGCTTCCACCCAGAAGAAAACGCATACAAATCGCTTCCTTTGAAAAACAAACACCAGACTCAATATGGAAGGCAGCGTAATTGATGGCGTGTGTCTCAGACAAATAGCAGCGAGGCGAAGTAAAGAAACGAACGAACAATATACGTTATGCTGATCTGAGATGACATATCCTATTGCCTTGGCACTGCCTCTTTTGATGACGCTGGGATTTTCCCATTATCACTGGAGAATCATTGTTCGCAGTTGTCATGGTAACACAAAACGTGGCATGGCAGGCTGAGATATTGTCAAAGAAAATGCGCTTCGCACAGAAGGTGGATATGTGGGTATAGTCAACACGCATCAAACAATAATGGGTGATTCAGCATGACAGCTGATGACAATAAGTGATGATTCACTGTGACAGCCAGCGATGTGTGGAATGTAAATATGGGTTAAAAAAGTAGCCGGATAGAAAGGTACATTTGCCTTAGGTTAAAGGGCCAGGTGTGTGTTTCTGCAGCGCAAATACACAGCTATTCACTTCTTTGTTGTGATCGAGTCGTACATTACACTGGGTATTTTCTTAGTGTGTTTGCTGAAGGCTGGTTGTCTTGTTAAAAGGGGATTATGACACCAGTAACAATGGCTTCAGCCGATTAACACTTGTATTGACCATGATTTATTTATTTTCCCACAGGAATATCATGCTTTCTGTGTTTGCAAACTATTTTTATCATGTTGTTTCTTTCTACTGTCCTCGTTATACTCAAATGTTTGATGTCACATACATTGCCAGGACATGTCTGTCACTATCATTTTGTGTTAAAATAAATGGAAACAAACAGTTTCAAACTCATATTATTCTAAATTCATTATTATTTCATGAATCGTACTAAAATATGTTTTATGAGTATTAATGAGGAAAGTAACATTATTGGTACTGCTGGTAATGACATTTATCTTGTATGATAAGATGTTATTATCATGTATATAAAAACCATGTGCACAGTGTAAATGCATTGTCTCTTTGGATGCAGTGTGCAATCATGCATGCATGTGAACTTGCATGTTTAAAAATGGAAATGTGGAAGTTTATCTGTCAATGACCACTTTTCTATAAACTACCTGGTGATGAAAAATATCTGAACTTGTTAACGAACGTCCCGACACTTCCACGTTCATTTAATGAATGAAACGTTACCTACAGATTGTGTCAATACCAGCTGTGTGAATGGACTTGAAAATAAAAATCACATACAGCTGATAAGGGCAAACAAAACAGATGACATTTTGATAAGCCAATGACTTCCTTGACCAGTTAATGCCTGAAGTTCGTTGCTTAGATGACAATCTTGTTAGATCTTGTTAAAACACCTTATTGACCCTGAAGTCAAGTGAATTTCAATAAAATCTACACAGACTGTTAATTTATACGAGTTAAAATTGCTGACCCTGGACATGATTTTCAATGTTCTTTACTAGTCACTAGTTATGTACTTTGAAGCATCCCAGACAAACCTGGAATACACAAAATTGATCTGTCATTCTGCCATGATGCTGGAAATCAACCAGCATGAAGTAGTTTACAACGTGCAAATATCTTACGAGAGATAAGCCAGCCACACTTGCACACCTCTGGTTGGAACGGGAAGATCAACTTGCAGCACAATGGAATGGTTACAAGGAGGAAGAACAAGAATAGCAGAAAATGGTAGTTAAGAGAACAAGAAATTCCAATGCTGTATGAACTGCTGTGTACAATCTCTCAGCTCGGTGTGATTCACAGAAATTTATTGGTATGTAACTCATAAAAACACAGTTAAGGCTGCCATTGTTATTCAGTCATTCTCTTCTGATTATGTTGTCAAGGTTTGTGTATCTTTATGTGTTTTAAGTTAGGTTCCTGGTTCTTTTAAAACAAAACTCTGAATAAGTGTACTTAAAAATTAAAAAAATTCAAGTAAACCATCCAATAGAACTTGAGATAAAATAATCGACATTGCAGAATGTCTTGAAATTCTGGTTTCGTGACTTGTTGCATTAGTTGTTAGACAATAACTACCTCATACAAAAATTTTCTTTTAATGTGCATTTAATTAACGAATAACTGAAATATTGTTATAAAAATGTTTTGTGTGAACCATTACAACTTTCTTGTGCCTTTATTTCTTAATGTGCCATTCAAACCTTTCTCATTTCTCGATCTTATCAAGTGTGATATCCAGTCCCTAGGACTGCTCAAACCACTTCACACTACCTGGCAAACCTGTTCATTTGAACACCATCTCAACTTCTCTGAGAAGCATTCAGCCAGGCTGCAACCAGTTGCCTCACAAACACTACCAGGTACTCATACACAAATATCTACCATTACCTATAGCCGGGTACTCACTTGTACAGCTGAGTGAACTGGAGTGACATGAAGTGAATGAACTTTCCAAGGTTCGCAAGAGCAACAGGCTCTGGACCCGGGACTTCTTGATTGAGAATCCGCTGCTCTGACTATTACGGCACGACACCCGCACTGTAACTATTACGGTACATGAAATCATTGTACCAACAGCCAAACACATCAGGTGAAATACCGATGTACAATTGCCAAGTAAATTGTGTTTATTTTACCTGTGTTAAAAGTTTGCCATGTGTGGCCTTGATATCATCCCAAGGGCAATATGTCAAACATTGCACGTCTTTACAGGCCGTGACATCTAAATTACTACCAAATGAATTACTATATTGTAACACTGCTCTTATCAGTGGTTAAGTCAAGCACGTTGGCCAAACCTATTTGTATGGTAAACCATTTGTGTCCCTACAGTCAAAACGGGGAGTGTTGACTGTTAAACAAGTCACCGCGATGTACCATTCTGTCCACATGCTATACCTCTTTGATCTTTTTACGTGTTTTCTTTGATCTTCTGTTAATAACCATGAACAAATTAATATTTTCTTGCCCTGCCCGAAGCCATTAATTTCAAACCCAATAGTTGATTAATGGGTTTGCCTCAGTGGCTTTGGAAGTGCCACTCAAAGTGCCACCAATTATTTTGTCAGGACTCGCTGTAAACTAAGGAACTACCGGTATGTTTTAGTTTTAGAAGGGTCAGTCTTGCACATAAGATGGTGACTAGTTTTAGTGGGAAACGCTAACACTGCATGATTTAATAGTGTTTAACAACAAAGACATGGATAGAGATTTTAGAATAAGCCAGTCTAGCCAGGTAGCTTCAATGAATGTGTATTGCATCCACAAGATTGAATAAAATTGCCATCTCAAGCATATAAACCCCATCTATGGCAATGAAGAAGGACGCCATTTGCTTATTAACCACATTAGAAAAACATGTTGATAACTCTGATAGTATTAACTATAAAATGTTGATCAAGCCATTCTTAAAATATTATTCTTTGGATTTTTATAATGCAACCACACCCTTGAGCATTGCTATATAAAAGCTGTCTTTATATAACCCCACCAATTAAGTAAGAGTTATCAAAATCCTGGTACTCATTAATGCAGCTGAATGAACTCTGACAAAATTTGACACAACTGACCAAACGTCTCATGGCCAAAAAATTATTTGATAACTACTTTTCTCGAACAATTACGCTACTCCATTCCACAGCTTGACTGGTTTGGCAGGTTTAATGCAATATTCATCTGTAGCTAAAATAATCTTGGAAGACATACCGTATTTTTGAATAACATCAACAGAAACTGGTTAATAACAATTACAAGAGTGCGCGTGTCAATACAAATACTTCAGGAACTATTGTGTATGGAAATTCACAACTTTTAAATGGACAACCGGCTAACAATACTGAAGCAAGTTCAGGCTTTGCAATATTTGAGCCTGGTGCTACCATGGTAACCTGTACTTGATAACTTGCTGCCTTGGTAACCTGTTGAGTTCAATTAATTTCCACATTATGATAATGCTGTGGTTTACAGTTGTGGTCAATGCTAATTAAATGGGTCATGTTATTATTGATCAGTTCCTAGAAGGCCAGCGCAGACAATTACACTTTGTTGACTCTCCTGTCTTTGAACCAAAGTTAATTTGAATACAGAAGAGTGGCAAAATAACCATGAATTAAAGTTAGTAAATTTAACAGTGCAACAAACAACAGTGCGAGGTGGAGAAAACCATACCAGATCAACAAAGGTCATGTACTGGTTTCCATGGTTACTAAAGCATAAAATATCACCCTAGCCAGATCAGAGAGGAGACATTCACCACTGAATCCATCTCAGATGTCATCAGATATAGGAGACTCCAGTGGTTTGGACATGTTTGCCATATGCCAAATGAAAACCTCATAAAAATTGCTTTCTATGAAGCCTTTAAAGGACACAGAAAAAGAGGAAGGTCACGGAAGAGGGGGAGTGATTAAGTTAGACAGGACACTGGACTCCCGCTTTTAACAGCAGAGCGGTGTGCTCTAGACAAGACAAAATGGAGGGGTGGGATAGCAAGGTGGGATAGCAAGGGGTGAAATTGGCCTGGGCATTTAGGTCAAGTAAGACAAGTAAAACATAAAATGAGTCTCACAATTTGGTAGAAAACTAGAAGGTTCTTTCAACTTTCAGTTTCCACTTAATGGAACACTGAGTTTGATGTCGTAATAGATGATGCAAAGTAATCATAGATAGTGAATGATAATTTTAGTAAGCCACATGAATTCAGATATGGACATGTCATTGGTTGGATGGGACACATTAAATCATCTGACAAATAAATATATAAAACTAGCTGATGAGAGAGATGAACCTTGGGCGGATCTAGGATTTGACGGGGCACACACCCATCACCCATCTTGGGGCTCACACTAAACCTCCAACTGCATCCCCCTAAGGCCTACAGGCTGGATCACCCTAAAACCTCGATCTGCACCACCACCCCCCAAGGCCATGACAGGGGATATGCACCCAGACACACACCCTGGATTTGCAAAATACATCCCCACTGATGCTAGTTCCAATAAAATACCCCAAGCACCCTGGATCCACACCCGTGAACTATGTGACAGAACACTGATAGCACAAACTATCTAACGGAAGTGGCATGATAAGTGATTAGTAACATAGTTATAAATATTGACAGTTACATATTAATTGTCACAAATACTGACAGTAGAACCATAGGAGATCATACACATTCTACCAATACTGAGACTGGCACAACAGATGACCGTAGGGCACAGTGGTCCAGTGGTTAAACCACCAGACTCTCAACTGAGAGGATCGATGTTCGAATCCACCTCCAGCCATTTCGAAACTTGGGCAGTTTCATTCACCCCAAGACACTAAACTGCCAATTGGCCCTTTCTGCCTGTTGCCTATGCCATGGGATGTAAATGATAGATTCCAGACTACAAACTGTTCTGCAAAAACCTGTTCTAGTCTTGCAATTAGAAGCAGTCGAAGTCTACGACTATGTCAAACTATGATGTACATAACTTGTTACACAATAACAAGCATTGTTCACGCTCTAAATTCCTGAACACCCTGATGACCAAAATTGAGCTCACCTGCTGTGGAGCCATCTCGTGTCCAGTTATGAACAACTCTATTTCTGAGCTGAACTTTATATAAACAGCAATTAATCACGCCGCTGTTTCCTGCATAGACCACAGCTCAAATCTGCCACCATGCTAAGCTTATTACAAGGTAATCTGCCGGCGTTAACACTGTCTGCACGCGCTTCAGCCAGTCAATGCACTCTCTGCCTCTCAGTCCAGTCAATAACTGCCGATGCAGTCAGTAGCTGTATTCTAGGGATATTGACATTTCTCGGTGTGTTTCAGCAGCACAGACAACGCCAGTAACTTTTAGCCTTCGGTCGACATTAGACAAGATAAGATTGATTTATTTGCGACCACTATGTTGTTGAGTTTGGTAAATTTATGCAAGAGGTAGTAACTTACCTGAACATACGTTAACAATATTAAATATTAATTTGAGCATTATAGTGGTGCTTGAAGGCATCTATCAATAAATACATAATTTCAAAAAACTTCCATTAATGGGAATGATAAATCATGGTACATTTCAGCAGACTTGCTGCTACCAGTAAGCATTTATAACCACCCTTGGATCGAGAGGAGATAATGCCAGGTAAGAGAACAGACGCGTTGGTTGAGCGGAGAGACTGCCGGACTATCGATGGATCTGGGGTTCAAGTCCAAGTACTGACTGCCATTTTGAAACTTGGGCAATTTTGTTCGCCTCACGTTGCCCGAGTCTTTCGGAGGAGACTATAAGCAGTTCATCATTTCTACCTGGTGTTTATGCCAGGGGATGTAAAGATCCCATACAGTATATAAATGTGTAACTAAGGATACTGTGAAATAAACCCTCAGCGCAATATTCTGGTAGGACTTTGCTGAGTAATTATGCAGATCCATATATAGAACGGTTGCTTTAAATCATTGCCATTGGTTACAAATGCTGTCTACATGCAGGAATATCTGCATTCTCGAAAGGATGTGAAAAAGTGTACAGCAGCCCCCTCTATAGGTGGAATTGTGCACATTAGTAGGTTGCGTGTATTCTCTGCCTTGGCAGTATTCTCAATCTGTCACTTCTCGGTACAATAAAACTGACAAATAAGCTCCTTGAAATTATTTATAGTCTTGTAGTCACACGATACACACACACACACATTCGTTATGCATTTTGATACATCAAGTTAAGTCTGGTGCCATTTTGAAGCACTGCGTTGGTTCCTGGTTCGGACCTCTCAGACACGGGAAGTAATCACTCAACCATGACGAAGCCATCATGCGTGTAAAGTCTTGAATCGATAGATTTATAAGGGTCATCAAAGCTTCGTGTTGCTATGAGGTACATTTTAGGGTAAGATATGTTATCAGTCAGTAATATAACGTTTGATTAGCTTGACGGTTATGGAAAAAGTTACAAATTAAGACATAATTTATTGTCATGAATGATTGTTCTTCTTCAAACTCCAAAATTCCTTTTGAATCGGATCTATTGATGTCAAATGTGTAATGTGTGAATAGTTTAATAAGAGCAAAATTTTTTAAAGAAAATTTAGACACAAAATTTGTCACTGTACTTATGCATTCTCATCTGCCATTTTTGCAAATATGTAGATAAAAATGAAAGTGTTATTGTAACAGGTGACCATCAGTTAAATGATAATTTGGAATATAATTTGACTGATATATTTACAAACCATTTTACCTATTGAAATCCTTGCTCACATACAATTAATTTGAAACTTCTTACAGTGGTTGTTAGTTGACCATCATTGCCGGACGATCAATATGAACTACCAGGTAAATGGGCAATAGCCCCCTGAATGCAAACTCTTCAGACTTCATCAAAACATAACTGAAGCTGCAAATAAATTGGATGGGCGTGACTAAAGTTCTCAAGGCATAGGGCGAGGCTGCAATGCATAATTAATGACTGCTCCCGTAGTTCTGAAGTAGTGGCATAGGAGCAGATTATGACTGTAATTAAACATGTTTTATTCAGAAACTGTTCCAGACTGACTTGGCACGTAACTTCTGCCAACTTACGTAGCGAATTAGATCACTATGAAATGGATGACTGGCCAGGGAGAGGAGTGAAAGTGGACCGGTCATGAGATGGCTACAACAGGAAGTAGCCATGATGAGGAGATACCACATCAATGTTGATGAGGAGATACCACATCAATGTTGATGTTGCACTCCTCCTTCTCTGTGTTGAGTCAGGCCTCGAAAAACAAGTCCTTGATTTGTTTACCTTTCTTTTCTTTTATTTTCATGTCACTGTTCCTGCACTGCCGTCTGTACCATCCATCTCTACCCCACTCTCTCTCTTGTTCTCCATTCCTCTCCTAATCCTGCCTAATCTCTCTTTATACATACGCCTATCAAAAATTGTCTAGAAATATTGTCGAAATTTGTAACTACAGTAAGAACATTGTTACTGTTTCCTGCCTTCTGTTGTGTGTGTGCGTGCGTGCGTGTGTGTTCATGTGTGCATGGGCATGCATGCATGCATGAACGTGCACACATGAATGACAGTATGTGCATGGTTACATGTAGGCATGGATGCATGCATCATGCATGCCTACATGTAACCATGCACATACTGTCATTCATACAAGTCATCCAATGACACTATTTCTGAAACCACACCCGCAGTGCCAAACAGCAGAATAACAGAACCATGCCACACACCACAGCATGGCTATAAACTTTCACAACCATTCTCTTTCAAAATATAAAGCATCCAACACAGTGTTCACTCGGGTACAATCAACTAAATAAATGCCACCTACTATAGCACCACCATGAGGCAGCGCCACACATCAATAACACAGTCTGCATCTACAAGAACTTACATCATTACCTGCGCCATCACACAATTGTATGTCACACTAACATGGTTCTACGACTAATGATTGATGTGCCAACTTCCACCTTCTTTCTACTAGAATAAAACAGTAAAAAGCGAGCATTGCTAAACAGGATGACACATGGCTGGCTTTGAGACAGAAAAAGCAACATATGCAGCCAATTTACGACTGTCGGATATGGACGTGGATAAAATTATGAAGTTGTATTCAAACCATACGAGTGAAGTGGCAGATGAAATGGCCACAAAGATACAACATCATTAAGCTGGTGATGTTAAAAGCAGCCTGCAGCAAGGCCAGACTCAACCGTAACAGACATGATATTTATCATCATTGTCGAGGTGTGGCTCCTCTTAACCTTGCCAACTTTATCATCAAGTTACCAATGTTATGTAATGTTACTGTAATATTCAACATAAGGTTAGCATAATTATTACAGTTAGCAACATCAAGTTATTTTATTTACCATAATCAGGATAGAACAATTACTAACATCAAGTTTGTATAATACTCAATAGCAGTTATGATAAATTACTATTGAATATTATTATTATTATTAGTTTATCATGACTACCAACACCACGTTATCACACTGATTAACATCAGGTAATCATAATTACCAACATCAGGGTATCGTAACTACCAACATCAGGATATCATAACTACCAAAATCAAATTACATATTTAATTACTAACACTAGATTATTTATTATTTATCAGTTTATTTATTATTTGTAGAAATATATACTTACCTAATTTCTAAAAATTAATCCCTAACCAAAAGCATATTGATACATGTGCATTTTGTATCATTAGACTAGAACTAGAACAACTAGACTGAGCTACATGTATAATAATTTTATATAGTTACATTTCCCAGTTTAAGTATGCATCTAGAGATGACAGCAGTGCATTTAATTAATTTCTAATTAATTGCATTCTTACATTACAAATTACTGTAATGAATAAATGCACTTCAATTACTTAAGCTGTAATAACAGGTCGGAAGAAGAGCAGGACAAAGCCCTCATGAGGGATTGCATTTTAATTCATTAATTACTTAATCAAACAGTCTGCTAATTGTTAGACTTGTTTATGTTTACAAGTCTTTCACTGCTTCAGACAGATGCACAGCAGTGTGTGAAATGGACATATCAGTTATTTTTCTAGAGTCAGATGTCTCCTTTGAATATGAGACATACGAAACTGAGACTGAATTAGCCAGCCATGTCGGGAGTCATTGCTTGGAGAGACCAATCACATGTGTACCATCATCATCAGAAGATGTTGGAAGTGGATTGATCATGTGTTATGGAAAGAAAACAACGCAATCACAGAACCACAGTGCACCGGACCCCTGAAAGGAAAGAGGAGAAGAGGATGTCTAAAAACAACCTGGCACAGAACAGTAGAATCGGAGATGAAGGAAGCAGGACAAAGCTGGGGCACCCTTGAGAAGTTGGCAAGAAACAGACCAAGTACTGTGGAGGAACTTTGTTGCTGCCCTAAATGCCAGTAGGCGTGATAGGCAGCAAGTAAACAGGGAGTTGGTGATGACACTGCCATCATACACACTGCCTGCTTGTTGCCTCTCATGCGCCTGACCGAGAATCAGCTCCAGTCACCAGAGGGAACAAGAACCAATGGGTTAGATAGAGGGAATACCACTTTGTAAGTCCATGACAGATTACACAAATTCACCCCCTGTGTGGAATACTTTACTTCCCATGGTACTGAGTGATAGACACCAGAGTAAGAAGGATCCAGTGGCTTTAGCATCTCACAGGCAAAGTAGGATGAACAGCCAAGAATGGAAGATCATTGCAGACAACAGAGAGTGAGATGGAGAGAGTTCACAAGAAAAGCAGAAGAAGCTGCCAATTAAGTGGCATGAACCCCACCCCACAAGGAAGCAAGGGGAAGAAGAGGAAGGCAGTGGGGTGAATGAATTTACCCAAGTTTCGAAATGTGTGTGGACTCAAATTCCAGTCCAGTGCTCTATCACCAAACTACAACTCCCAATGCATTAGTAAAGACAGTCTGTGGTAGGAGAGTCTGCTTGATTGCTTGGACACTGGTGCACATTTACCGTACTTCTAAGTGCTTAACCTATTCTTAAGGGCAACATTTCCTTACACTAGAGTCAATGGCAGTCTACAATGGCCTGTGATGTGAGGTGAATTTATTTCTACAATGCCAATGACCATCTCAAGTGTCCAAATTATGTTAATTGTCCTAATTGATGTAGACCAGTTGTTGTGATTAGATGCAACTCCTGATTGTTCCTGTAAAATCAGATGATGTTTCCCTCATGTCATCAATACTAGTTAGACAAACATTGGTGTTATGTCGTAGATGTCCTCACGTTATCGTTTCAACGATAATAATTTATACTGGTCACCATGACAACACAGTAATCTTTATGATCAGAGAGTTGGTGGTTCACCTGTGTATTCTGTGTGCTGGCTTTGTTTGTTTTATGGAATTACTTCTTTTTCTTCCTCCATTGCAGCTGATGCCACTGCGTTAGTCACATACCATGATATGTAATGTGATTAGAGTATAGTTGAACCAGTTGCATTTCAGATACAAAGACTACCACTATGCGAGTCCACACCAGGCTAAATATAGTCCAACTGTGTGTGATCTTTTACTTCCCCAAGCAAGGTGAGCTGCACAAAATTGCCAAAGTTTGATGCGGCAGCAGATGGACTGCTCAACTTAGTACTCTCAATTGGTTGCTGAAGTAATTCTATGTTCCAAATGAATAAGATGTTTTTAAAAATTGTATTCTATGGTGAGCTGACTAGATATAAATGCTATTATGGTGCACAGTTTTTTGGTAATTATAATTACGATGAAACTAGTTTTTGTCCATAATAAAAAAACTGTTTACAGTGGACAATTTTGAAAGTCCTGAATGAATGACAAACTGTTCATTGAGGTAACCCGTACATTTAAATAGTCTACAATTAACTGAAGTCCTAGCAAATGTATTGTTTTAAAGCTAGTACATGCTTTGTGGGCTTTCTTGGAGGCACATAACTTATAATCTCACAAATAATAATTGTATTTTATATATATATATATATATATTCATATATATATATATATATATAAGTGGACACCTACAATAGTACACTGTCCCTGTAATAGCTAGCTGTCTGGCAGACAGAAACACTCCACACATTATGGCACTTGGAATGCCAATAAGTGCATAAATATGGTATTAATTAGATCTGTGTATTGGCAGATGAACTTTATTAGTGGTGTGACACCACAATTGACAACAGTACATTGAGCCCGGTCAATAAAACACACAATTTGATAGCCTGAATAACCAACTTATATGATCAAACCAATTATATCACCATATTTACCTCACTATATGCCACTTACCTGTGTAAGAAATGGCTCGAATAAAATAGGCAGAGACTGCTCAGAACCAAAGAGCAAATAATATACTAGATTTAACAGTACCCCAGTACCCAAGACGGCAAGTGGATCAGGATGTCCTTGGTTTCTAAACAGTGTTTATCTATTAGTAAACCACCCTAATAAGATATAATTTAATGGTGCTTGAATTAAACATATTCACATTTACACAATCTATAGATAATCTGTTCCATTCCTTACTGGCCATCATGATACAAACAGATGGAATATAAAATAGTGAATAGGTAAGATAGTGAGATGATATATCGCACTTTTTTCACATAAAAATTACAAGTATTTTACTAAAACTAACTTGTCTAAAAATTGTTTGGCATAACATGAAGTAAATAAGTGGTAGGAAGTTATAATACGGATCTACTTCACAACAGTGCCTTCAGATTTTTATGAAAATGGCATCTTTACATTAAGGTGCATGATCGTCAGCAAGCTCAGCAGATGTGATCGCAGGATTTACCTGGTTTAACCTGTGTGACTGCTGGGTCTTTGATGCGTGAGGTGCTATCAAAACCACAGTAGTTCAGCTGGTCCCAGGTGTGTTCGTTTGATCTATGACGAGATGACAAAATTATACACATGGGCCAAGTTTCAACGATGTTGTTGACTAAGCCAGCATGGTTTTAATGTTCCTGGTATTGACTTGCTTTGCTGCAGATGTAAATCACCCTTTCAATATGCATGATTTAATAGTTGTTCTTTTACGTACAAACATCACAAGTGTATTGAAGGTTGTCGACATGTATAGTATTTAACATGCATAATGTAGCATTTTATCAGCAAATTTGCCAGTAGCGTGAACTGCCTGACATACAGTGTGTGGGTGCACACTTCGTGTAGGATGCTTGCTGCATTACCTAATGAGATAGCAAAGAATTACGTCAAATATCTCTTTAAATTGTCATATCTCTTGCATTGACAGGTCCTCATATTTTGCACAAATCTACAAAACCTGTCAACATTATTTTCCCTATTTTTATCACGTCATGTTATTAACTGCTAAACAGCCACAGTTTTGTCGGTCACATTACCAAATAAGAAGGAATCATCCAGGAAATCTTATAGAGAATGGTTGATGGGGAAAGATGCAGAGGAAGACCATGAATCACAAGGACAGACAACTGCAGGACAATGGTGGGGTACATGATGATCTAGACAAAAAGACACAGCAGGAATGATGCATTACAGTCGACCTTAAATGAGGAGGTGCCACCACATGACAAAAATAAGTTGTGTTCACACTGTATGTTTATTACTTATTAGCTAAGAAAATATAATATCACCATTCCTGCTACATTGATCTTCTATTGTAGAATTCACTTAGTCACAAACGATGCAACAACAAGACACATAAATTTTTAGCAGTGTCCAGTCTACTTAATCAATCAACTCTGCCATCAGTTGCGTATTCACACCCTTGACAAGTAAACAGATTCCACGGGTGGCAGACAGGAAACCCTTTCACTCTACCCCTTTGTGATGCAACTGTCTTAAAAGGAAAACCCTGTCTGTTGGCTATCTCCAGATGCAAATGAGTCAGTTTAGTGTGCAAGGGTGTTGCTGTCACTATTCCAGATGGTGTGAAATCAAGTGAATATCTCGACAAAGACCATGAAGATTGTGCTAAAAGTAGTGGAATCTCATATTAAATCATGGCCTTATATAAACATGTGTCTCCGCATGGATGTATCACTTGAGGATGTATTGTCTTGATGCTAAATCGAAGGAGACCATTCATTTCATTTTATCCACCATAAGTGACAGATGCACTATGGGTAAGGGTACGGAGAAGATGGGTGATGATGGTCTGAAACTCATCTACTGCCAACTAAAATATACCAGCCTATCAGTAAACTCAATACAGAATATTCTAGAATAAATACACAAGTACTTACTTGGGATGGTACCCTTTGTTGAAAATGTGCTTGGAATGACTTTGAAATCTGCAAAAATTAACAATTCCACTGTTAGGTGATGTTGTGTTCAGTTTATGACACAAGATTACAATATTTGTATATAGTAAGATATCATAAACACATTAACAAAATACATTACTGCCCACGATTACTGGGAAAGGGATATATTAATGTGTGTCTACAGATGGAGTTTGGGCAATTCCAAGGATTTAAACAATGGCTCAGGGTTTCAAGGTCATTGTTTTGCTAGGTGATTGGTGTACAAAACTGGAGCAGAATTTTTAATTGGCCTAAATCACACAAAAATTTATAACAGTAAGTGTGAAACAGATGTTTTTGAAATTAGTAAACCCACAAGATGTTTGGGCAAGAAATCTGTTTTCTATGCAGGCTATTATTTATTTGTGAAATGATCTGTTGTTGTAACCTACAAAGCTCTAAATTAACTCTTGCAAGCCACTAAATGCAATTAATCAATATATCGACTTTTTTACAAGAGTACAATATGACACAACTGTTTTTAACATGATAATGGACAGAACATGTCGCCTTCAGGGAAAACATTATTTTATTTCACAGGAGATTATTTATTTATGTGACCAACATTACTTATAATGTAGAC
Source organism: Paraescarpia echinospica (assembly GCA_020002185.1). Classification (NCBI taxonomy): domain Eukaryota; kingdom Metazoa; phylum Annelida; class Polychaeta; order Sabellida; family Siboglinidae; genus Paraescarpia; species Paraescarpia echinospica. The sequence goes on along the minus strand of CM034535.1, from coordinate 50,421,692 downwards.
ATAATTATTTGATAAAATCTACATAATTTTTATTTTTCCAAAATCGGAAACAATCTTGTTTCTCATAACAACATTAATTGTTCGCAATGACTAACTTAGTTATCAAATTCTGTAATCTTTCTCTCCAAAACACAAGATAATCAACATCAACTGGCATGTAAAACAGCCACAACACATGTTCATACACAGGGGATCATACATATACTGACATAATGTGTTGCCAGCCAGCCACACCACATGTTCATACACAGGGGATCATACAGATACTGACATAATGTGTTGCCAGCCAGCCACACCACATGTTCATACACAGGGGATCATACATATACTGACATAATGTGATGCCAGCCAGCCACATCACATATTCATACACAGGGGATCATACAGATACTGACATAATGTCTTGCCAGCCAGACACATCACATGTTCATACACAGGGGATCATACATATACTGACATAATGTGATGCCAGCCAGCCACACCACATGTTCATACACAGGGGATCATACAGATACTGACATAATGTGATGCCAGCCAGCCACACCACATGTTCATACACAGGGGATCATACATATACTGACATAATGTGTTGCCAGCCAGCCACACCACATGTTCATACACAGGGGATCATACAGATACTGACATGTGTTGCCAGCCAGCCACACCACATGTTCATACACAGGGGATCATACAGATACTGACATAATGTGTTGCCAGCCAGACACATCACATGTTCATACACAGGGGATCATACATATACTGACATAATGTGATGCCAGCCAGACACACCACATGTTCATACACAGGGGATCATACATATACTGACATAATGTGTTGCCAGCCAGCCACACCACATGTTCATACACAGGGGATCATACAGATACTGACATAATGTGATGCCAGCCAGACACATCACATGTTCATACACAGGGGATCATACATATACTGACATAATGTGATGCCAGCCAGCCACATCACATGTTCATACACAGGGGATCATACAGATACTGACATAATGTCTTGCCAGCCAGCCACATCATATGTTCATACACAGGGGATCATACAGATACTGTCATAATGTGTTGCCGGCCAGTCACATCACATGTTCATATACAGGGGATCATACAGATACTGACATCATGTGTTGCCAGCCAGTCACATCACATGTTCATACAGAGGGGATCATACAGATACTGACACAATGTGTTGCCAGCCAGCCACACCACATGTTCATACACAGGGGATCATACAGATACTGACACAATGTGTTGCCAGCCAGCCACACCACATGTTCATACACAGGGGATCATACAGATACTGACATAATGTGTTGCCAGCCAGCCACATCAAATTTTCACACACGGGGGATCATACAGATACTGACATAATGTGTTGCCAGCCAGTCACATCACATGTTCATACACAGGGGATTATACAGATACTGACATAATGTGTTGCCAGCCAGCCACATCACATGTTCATACACAGGGGATCATAGAGATACTGACATGATGTGTTGCCAGCCAGTCACATCACATGTTCATACACAGGGGATCATACAGATACTGACATAATGTGTTGCCAGCCAGCCACATCACATGTTCATATACAGGGGGTCATACAGATACTGACATAATGTGTTGCCAGCCAGTCACATCACATGTTCATACACAGGGGATTATACAGATACTGACATAATGTGTTGCCAGCCAGCCACATCACATGTTCATACACAGGGGATCATACAGATACTGACATAATGTGTTGCCAGCCAGCCACATCACATGTTCATACACAGGGGATCATACAGATACTGACATAATGTGTTGCCAGCCAGTCACTCATATGTATATCTGCGCACAGCATAAACTACATATATAATGTAGCCATCTCCACGCTAAAAAATTCTGGAAACACAATCGTCAAGAGCAGTCTCAAAATCACTGTCACGTCATTAAAATACCCACAAATCATAAAGTAAAATAGTGATCTGACCCCAGTTGTAGAATCCATCAATGTCAACAGAACAATCGTGCAACCTCACGTCATCAACCTAATCCTAGACAGGTGCATGGCTCATGACATGGGCATCACATGCTACTGAAGTCATGACAGCATGACCAGATGGCCCAATCACCTATGCACATGTCACATGTGATTGGCCTGATCGGTCAGGCGTGACGACACGACAAGCTTTATTAATTTGCAATGCCCAAGGCAAACTTTACCTCGATGGCCATTGCAATGTATCTGCGAATGAGTTATTGATACAGAAGACGTATGAAATGACGGGTCTTTTATTTAGAATATTATGGAATTTATGTTCATTCATCAATCTTATGAATTCACATGTACTTACTTTCTCTAAAACATTCTAAAGACGGAAAATTCACATTAATTAGTTTCTGATCAAATATGACCTTATAATGACAATCCATTTGGACTGGCTCATCATTTGATTTCAAGATATATTAATATATCAGCTACAGTTGATATCATATTTCACCAATGCCAATTCTTAGATTTGTTCTCAGGATGAGTTTGACGGTGTATCCATGAGTTGTGGTATACAACTATACACCATACTACATACATCAATAGATAATCTGCTCCATTCAGGTATCGACAGTCTTGCCTCATGCCTCAGATTCCTCCTTACCTTTGTGCATAAATAATCACCTGTGTTAGCCTAATTAATTAAATCAACGCGTACCTGAAGAATGCCAAGTACACGATTACGGCCTACGAGTGTTCATGTTCTAGATGGCTCACATCCTCATGCCGGTCGACCAAGCACAGATGTGTTAAGCTATTGCATCCGTCCATTGTATTATTTATGAGCTTGTCAAAACAAATGCCATGATTTATTAATTTGCTCCACAGGAGCCGAACCAAGGTAATGCAATGTTGGTGTTGGGACAATAGGCAGCCTGACCAACAACTTGAGCACAACTGACCACTGGGCACTATTGCTGAAGAGGTAGAGAAAGCAGACCTACATGTTGAGTTATTAAGGGATCACTTCAGAATGTCGATGTCCGATATCAGATTAAATTACTTTCGTTTCGTGGAGGCCGGGGGGGTCAAAGGCAGTTTTCTCAGGCATTGGACATTGATAGTTTATGCTTTGGACCAATACTGTTAATATAATTATATCATTATTTAAATGTTTACAAACTTTCATCTGCAAGGTTGGGGGCTGAGGCAAGATGTAATTTTGTCTGATATTGGACAGTGGACACAAACATTCTGAGATGATCCATAACACAGTCAGGAGTATAGAAAAATAGGATCAGAATAGGATGTTTTATCATGTTTAGATGTTGTTGTACAAAATATATTCAATGGAGAGTAATGTGACACTCGCCTTTGTGAATCTGATGGGTTTTTTGGAATTGATTATATTTTAAGCTGAAATTTGTTTTGGTGTGGTTTGAAAATGTTGACTAAAATGTTAAGTTTGTCATGAAATAACTAAGTAGTGAACATGTTATGAAATCTGCATGGGGCTAGAGAATTGCTAAATAACTATGAATTTATGTTACAAACCAGATTGAAACACATTTAGTTTGTGACAATTTAACAAACAATACCAAATCAGGAATCATTTTAATAATGACATATTTTCAGTTGTCTTGGGAATAAAGTTTTCTCACAATTCCACTATTGCTAAAGCAAGATTAGCCAAAGTTCTGGTTTATGTTCCTTGTATTCATGAAAAAACTAAGTTATATGTCAACAAACTTGACCGCTCTCATAATTATAACGAAAACACTTGGACATGCTCTGCTGACATCATGATAATACCCAGATCTACTGTGAATCTTCACAATGTCTACCATGACAAAGACAGGACATTTTCCCACACTTCTTCAAGGTGACACTCTTTCATCTGTCCAACTCGCCAACCAGTAAACAACACTATATTCTAAACAAATTACAATGCATCACGACACCGAAATAAGACATTTCCACCCTCCTGTCATTGTATAACATCAAGCAAGCCAACAAACAATACTTCAGAAGAAAATCGCCGAGGACATATGTATATCATGTGTACATTTTCAAACACTTTTCATCAATATTCATACCAAAACATGGATGTTTGATGATCTCCCTGTAGCATATCTGTTCTACGTCACCTTCCAAAGTTATATATTAATTTATACAACAGACTTGTCTAATATTACTGCGGTACTTTTGAATCAAACATGTTAGTACACATCAAATGATTTCTATATATATATCAACCAGAAAATATTGTTTATGTACGAGATACAATGGAAACCGAGCTGGGATAGAATAGATAGGTAGATAAAAATGGATGTCGAGAAACATGTGAATTACAACCACAAATGCTATACAAATACAATTCAAATCACAGTGCAGTGTCTGTAGTATGTATTAACGTAAGAATAACATCCAACAATAACTACAACATTCCAAGTCACCAGCTGCAACTGTTATTTGCGATTATACACACATAGAATGAATTATAAACAAAACAAAAGGAAATTAATACTAATAAAGTTAAACATCTAATATATTTCTTGCAACTACTCAGTGTTGTTTACTAATCACACTATATACTTGCATTCACATAAGATCAGGGACTAATGCAGGATCATATTTTTGCACGTCATGACAGCGCCATGCATCATGTGCCCTGAAATTTTACTCGTCCAAATGACGAGTTGACACAATCCACATGTGCGGTGCCTGTCACACAGCCCGTAGTATACAAAGGGCTAGTTCGGTCATTATAGTTGACATGTTTGTACCTGTCAATCAAAATGTTTAGTTGCTCCCTTGGATAGGCTGAGTCTCCCGGGGGGACTCGGCCTATCCAAATGACGGGTGACGGGTCTCTGCATTAGTCTAAGCATAAGATCCATAGATGTAACAATAGTTCTGTGTAGAAAAAAATTACAGTAGTTCCCGGATGTACTCATGTGTAACAATATTGTATCTCTCACAAAAACTCAGCTGACATTGTATATTTCAATGGCCAACTGTTATATTATTTTATATCACCAGCCTACATTTAGGATGACATAAATACACAAGGACATTACATGTTTTTACCATTTGAAATACTGAAGCAGGAAACATTTGTTAATCTGGTGATTGACATTCTAGTTAAAGGTTTCATTGGTTAATGGGACAGTCGATTTCCTTGAGTTATTATACTAGACAAGGAGCACAAGAACTGTCCAAGTGTGGAAAACCTGAACTTTGGTTTTGTTACAAACACAGGATTTATGGTTGGCATTACCGTTAATGTTTGCGATGTTTCTTTGCATGCAGTGTCAACAAGCAATACTCAAGACGTATACCAGGTGTACAGTGGTATGTTTGTGGAGTATCGAGGTGCGTATGTAATAGATAGCGATTCCACACTGTTTGTGACATCAGATGTCAACATGTCCACAGCCTATTACAGCATACGTATGTTGCCAGATAAATCCAATGTTTCTTTACAAAACTAAACAAACCCTTACAAAGACAAAGGGAAGCATAATGGCACCAATCCTGTACACATGGTAGACTACAATCCATTCTATTCAGCATATATATATAGATATATAATTATGTATATATATATTATATATATATATTATATATATAACTTTTTTTACCTTTATATATATAATATAATATATATAAATACAGGGATTGCATTGGACAGTGGAAACGCGTCAATGAAATGCTGTATGTTGGAATGCCGCATATTTTTTGTCGCCTGTGCCCAAAAGATGCATACAGAAACCTGTCTCAAAAATTGAGGGGCACTTGTGTAGAATCTGGGCCCACCTCAATTTTGCCATTATTAATTATAATTTTGCCTAAATTTCACACATTGATGCAATCATTAAATCATTCCACATCATCCCAGGCATATTTGTGCTATAAATATTGCGTCTTAGTGCATTTTGAGGCCCAAAATGGCAAATAGTGCTCCGGTTTGCTCCAGTCTGCACCCGAGCACAGACAACTGATTGAACAATGGCCTGAATGGAGTTATTTAAATTACATCTTACATTGATGACTGGATACTGAGAACAGTCTAATCAATACCCTTGTGCCTTGTCTACCCCTTACCTGTCATTGACATTGTTTATAAGCTGTAGATGAGCACCATGGACAGCGTTTGTTGCCGCCGATACCATATTATCGCACATTGTCAACTTTCAAGTCTTGCCGAACAAAATGCAATCCATTTATATCTATACAAATAATATCCACCCATAAATCTACACTATATGCCTCAATGTCACAAACTGCTGCATTGTATTTCTCAGTTAGAATGTCCCTGTCCTTGAAACAGTAGACTGTAGTAGCATGACCAATCCATGACAAATGGGGCACACCTATGCAGACTGTATCTAGTTGTGTAACATTGCAGATTTTGAAAAACATTTCTGAGCATGTTGATATTGATGGTTATATATTACGTACCCAGAAATATGCCGAGCAGGCAGTCATGAATAGAATTCACACAAATGAAATAATAACATGATTACATATAATATTTAAAAAGTAATGTTCACATTTACCAGGTTATTTAAGCAATCATACTATCATGCAAATTTATTAATAAAATTTTAATCAACTGATTTGGGGCACATCAGATTTCGAAAAGGCACACAGTTCTATCTCTGATGTGCCCGAAGGGCTCATGCATGCCTTTCTAGAACGATCCCTGTATATATATATATAATATATATTATGTATCTCCTGGAATACAGGCAAATCTCGTGTGGATTTTTGCTTAAAATCTCCAACAGCACTACCCCCCCATCTGCCAATGTCATCATTTGAGACAGCACGACATCACAGGACACAAATGCCTAACCGCTGTTCCGGTGAGAAATCTCCAACTCCCTCCCCATGTCAAGATCCGAGAGACAGCGCGATCTCCCAGAATTCAAAGAAAAGTTGGCAGGTATACTGATGTGACTTGTCCTTGGCATCCTTCTGTCTTGAACAGACTAGGTTTGAACCACATCAATGTCAACTCGGTATTACACATTGCCTGGTATGACTCAAGAGGCTCACTCCGGCATGGCAGTCTCAGCCGCACTTGCTATAGATGAAGACAGGGTGTGAGCTCAGAGGGTGCAGGATTTGCAAACGTGTGCTTTCCGTGGTCCCTCTTCTCAGCCAGTTGTGATTTTAATTTTTGTCTTTTTTAAGTGAAAAAGTTAAAACAAGTTCTTATATGGTGCAGTATCCAGTCCTATGGTCTCCTCAAAGCACTTTATACTCTACTCCCTGGCAGGCCCGTTCAATCGAACACCATGTGAATTTCTTTGGAAAGCATTAATCAGCCTCACTGAAATTACTACATGAAGACTATTCATATCCACTGCTGTCTATAGCCAGGTACTCATTCATAGAGCTGAATGAACTGGAGCAATGCAGAGTGAACAAATTTGCCCAAGGTTCAAAGTGACAGCACAAAATTCGAACTTGGGTTCTATCGATTGAGAGTCCAATGCTCTATCCACTGTGCCACTGCACTCTACTTCTTTTCAAGCTCATTTTGACTGTCAACCTCCAATACAAATTGCATACACACTTACTATGTTATTATTTTGCAGACATTATAATTAGATGTATCATATAAATAATTATGTACCCGTCACTACCTGATATGCGTACATCTAGTTATACTAATATAGATGTTCGTCTCGTTTAGTTTTGTTAATTAATGTCTGTACATACCTAAATATTTGTACGAATAACATGTGTCTACTTTTTGTAACCCAACTTTTTAATTTATAAATGAAAATACAATGGATCATTTTATAATGTTTTCAGATACCGTGCTCTAGAAGCAGACCAAAAGGCAGAGGTATTTTTATGTCAGGTTTAAGATATCAATGCAATCTAGCTTGTCTCCGAAACCACACATGAATATATATAAATGTCTGAAAGCTAAACCATGTTTGTATGTTCCTGGTGTATAACCACAAGTCTGCATAAACAATTCAGTGCATATTTTATGCCATATGTGATGGGCCATAAACATCTATTGATTGCCATGTGCATGGTGACGTGCCGTAATAATAAAGCATTGTCCAGCGATTGTCCTGCATGCTTAACGATGGCTGATTTATGCTCCTGGATTAGTTATTTCTGGTGTTGTACGGTTAGATTAGAGTTGGCTCTAGCACAGTAAATAATAATGATAATAATAATGTGTGGAGTTTTGTAGTGCTAGTATCTGCCCCCACAAGGCACTAATGGTACTTACTCAACTACCATCTAGCAAGTGTTTGGCAGTGGTCTAATGAAGTACCCGTAAGTATTTTTGTAGATCAATCCCATTGATTCTAAGAGGTCGCATGTTGCAGTTTTTTCCATTTTCCTTGAATGTGATCATTTACTCCCGAGGCACAGAGACCAAGTAGAATTAGGGACAAATAGCCTGCCGAATTGAGGTGAAACAATTTTCCAACTTTTGAAATGGCTGTATGTAGGCCCTCAATTGACATTCCAGACTACTGTGACTGTGCACCCTTGCCATTTGGAATAGATGTCATATTTTGTTTCATTTTTTTACATTTATATATTTTATACACCATATATTTTCTAACAGACAGAAGCGTGTATACATAATAACAGAAATGACCCATAATCCCTTTTCAGAAGTGAAACTCCATGTGAAAATATGGGTTTTCAAGAGTAAAGGCATACAATTTCAACTAAACATTGACATCAGAACTACTTGTAAAGACAAATGAAGTACTTAAATATTTCCATGTAAAAATAGCACAATCAATTAATAGATAGCAACAATGAATTATACTAGCAGAACTTGTTTTTTAACTACTTACAATAATTAAATGCTTTCCCATTGTTATTTTCCAGTTACTGTTTCTGCTGAGATTATAAATTTCATTCCCAGGTTAAATTCCAGTTGCAATATTGTTCACCAACCTTCCACCAAATTGTCAATGTCTGCTGAACATGTACTGTTATTGTACACTTAGGATACAAAAGTAAATATGTTGGTATACAGCACAATGTCCCATCCTTATGAGTAAATGTAACTCCTTCAAAGCACTAAGATACAAGTCACCCCCAGACTGATCTGCCTACCCATACACCAATTCAATTTCTCTGGATGCATTCAGCCATGCCACCATTCCTACAAGAAACAATTCAAACATGTAGATCCATCAATATTTAATGTATGATTCTCATTTAACTTAACTAAATTTCACAGCTTTCTAAGAGAAGTGAGAGGATTACACCCTTGGTTTTTATGACATAGACTCCAAAGTGCTATCAAATCTCAGAAATACACATCATTAGTTCGCCAGAAAATCTTACAACAGCCGCAATTGAATCTGAAAAAGCTGACATAATTCTCACCAATTAAAACTGTCTACAGCGTGCTATACAGTGTGGGGTATTTGTATGCAACAACTTGGTGAAAGTGACAAATGATCACCCCAGGTAAAAAGGTCGCATAATTCCCATGTATTTCCTGCTATTATTAAACTCACCAGCACACCAGGAGTAAAAATATCAACACCTGATTGACTTATTTCTTTTATCGACTGAGCTTTAATTACTAGGCGGGCCCAAGTTCTCATGGCCTTTTGTGGTCATGGTTCGTCGACGATGCTGAACCAGACTTGAAGGTGATTAATTTCACACAAGACATGATTCACCAAACAACTTGGGAGTACTTTGTATGAGCATATCAGCATTGTACTTGATAATTCAAAATCTAAAGGGTGGAGCTTATAGTGAGGTTTAATAGAATCCACACCCTGTGATTATAATTGAGTGTGACAAGTGTGTAAATTGAATCAGTTGGGGGCAGTTAATGTGTAATGTTGCCACTGAGAACTAGGATAAACTGGTATATTTATTCACAGCATGCTTGCAATAGCCTTATTAACAATGCCAAGACTCCAAGCACACAAACACCAAGTGTAATGGCAGTAACATTAACCATTGGGGGGTACTCATTAACACCTATGGGGTGGGTATTCACACACAATATACATGTATCATGTGTATGATTGTGTGTGTTTGTTGATACGCATGTGCACTTATGCATTTGTGCAGGAAAATCATTTCTGTAACATATGAAATATGTAACTTAAATCAAATGTCAAAATGAACTAAACATTCTGCAGCTTGCAAGAACTTAAAAAGTAATTTAATCAATAAATGTTCAGTATCATACTGTCAGAATAGATTCAGAAAATGCATTTATCAAATTCACACATACCGGTATTACACATCACCATGTATGCTCCTAGGTTTGGATTTGATCTTTAAAAAGGACTAGTATTTGAAATCGCTGCAGGGTGCTTAAACCACACCCTATTATTTAGGATAATGTAGCCCCAGGGCCTGGACTCACCTTAAACACAAACTAAAAAGGTTGATGCTCACATGATACAGGAGTACAATAACAAAATTAAATACGCCATGTCTTTTTTGAGACAGAATCGATCAACCTACAATCTCTGACTAATGCTTAGAAGCAATCATTGTATATACCTAGCCAAGCTGAGGTAAACAAATAGTATTCACCCAGGATATCTTTAGAGCAAATTACAGAGTGACACAGACAGCTATACAACTGGTCTACTTAGCTGTATCTCCCCGAGGCAACAAACAATTATGGGGTAATTACCCTAACCCTACAGCTGTCATTCTGGTATAATTACAATACATTATACTTACCTCTGAGAGAGAGACAGAGAGACAGAGAGAGAGAGAGACAGAGACAGAGACAGAGAGAGAGAGAGAGAGAGAGAGAGATATATATATATATATATATATATATATACACATTTTCCGTTGCATACTAGCTAAAGAAGACCATTTCTGTACAAAAAAGAAATATTTTATTTCAAAGTTAACTTTCAAAAATAATGAATTCTGTGAAATATATAAAATATCACAATGTTATAATCTCTGCATCTAAATAATAGTTTTACGATGTGGTTAACTTTTCTAACAACATTAATTTGTGCAATATTTGTAACACAGTAACAACTGTATATAATTAATTTAGATCATAAAATAATTCTGTCACACAATTACAAATAAATTACTAGTTGTTTCTAATGCAGCAGTGCTTAATATAGAGAGGTGGTACTTCTGCTCTTTTTCCCCGATCACGGTAGATCCTTCCGAAATCGCAAATTCCATGATTTCGCTCGGTTTTTGCGATTGCCGAATTTCCGTTTGAAACGACAAATTTCGTAACTCCAAGTAATACAAAGAAAAGAATATAAACTGCAAACAGGAATAATTAAATGGCAGAGATTACCTGTTGACATACTGTCCATCACGTACTTCAGCATCCAAAAGTTCATAGCACAAAAATTGACAATTTAACAGATAAAAAATATGTCAGGAACAAATCACCTGCAGATGACACATTGTCACCGAAGTACAGGTGGGGCAATTACTACCTGGCGTGCATGACACAACGTCCGGCGATGACGCAGCATTTGATGATGACTCTGCATAATCTCTTTCTACCTTTCACTTCAATAATTATTGGGTGGAGCATTTATCAGCTTCAGACCACCCTGCTGGTATTCTGACCTCTGACCTATTGCCCTGCCTAGTAAAGGTTAAACGTTTCCTTTTACAGGTATAGTGTATGCCTGAAATGCCCATCAGATGTGTGCTAATTTTGCCAGTGGTGTAATAACACCCCAAGTCTGTTTCAACTCGGCAAGTTATTCATTGGGTCTACCTGATCAAGTGGATTATATATACAGCCACATGCAAGCAGAATGGAAGCTTTCAAATATCTCATCCATTTTACACTGCATCATTTGAGCCCACATTCATGACAATTGAGGATACTTTGTGATCATTTGTAAAAAAAACCTACAGTTCATTAAAAAGAAAATCAATCATTTACTTTTACCACAGAAAAATAACAATACTAATTACAAAATCAGCAGAAATACAGCAGATGGGATGTCTTCATTTTTTTAATTAGTTTAAACAAATTATAATTAATTTACCTATTCTTAAAAAAAAAACAGCCATTTGTATGAATTTGTTAAATCCCGGCCTTTATAAGGGTCAAATTTTTACCGTTCTAAAAATGTCCCAGTAGATATGCGCATCTGTGTGCGCACACATACAATCCTGTCCAAAATGCATACACAAGCACATATATATATACATGTACAGGGCTGTATATAATAACACATGTATTGAAGCCACAATAAAATATAGTTGTGTTTCCGGTAACATTTGATTTTTTAAATAGGGTAGGTAGGTAGGAAAAACATTCTATTTTTTTAACATTTTACTACAAAAAAATAGAGTAGGCAGACCTATTGTAATATTTTATTTATTTTTGTTCAACCATTTTAGCTAGTGTCATATGTGACGCCATCCAACAGAATTTGTTAGAACTACGAAACCCAGACTACATCACTTTGAGCCAGTGTAACCTAGGCTGTTGTTATTCCTTAAAGTTTTGTGTTCAAAACCGGAATCTGTACACTTATACATGTTCTAACGAAGTGACAATATATTTAATTAACAACATGTCTTCAATGCGCTTAGCGGACAACCAGACAACGATCACGAAACAGTTTATGTTAGTGCCTTGCGCCCACGTCCTTGTTTACGTCGGTTGACACGAGGTACGTAGCAGGGGCGCCATGACACTTCGCAACAATTTACGCGGAAATCCATCCAATAGTAGGGACGATCGCAGAATTTCCGTTCCAAAAGGTAAATTCTTGTTACTTTTCAGGACTTTTGCAATGATTATCTGTATTTGTTATCATGTTGAATGATCGTTGTAAGTCTTACAGGGATATAATATAATGTTAAAAAAAAAGTTTTTGTTCAGAGACAAGGGTCGGCATCATAAAAATATTTTTCTTTTGTTCTTGAAAAAATGTATGGTGTTGCACAGAAATACTAGGAATGGTCGGGTTACCGGAAACACAGGTATTATTTTACTTGGCCTGACTCAGATTTTAAAAGCATAATGAACATATAAATAACAGTGATATATCAGTTTTTTGCTCTTCAAATTTCCACCCATCCAAAATGAACTCAGCCCATTCAAATGACGGGTGGACGGGTCTATATAAGATAGATAAAGCTATTGCTACGCCAAAGACCTGATCTTCTAAATTATTTGGTAAATCCAGCTATAAACAAAGTGTGTGAAATAATGACCACATAACATGGTAAGTGACCATTAATATGCTATCAACACAGTCCAAGGACAATGCTATGCCCTATCATTGATGACAATGTCCCAGAAGCTGGACAGTGTACTAAATATCCCATGATAAATACGATATGGGCACCACACAGTATACCTTCGTCAATGGCCAACTGATAGAGCGAAATAATGGTGAAATACCCAATTAATAATATAATCAGGAGTGTGCATCCATGCTAAATAATATGGACTACCAACATTTCGAGCCAATTAACCCATGGTTGGCATCTGTGCCAGGTGCAGAAGTGGGCGGCCAAATGGGACAGGAAATTCGAAAGAGAAACAAGATCTAAATGGAATCAATAGGCAACGGGTGAAAGCACTCAGCTCGTAAAAAATAAAAAGCTCATAAAATAAAAAGGAAGTATCAAAAGGAAGGATATATAAGACACAAATCAGTATCATACAATGTGGTGTTTTATGGACATACAATTGATAAGAGAATCTGTCAAAGTTTAATTGATTGTGGTACTAAAAAGAACAATGAAAAACTGCATTAGATGTCTTGTAAGTAACATAACATCCATCATTAGTGTGAATAAAAACAGCATCTAGTATGATTTACTGTTGTTTTCTAGCTCATGAAATGACTAGATTTTTCATGTTTCATGTCTTGTGTGCATATAAAATATGTTTTGCAAAGTGCATTAGATACTGATTCTATTTGGTGTTACTTGGCATTTATGTGCATATTTATGACAATATAATCACAATAAATAACAATAAAATATATCGAGACTTCTTGCCAAATATGTGATTACTCAATGGTAGAAGAATTACATATTTTTGTCTTTCGATGCCTCATGTGAAAATATATTACCTGGAAAACAGAGCAGCTATTATGAACAATCTGTGCAAAATCACCATATACCCAGTAGATTGCCATGAAATACGCACATCAACTATTGATTCTGAGTTTGTGCCCCATGGACAGCTGGACTAATGACCTGTAATGACCACTTCTAATTACCTCCTCAATCACATCACATGATCATCACCCTCCATCCTATAATCACTCTCCATCCTATCATCACCCTCCATCCTATCATCACCCACCATCCAATCATCACCCTCCATCCTATCATCACCCTCCATCCTATCATCACCATCCATCCTATCATCACCCTCCATCCTATCATCACCCTCCACCCTATCATCACCCTCCATCCTATCATCACCCTCCATCCTAAGATCACCCTCCATCCTATCATAACCATGTTTGTTTCCACCTTGATCTCTTGCCATATGAGGACCACATCATTTAGTCCATTCCATGCTCTCCGTGATACTTCTTCATCTACCCTTCTGCAACTGTTTCACCTCTCGCCAGGGGCTTAGCCAGAGACCAGTCTGCCAGTCTTCAAGACTGGCAAATGACTGGCCAAAACATATAATTACAACTGATAAGACTGGTGGAATTTAGATTAAGTAATAGTTCCAAGTCTAGAGGCCAACATTAATGACTATCATGGGCACAACTGGTAGTGAAACAAATAGAATGGATCAATGTTAATTAAATAAATGTTTCCAATGACACTGGTTTGTCATTAAAAAATACACTGACCAACAATGGCTGTGATTCACGTGAATGGCTTCCACACAAGCTGTGTTCACGTGCTAAAAGGCACAATTTTTATTCATTCAACACTTGCAAAAAATTATTTCTGGCTAAGGGCCTGCCTCTCGCCTGTTTAACCATATTAATTACTCCTTCGCACCCACCCTCTATCAATCTTAATTTCAGTCTTCCTCTTCTTCTACCTCTCTCTTCTGTTTCCTGTGCTCTCTTCTTCAGTCACTTTCCTCATTAGTTATAATTACATCCTGCTGATCTCACCCTCTCCTTTGTGAATCGTCCTTAGTCATATGTGATACACACCATTGCAACGTTTATACAGGAAGACTTCAGTTTGTGGACAAAGAGTTTCCTGTCACCAGACATTTACATTCCTCATGGGGCACATCACTTTATTCCTGTGTAGGTACTAGGTACTTACCCTGGAATATACTGACACTATCTAGCAGAACACTATAGACTACTCAAATTTCATTTTAACAGAGAATGTCATTATGCCAACATCACATTGTGAGTCAGCCTACAATGACTCAGACTTAGACAACCCTGGCAGTCACAGCTCAGAGGGTGAGTGTTCCAGTTCAAAAGAATAGATGCAATCTCGTATTGTTTCCATATTTGTATGATGCGTCATTGTAGATCTACAAAAAAACTGATCTGTCTGTCTTATCTGTTTCTTAATTAGTGACAATTTTAGTTGTGTCACAATTAAGAATAATTAGCCATTCATATCAATGTTTTCTTGCACAAACCAGTAAACTAACAACTAACGTGGCCCTCCTGAATCAGAATGTGAATGTATTTTATTTAAGCTACGTGATTGTGTGAGTGTATGCATGCATGTGAGCGTGCAAACATGCATAATGCATGCACATACACACATATGTACTTTATAAAACATTTAAAAACTACGGTACCCTTCAAAATTTCCACCCAGTGTCTCACATCATTATGTATAACACCCCTAGAAGTACCCCTCCCAGCCGCCTCATTCACCCCAGGAAACCCCACCCAGACAGGTGAAATCGGCCATACGGAACAGCTGTGGCACAGAGATGCTGTGGATCTCATTATGAATTCATCAGCAGATTGAAACGGCATGAGGCAGCAGTTGTTAGAGACAAAACCAACAAGGCATCAAGTTCACGGTGATCAATACTTGCTTGTATGTCCACAAAGGAGATGTTCGTTAGCACACCCGGTGCCAGATTCTTGTCCAAGACAAGAGTTACTAATATTATCTCCAACTTGCTATATTTTGGTTGTTGGCTCAGCTAGAACTAGCTGCTATCTGTAAAGGTTTTTGTGATTGCAAAAGTAGGATTATTTTATGGTGTTTCTCACCACCCACTACTAAATCAGATTAAGAGTAGGACACATTTTTGTGTTAATATATTTCCAATGCTGTCACTTGGTTATAGTTAATTTTTATATGTTGTAAATTAAGTTGCATATACCCCGTTCCCTAATATGGTACTTGCACAGTAATTATAATTTTATATAGCACAATCATCATTGCAAAATTGTGAACTGATTGTTTCACTGACGGTGTTCTTATTGGTTTTGTTTTAAAAGATCACTGGTCTCTGACACATTAGTTTCAGGTTCAGCTAACTACATGCACTGTGCACTTCTGCCTGATATCCTTTATGCAAAATCTGTGTAACTGGTCATTACTGAGAACCATTATGAGCCTAGCCTGAGGACTCATTTCTTGGACATTTTACAAATTTATGAACATCTTGAACTATTCCAATGGAGGTTTGCATTCTTTCTTTCTTACAATCTGCCCATATGTTGTTAGCACGAGCTCGGTTCATTATATTTCTAATCACGACCACTATTCATAATTCCTATACATCATAATTACTGCATTTACTAAGGCTTCCTCTGACATAACACAACTGCCTGCATGTGCACTGGTGCGGTAAATGGGATTTCCTGTACTCTAACTAACAACACCAACACTACTTACTGCACATTCTCTGAGTAAACAGGATTTAGTCACAGCTAGGGTAACTTTAGGGCTTATACCTGTGAATACACCCCACCCTCCCCTGGGCAGCAGTAATGACAATAAAGTGCTACATGTCTATTGTCGGAAACCAGTGTTGAGTGACTGTGGGTCTTAATGTCTCTGGTCAGCTCAGTTCCCACAGAGTTGAACAGGAAGCACTACTGTGAAACAGCAGTACAGGTGTATTGTTAAAACATAATTATCTACCTTTTTCGGTCACAAACAGCCAGTGCTGTGGATCGATAGCTGTACTGCATCTGATGACTCACCAGCTAGCATGAATTTCCGTTAGGCCAGGTATACACATAAGGAAGATTGTACATCGTACATGATTGTTCTTCAGTCGGTTTGGTGCTCATCTCTTGACCAAACGGTACATGGTTCAATCCCTCTTGACCAATACAGCAATTCAATCAAACCTGGATACAACTTGCTGACTTATCTAAGCACTTTACTCCCTGGCAGACCTGTTCAATCGAACAGCATCTCAACTTCTCTGGGAAGCATCCAGCCATGCTGCAATTAATGCGCAAAGACTATTCGTACACAAATATCCACCACTGTCTATAGCCATGTACTCATTTGTTCACTGATACAGATTAAGTGAACTGGAGCAATGTAGATTGAACGAACTTGCCCAAGATTCGACACCACAGCACAGGATTTGAACCCGGGTTCTCTTGGTCGAGAGTCTGAAGCTTTATCCACTGCACCACTGCATCCCACTACTAGTCCACTACAGAGACAGAGATGAATAGATAAATTGAGGAAGCTGGAAATAGATGTCTTTTTGTTGAGACAACAGCCACACTCGGTGTGGGCCACAATAACTTTGTTTTATCTGAGACTGATGTCTATATCATTAACAGAGGAAGTAAATCATCCCACGCAAGGTAAACATGTAACCTGTCATCGGCTCACACAGCCTGTGCTATATAAAACTCGGTCGTAGATGTTGTACTTGTAGACGTAGTCTTTTTTATAAACATGCACTAACGTAAAAATTACTCCTACGTTATCCCTAGTAAAATGGGGCTGTTTCGTTTTTGGATTGGAACATACATCGGCAGAGTATACCTATATAAAATAACAACTGCTGCACTGCCACGACAGTGTACACTTACCTATGTTATAACTACACGTGTGACAGGCTTGAGTACAGCTCAACGACTGGCGAGTAACTTCCACAGGATCGCATTAAACACGAGCACTAAATCTTGCGCGAGATATTTCCGCACAGCGATTGTCACCGACTCTCAGTCTCGCTCCGAACGGACGGCTCAGCTTGTCGATGAAGGTTTCCTATTTCTGCCATCCTATCTCGAAAAAATACACCTGTAGTCTTTGTGTGTACATAACAAGCTGTGATCCCACACGTGCGCGCAACTCGCCGTCTGTCGTCTTTGTGTTTACCTGGCCCTTCTCAGCCACTCAAGCGCAGCAGACAACAGCCTTCGGTAATGACAAGGCGAGAACACGCGCCGCCGAGCATCAGCTGTGTGGCAGTCATGTGACACCATCATGTGATAGTCGTAATACGCGCGCGCCGTTCGTATTTTAAGAAATTATACGCGCGGCGTCATCACATACGCGTATAAATTACGAGGTGAAATCGCGAAGATAAGCCCCGCGGTATGAGTTATCTCAAATTGGTTATAAACAATGAAAATAATTGTAAATTAGGCACTTGTGCAGAAGTGTTTTAGAAACTGAATCGAGATACAAACGACATATGTGTTAAGAATCAAGCCTCCGGCCTTGGGGTTCTTCTACGTGTTGTGTCTGTCGCAGGCATTGGCGATCATGGCTACCAAACTCGCTAAATTTTTTTATTCGCTGACGTCCTCGGTATTACCCACTCGATCTTTCCTGTTGTTACTTGATGTTCTTGTTGTTGCTTTCTCTGTGCCCTGTGGATCCTGTTTGCTGTTTTCTTATTTTGCATATGGTATTTCTTTTTGTTCTGCTGTTCTAATGATGTCTTAATTACTTTTCTTCCTATGGTAGTCTCAGCATTCTTCTCAACAACCACATTTCTTTTGCTTTTATGTTTTTTTTGTAATCCTTTAGGTATTTGCTCAGCTTCCTTCACCTTCTCTTCGCCCTCTTGGCGGTGAACTGATGGCATCCGAGAGTGCTGTTATCAAATTTGTTCAGCTTCACCAGCTTCTCACCGCTGTCTCGGCTGAACTGATAACATCCGAAGACGAGAGGGGGGGTTGCTGCTGACATGTTTTTGCCGCAACGCCGCCGATTATTGGGGAGGGGGGGGCAGAAAACCATATGTCCTCCTACAAATTGCACCCATCTTTCACGGCCAGAACAAAAACACCTTAATCCTCTCATAAAACATCGATTTCCACCCTTCATTGACTCTCTCCACAAAAACAAACATTCACGTTCACATTTACTGGGGGGCAGAACCATATGTCTGCCCCACCGAAATTCCAGGGGGCAGCTGCCGCCCCCCGTTCCCGCTCCCGCGCCTATGATTCACATCCACATAGCAGAATTGGTTCTATCTATCACTGTAATACATGTTTCTCATTTTAAGTAACAATGCTTGATAACATCGTTGCATCGACCATCATTATTATGTTATTAATGATCCCAGATAGTTAAACTTATGAATGAACTAGCCTCAGAAGAGTACCATTTGCTACATTATTCAATGTTGGAGTATCCGTTTTCTTTTTGGGATAGTCATGATTTTTTCTTTCTATTCGAGGACAAACTTTTTTCACTTTCCCTAATTATTGAATCTGACATATACTCTATGTTATAGTCGATATGTTTTATTTTCAGCAATCAGTACCCTGTCGTCTGCAGTATGTATTACTCACAATTCGTATATCTTATTATAAATTTCAAAAAAAAATTGTTTGGGTTTGTCCACCAATGACAGCATCACCCTGATCCGCAATATTGGGTAGGGTGAATAGGGCGCTTGTAACAGTTAGAGCGGGAAAAGGGGGGAAGGAGTACAGAAAGCTGTTAAAATGTCCGCTTGAAAATTACTGACAGTTTGACACGCGCGTGCTTCCAGCAGGTGTTGCAATGGAAACAAAGGAGTGTGAGTTCTACTTCCGGTACCCGTTGATCATTATGTATCTAAATGTACAAGTGTACTCTCATATAGGGCCTATGCGTTATTATACAGTACACGTTGTTCAATACAGTTAGCCTATGCAGTTCCTGAGAAGAATGCTTAGAGTATCATGTTCTTTTTGTTCTTCTTCCCCTGGCTCCCTTGCGGGGTGGGGTCCACGTCACTCGGTAGCTTCTTTTATTTTTCTTGTAAGTTCTTTCCACTTCTCTATCTCGTCCGCAATGGCCATTAATTCATGACTGTTCATGCCAGCCCTTCCCCTGTCTCGTTTTATCCTGTCGTTCCATCTCAGCCTTGGTCTTCTTCTCCGTCTTCTGCCACCCTCTTCTATTTTCCACGCTCTTTTCGGCAGTCTGTCTTCAACCGTTCTTTATTTTTTCATTCCAATCTCCTCTCTCAATTCCTTCATCTTCCTTCTATCCTCTCGAGTTACTCTACATATTTTTCTGACCCAGTTGTTTTCTGCTATCTGTAGTTTCCCCTCCTGTCGTTTTGTCAGTGCCAGTGTTACCAACCCATACATACAGACTGGTACAACGCAAACTTCCAATACTTTTCCTTTCAGTTGTTTCTTCAGTTTTCTGTCCCACACAATGCATTCTACGATCTTCCATACTGCTGCTCCTGCTTGCACCCTCCTGTGTATTTCTTTACTATGTCTTCCATCTTCACACATTGTACCGCCCAGGTATACAAAGCTGTTCACTTGTTTAATGGTCTTTCCGTCAACAACTACATGCAGATCTACATCCTGTTCACCTATCTTAGAGTATCATGGGTAGAAACGAAAACCAATGAAGAAATCCTTCGAACAACAAATACTAAAAGAAAGATTATAAGCTAGGAAACAACAAGAAGGGTTTATGGGCCGTGTAATAAAAAAGTAAAATTTACAACATCTGACAACGGGAAAGATTCAATAGAAAAGATGCAGAGGACGGTAGGAAATACAAAAAAAAATTGATAGTCTAGCAACATGGCTTGGAAGGAGCCCAACAAAAACGTAAAAAAATACGTGAACACTGAAGGGCCATGATCGCTAACACCTGCCACATACATGACAACTACAGAAGAAAAGCCAGTTACAGCCAATGCAGAAAAACCACGGCAAGTTTTTATATTGCATAGAGCGCGGTGTCCAGTCTGTTTAAAAGACCGTTAAAGGTGTACTGCATTTCACCCCAGGCATACCTGTTCATCCCGCCACCCAACTAGAAATATTTGGAAAGCCTTCAGTCACGCTGCAATGCTCCTTGAAGGTCATGTATATTCCTTCATTATACAATTATGCCACTGTCACTACCAAGTATTTATATAGCTGAGGCAACTGATGCAACATGGAGTGAAGAAATTCCCCAGCTTAGAAACCTAACATCGATGGTTTCCCAATAGTTTCGTGTAAATAGTAGTAAACTGCGCTATACGCAAAGCAAATGCGGGGGTATGCGAAATGGTATAACAATAGCATAAATGCTATAATCCGATTACTTGAACAACTCTCGAATGCTCCGCACTGGTACAGCAACCTGGGCCACATTTTCCATTGCTGGCACGCGGCAAAGCTTATTATCGGTGCTTACGAGTAATGTAGCGTGTGCAATATGATATTTGTGAATATTGGAACGCATGAGAAGGAAGAGTGGCGTTAATCCATTGATTATTAGATGGTATAATCCACGTTGGCAATTGTACTGATCCCACGCTCAGATGCATATCCTGTTGACCGGACCCAGCCACATGGTGCACGTCGATTGGTCAGTTAATTGGTCTAGTCGCCGAAGATGATACACCCACACCAATTAAGCACGCATGCGCAGACACTCTAAACTTGATTACGTGGGTCACTGAACTGATCCTTTTCTGCCAACGTTTTGAAAAATATTTATTCAACACGTGTGTGCATTTTCTAAAAACAAGTTGCGTTTATTACGCATCTAGACCGCCTAATATATCACAATTCTCGTCAACATGTAACACGTTGTGTTAACGCGGATCCTGCTTGGCAATCACTACAATAGCGCCTGAGACTGATAAACGAGGCAGAGGGACGTGTCATTAGCGATCAACATACTCCATTGTACATGAAGAAAACCATCTGAACTGGCCAATGATGCATCCAGTCATAGTTTGGATGGATAGCCGGTCAACCCGACGTGGTAACTGATCAATCTATGTGACAGACTAATCATGTGTTCCGCTTTCAAACGACCAAGAACGTCTTCTCACGTTGCTTTATACACAGGATATTTTCTGTGCGGTTTCTATGCCAGCACACGTCGGAATAGTTTTAACTTGATTAATGCAGCCGTAAGTAATTGTTTAGGTAAACAAAACGGTCGGAGGACACGGATTGACTTATTGATTTCGTGATGCTGATGGCGTTTGGGTGCTTGGTTAACCACGCGTGATGGTGAGACATGCTTCGTTAACCGAGTTCAGAAGTTTACGACGGATTCAGCCAGGCGTAACGAACTGTGTGGATGCTTCGTTCCGCCATGTGTTACGTAGGGTGGTGTATGTTTCCTTATGTACGGTTTAAATTAATATTTCTTTTATGAATGCGGCACTGTTTGACATCTGGAAACTGCTGTTCGAAGCAACACAACGTTTGATATTTGTTCAGCCGCCGACAGTGTTAGAACGCGGATATAAGACAAATGGGATTTTCTCAATATATACATATATATATATATATATATATAGGAGCAGCAGCATGGAAGATCGTAGAAGGCATTGTGTGGGACAGAAAACTTAAGAAACAACTGAAAGGAAAAGTATTGGAAGTTTGCGTTGTACCAGTCTGTATGTATGGGTTGGGAACACTGGCACTGACAAAACGACAGGAGGAGAAACTACAGATAGCAGAAAACAACTGGGTCAGAAAAATATGTAGAGTAACTCGAGAGGATAGAAGGAAGATGGAGGAATTGAGAGAGGAGATTGGAATGAAAAAATAAACAACGGTTGAAGACAGACTGCCGAAAAGAGCGTGGAAAATAGAAGAGGGTGGCAGAAGACGGAGAGGAAAACCAAGGCTGAGATGGATCGACAGGATAAAACGAGACAGGGGAAGGGCTGGCATGAACAGCCATGAATTAATGGCCATTGCGGACGAAAGAGAGAAGTGGAAAGAACTGACAAGAAAAATAAAAGAAGCTACCAAGTGACGTGGACCCCACCCCGCAAGGGAGCAAGGGGAAAAAAACCAAAAAGAACATAATACTCTAAGCATTCTTCTCAGGAACTGCATAGGCTAACTGTATTGAACAACGTGTACTGCACGCGTGTATAATAACACATTTAGATACATAATGATCACGTTCAACGGGTATCGGAAGTATAACTCACACTCCTTTGTTTCCATTGCAACACCTGCTGGATATATAAATATATATATATATATATTAACGATGGTTCCGTATAATCACATTACTGGAAACAGTTTGATTATAAATAAATATTGACACCTCAGATTTGCCCTTCTATGTATATATATATATATATGCGCTAAATTATTCAATCTGAGGTGTCAAGATTTGTTTATAATAAAAATATGTTTCCATTTGATTATACGGAACCATCGTTAATATATATATATATATATATATATATTATCTATACATACAAGGTCAAATGCTAAATTAGTCAATCTGAGGTGTCAAGATGTGTTTATAATCAAAATGTGTTTCCATGTGATTATACGGAACCATCGTTAAATATACTCTACAATTTCATGTTGCCACCGCAAGTAAAGTAGAAATGGCTTCATTATAAATATAAAAGACGTATTAATAGTTGTGCGTCGTAACAATTTAGTTCAAACTAGGCAAACTTATAACAGTTGTAGCCACACAACGAATGTGTGATTGCAATGTCTTATTTGAGTATAGGTCTGCAGTCAGTTCATATTTACATTATCGTACAATTGTTCAACATGACGAAGTGTTTAACAGAGTGCTGCACACTATCGACTTTGAGTTCATGTATATAACGAACAACGAACGCAATTAATACACAGCGTGTACACCGAACTGATCAGTCGCCTTCGCTCACTTGATAACAATGCCTTATGCGGAATGTCCTAATTCCCGAGAGTGGCTCCGACTTTCCATCAGGATCAACACGCGCTCCGTGAAAGCGTCTGGTGATGTTAATTTAGTGCAACCTGTTGGCCGCCCACTGATGGAGTCATTCACACGAGCACTTACTAAAATTGCATGTATGACACGTTTGTCGTTCTATAAATCTGATAATCTCGGATGCAGTGTGCATGTGGTGCTCAAACAGCCCTTTGTGTATCCAGAGTCCCAGACAACTACTAATCCCTTGGACAGTAATCTCCTATTACACACTGCTCTCCAATACTAATCCACCTCATTTGGATTAATTAAAAGTCTCAATTTAATTCAAATTGAAGCACGTGTTCAACGTATGCCTTGTCGTAGCATTTAATGTAGCTTTATGTTACTGAATTACCATACACCCTTTGTTCCAGACTACATATTAATTACAATACAGTCTGGCTCTTTGTTTAACTTGTTTAAACTAAAGACAAGATTGTCCATCTTTGCGACCATGTTAGAGGAATGTTTAACAAGATTGCCATCTGGAGCAAAAACTCAAAATGGACATAGAAAAGGAAGCCAGCCTTTGGCGTATCGAGAGTCTAACATTGTTGTGAAGGACTCTAATATGAGTTGCCCGCCCTTCTTGGATATGTGTAAATTGTTTAAGACATTCAACCTGCTAGCATTTACCAAATCAGCATACCATTGGTTCAATTAGTTTATAGTCCACTATGGTAATTAGTACATTTTATGTATACTCCTCCACTAAAGTTAGGTCATACTTCATGTTCTCTAGGCCTCCTGTTTTAATTGAAAATACAATGGACAATAATCGAGTTGATATGTGGTCATACTGTGTCAACCAATCTATGTCCACTCTGGATAACATAATGGAAATGATCGGGGAAACTTTGCACTTGCATATAGATAATAACCTACATCCAGTCCTACAAGACACCGTGTCGCCAAGCGAACCATACAGCCTTCCACGCAGTCATTTGTATAACACCAGAAACATTCAGTTGTGTCTCTCTCCTCAAATGCACGCACACCTTGTGTGTTTGTTCACATGTATGTGTAGGCCGACGTGTCACGCATGTACGTGCAAGACATGCACGTCCACACAACCACGCGGAACTGTAAAATATACACATAACCTTAACATATGTGTCTGGCGCGCCGTCCAAAAATGTCAATATGTTAGTACATCTAATAAACCACGACATGTTACGTTTGCAGAGATCATAAATTAATTACCTTCTACACGTAACACGTCAGACGTTTCTATCGACCAGCTTCATCCTGCTCGTGCATATTTAGCAAATGCGAATGACCGTTTTGAAATGTCAGCATGTGTCCTGTTAGCGGATCGATATTCCATGCGAATGAGGTTCGATATATATGTGTTATTGTTATGCAACATTTTCCTTATAGTGTACTTGTGTCAACCCGACCTAGGCCATTGCCAAACTGTAGAACACATTAATGCAACAACGGACTGATCTGTTATATATGTCAGTATTCAAACTATCAGCCAGAGTGGCCGCTCTTTCATGCGCGACTGATTGCTTCATAAACTGAAGATGCCACAGATCTAATATCGAATATCACTGTTGGAGATTTTAGGAACACACAGCTCCGTCGATCAGGTGTACGTTCGGTAGTGATATTAGAACTGTATGCAAAAGTAGAAGGTCTGTCTTTCTAACAAAACGACCTCAATATTTAAGTCAAGAGATCGTTTTCAATTTTATAATTATAGACCTATATCTCTCTTATCCCAATTTTCAAAAATACTTGAAAAAATATTCAACAAAAGGCTAATGTCTTTCATTGAAACACAACGCATATTGACAGATGGGCAGTATGGCTTCGGAAGTAATCACTCAACTTCACTAGCTTTAACTGAATTTGTCGAAAAGATTACTTCCGCAATGGATAAATGCCAAAGCACGATTGGGGTCTTTATTGACCTAAAAATGCCTTTGACACTGTTGACCACAACATACTACTAAGTAAATTGCAATGCTACGGAAAAAGGGGTCTGGCTCTCGACTGGATAAAAAGCTACTTAACCAACCGTAGACAATATGTATGCTATAACAACAGTAACTCAGAACAAAAGGTAATCAAATGTGGAGTCCCGCAAGGTTCAATCCTTGGCCCGTTATTATTTATTCTGTACATAATTTACATGTGTGAAGTCTCAAAATTGCTTGATATTATTTTGTTTGTTGATGATACAAACATTTTTTATTCCGCTAGTAACACAGATGATGTAAGCCCTGTTGTTAACAACGAACTAAAAAAACTAGACCTGTAGTTCCGAGTGAACACATTATCACTTAATGTGAACAAAACACATTTTATAATGTTTAATAATAAAAAAAAAAACCTAGAACAGATGTGAATATAGTTTTGAATGGGACAAACTTTGAGCAGGTATAATATAAAAAATTCCTTGGAGTAACCATTGACGAAAACTTAACATGGAGAAAACACATAAAAATGGTTGAATCAAAAGTATCAAAAAGCATAGCAGTTTTGTATAAAACTAGGCATGTTCTTGATTGTCAAGCGTTACACACATTACATAATTAACTTGTTGAACCACATATGTCATATTGCTGTGAGATCTGGGGAAATACTTATCAATCTAGACTCAGAAAACTATTTATGTTACAAAAAAAAGCTATACGGATTATTTATAACCTTAATTATTATGATCGTACATCTGTATTTTTCCATCTCTCAAACATGCTTAAATTTAATGATTTAGTTAAATACGAGACTATGTTCATACTTTATAAAGCAAACAACCACTCTTTAAATGGTCGTGTTCAAGCATTATTTGAACCAACCGCAGCTATACACATACATGATACCAGACAAAACAAACTGTTCTATGTTAAAAAGACAAACACCATCCTCCGACTGCTGTCAATCACCGTCAAGGGTATAAAAACGTGGAACAATTTACCAAATAAATTGACTCAGCTTCCAAGTTTAACATAATTAAAAAAAGCAATCAAGTTGTCATTACTTTCTACATATTTGTGAATTGTTATTTGAAGGTGACGTTTTGTTAAACCTATGTTATAGTAACACAAGCACTAAAAAGTTTATGTACGAGTTGTGAATATTATTTTGTAATTTATTTATAATTCGTGTTGTATTTATTCAGTTGTTTTTAGTTCGAGAAGGGAATAGCAACACATAAGTCTAAGACTTAAGCTATGTCCTTTCAGCAGCAGCAGCAGCAGCAGCAGCAGCAGCAGCAGCAGCAGCAGCAGCAAACCATACTGTGCATGTATTACGTTGTTGTTGTTGTTGTTGTTGAATAAACGTTCATTCAGTCAATGCTACATGGTGTTGCCATGCATGCCGTGGGGACGGGTTCAACAAAGCACATTCTGGACAAAAATTTCGACATCACGGAGGAACAGGATAGTTCGAACGTACCTCAATTGTTGCATAAGATCACACAGTCGTACACATATATATAGGCACTCATAATTATACGTTGTTTTAATTAATTATACAAAACCCGACAACATGTAGTCAATTTACACTGTTGGAATATTCACAAAATACCAAACAACAATGTTGTGTTCCACCCCGACACGCGACGCCTATGAACGTATCCCGCTCTTGAAACCGCTGCTTACGATATCCTCATTTCCCCAGATCGTCATACAAGTCGTAAATCAACCTACCTGACGGTTTGGCGTCTCTCGAGTTCAATACAACGTCTCGTCGTATTCCAATAATTGTCACGAAAGTACAAAGATTGTCCGGTCTTCTGCGAGGTGTCCCGAAAGAGGTGTAACCTGCCAACCTCAACTACCCGAAACTTAACGAGGATCACTATGTAAACACAACTGCCCCACACACCTACTCGACCTCATCAGCTATATGCACAGACAAACTGCGAGTCGGATCGTATTTCTCACGCTAAATCTACACGATATATACAGTGCTGCAGGGCTCCGTCTGCTTCAATTACTGGACAATTATAGACGCTCCACAACAAAGACCGTAGGTTGTTGCTGACAGCGATATCATGTTTATAATCAATTCAGACTGAACGGTCAAGCGTGTGTAGCTCTCTGTCCCATTGTAGTTGTTACAGTTTATTTATACCAACCAAGTTTAATGGTCAAACAAATAAATCAAGAACCGTGGATTAGGTAGAATTGAAGTAACTGTTATAGTTGTAGGAATTGTGTTAAGAAGTTTTTTGCTCTATAAATTGCAACAAGTTCATGTTTGTGATAGCCTCGGATGGTGTGAGTTGGAAGTGCAGTTATTTTGGCCGTGCATGGTCAATGTGTAAGTAACGTTATGCGCTTGAGGAGCGCAGTAGCACAGGGTAAGAGCTTCGGACTCTCGACTGTGAGAACCCGGGTTCGAATCCTGTGCGACGGTGTCAAACCTTGGCACGTTCGTTTACTCTAGGTTGCTTCAGTTCACTCAACTGTATGAATGAGTACCTGGCTACAGACAGTGGTGGATATTTGTGTACGAATAGTCTTTGCGCATTAATTGCAGCATGGCTGAATGCTTGACCAGAGAAGTTGAGATGGTATTCGATTGAACAGGTCTGCCAGGGAATACAGTGTAAAGCGTTTTGAGCAGTCCCGAGGACTGGATACTGTGCTATATAAGAACTAACCTTTTTACTTCTGGGACATAGGCCTATATTATTTATGTATGCAGAAAAAGGTTACATAACACTAAAATTACATCCGTCGTGTGCATGCGCGATTTGTGTATGCTCGTTACGTTACTTAACACAAGTAATGTGTGAACTACCTTTACGCGATTACTTCAGTAAACAAATTCCTGCACCGTCTTTATCACAATGATCTGAATACGAGGAACGACGCCGATTGGATTGGCGCAACAAGATCAAACACATTCTTGTACGGATTAACCACCCAAAGACAGTCATTAGTGATAGGATCAGTAAGATTTGGTTGCTCTAATCTCTGTTATAACTAGTATGACGGCTGAGTAATAATTAGACTGCCATGTAACACATTGTGTTGCTTAACAGCAGCACAATTCGCTATTCAAGCATACTTATCCGCTACATCAACACTACCATGAGGTTAATTCATTAATTGAATTCTATTTGGAATAGACGATATCACAAGTTGATAATATATTTAATGTCGATCCGACTTATGTTATTAAGATGGTATTCGTTAAAAAACAATCTAATGGGCTGTTTAGACAGCGATCCATTCATAAGTAATAAAATATGCATTCTACATATAATATTATGTTCCTGGGAGCAGGAAGTGCGGGCAGTTATATATCATGGCGTCGTGTAGAGGAGCCAAATGTGAACACGACGTCTGGGTCACATTCTTGATAGTTTGGTGCCTGTTTAGTCTTTATCTACAAGTCAATATTCACGCCCGCTCATATGCACGCACGCACACACACGCACCAGCACATGCACGCACGCACGCACGCACGCACGCACGCACGCACGCATACGCACACGCACACGTAAGCACACGCGTGACTTCCGCTTATTTCACGTGGAATATAGATGAGTTCTATAAATACCATTACAGCTATATATAGGGACTGTTGCAGGCTACATCTGTGGCGCGAAAAGGTGCAAAAAAGACATTCCTATTGTCCGGAGGCCACGCATACCAAACAAGTCGTTGTAGACATCTGATATTATTCATACGTGTTCTTCCTTCTTTTGATTCGTGGTGGGGACACAACACTCTCCAAATTATGTCGCGACCCTCCACTATTCTCTCTCACTCGTGGCTTTTGATATCTCTCTTTGCACCATTTTTCCATCTTAATTTTCGTCTTCGTCTCCACATTCGACCACCCTCTTCTGTTTTCACGCATCTCTTCTAACTAATTTTCTGCATACGTCCTACCTATCGCAGTCTGCTGGCAGCTACATTAATACTTCAAACTTTGTTTATTGCGATATCTTCTTTCGATTACACTGTTAACAGTGTTTCAAACTGCATTTCCATTTTCACATTCTTGTCAAATACTGTTTCGTACGTTGTTTGATACATGGCAACTTTGGCAACACTCCGGTCAAAACACGACTTTGGGCTGCTTTAGATCTCCGTGATCAATCACTGTGGTCAATTGATTTTCTTGGCCATACTTTGTGATGAGACCTTTCTTTGTTGACATGTCACATGTCGTAGAACCGGACAACTTTCTACATCAAAGGGCAAAGAAAGCTACGCTACTTGAGTAATACATCATTTGCTTTCCACAGAGACATACTAACAATCATGACCCTCGTAGCAAATCCGCTGTCCACGATTAGGCCTCCAGTTGATGATTTTATTGCGTGAGCCACCGGCGTTACGCTTGACTGAGCAACCAACAGACATTGTATTTGTAAGCAAATTAGTTTCTTCACAATTTGCGGGAATATTTCAGACATTAATTCGTGTTTGGTGCAGTCGTTTCTGTAAAACACTTTGAGTATTACTACGGGCCGAGGTCTGGATACCACAGTATGTAATATTTTACCTTTACATTTTTGTTATAATATTTTATTACACATCCGATCTCTTCACACAAGGGGCAGTATCATAAGTTCGCAAAACAATTAATAGGCTATATCGAAACTTGCACACGTTCGGACGCGAATAAGCACATACGGGTTCGTTTGCGAACTTGTGGATTTCCGTTTTCAGTCATACAGGAGTAGATCACTAACAGCAACACCTGTGAAAATTACAAAATTATTGAAGAAAAGGTCACTAGTTCGACGTGTTAACACGATGCAGATATTCAGCAGCGCTGTCTCGACTTCCGGACGCCTGACGTCGGCGTCATTTCACACTCGAGCACACATTCGCACGCGCTCTCATGGACACCATCGCTTACATCACACCAACGCAGCAGCACTGACAAGTGCGCACGAACGCTCACGCATGTACGCTCGCTGATAAGTAATACTCAAAACATTACCAAATATATTGAGTAAAGGAAAGGCAATGACCTATAATTATTGTAAATGGTAAAAATTAAACCATTACTGTTTAGGTAGGCCCCTAGGTCTATCTATATTTGTCAACTATATGTAGTTATGATTCCATTCTAGGATAGGAACACACATGTCCCATTTGAACTTGTTCACGATTACACGTGCACACGAGCCAGCCGGAAACAGGTTTATTCCACTCAAATAATTTCTTGCAGGTGTACTCCAGTTTATCCTGCCATTTAATCTGTATCGTGTTGACGCGCGTCATATCGAGAAATCGGATTTAATCCACAGTGGCGCCGCGTGGCGAATGTGAGTAAAGCTGCACATTTATATGTTGAGTTTTTGTAAATTTGCTATTTTTTTGCGCGGATACCTGCCAGCAAAGCATTCGTTGTGTTTGAAAATATATCAATTTGCCTTATTCTGAGAAAGTCATTAATCTTCAACATTTTATAAATTTGTTCTACGCAAAACACAGTGTAGGCTAATAATGGTCTTGAGTTACTTTTCTTCTGTCATTAATCGTGATCATTTTCCATATTTTCCATTCACCCATTATTGCCTAGAATACAAATTAACATTAAAATCAAGTTTCGTAATTTTGACTCACCGCCATTTTGCGTAATTTGCCTTAAGAATTCGGATCGGTAGTTCAATTTATAGCTTGTAATTAAGGTCAACAACTCCAATTAAGACACCTAATTATACAACAGAATGATCCACATTGAAACAGTTAGTCCAGTGCTTCTCAACCTTTTTGAAATCGCGGCACACTTTCGAGTTCATTTCATTATTTTGATTCTCGCGGCACACCATCATGCCACTGTGTGTTCTAGACTAGTGTGTTAGTGTTTTATAACGTAATTTCATTGTGTACGAGTTTTTAAACCATGATTTTAAATAATTTGAAGAATTATTATAAATGAATTTCCCCATTGTCATTTAGTATATAAAAGAGATTATAAACTTGCCAAAACCAGCATCCCTTTTGGGAACAAAGGCGCTGAACGAGCTTCAGGACAAATGCTCTTTAGACCCGACCTCATGTTGTTCTTGATAAGTGTCGGCGTTCAGAATCTTACTTCACAAAGGCAGCTCAAGCGAAATAGATTACGAACCAAGACATACTGATTCAAGTCGGTCAACTTGAACTAATAACGTATCCTGTCTTGAACTGTCATGCCATATATTCATATATCACATCTGACTGCCAAAGCAAATCGTGCATTAGGCTTCATCAAGATAAAAGTTATTTAAATGTTCAGAGATTGTTGTGTCGCTTCTGCTCACGAAGTGCAGTCTGAGTGGCCATGGGTTCGGGGAATTTGATGGTATTTGCCATGGAATGTTCGTGACTAAATAAACAGTATATGGTTTTGGACGCATGTTTTTTTGTCACAAACCCTGTAGCATGTCTAGTCATCACGGCTGCTCCATCGCCACCAACACAAACTGTGAATTTTATAATATGACAGTAACTTGGATTAAAATACACAGTATTGCCTGTCGTGTTACTCTTCTTGTAACCATAAACTCTTCCTCTAATCATAAAAGTACCGCGGCTCACTTGGGACTTGGTGGTTGAGAAGCCCTGAGCTAGTCCACGCTTCACCTAGAGACCGAATGTTGCCGCATTGTAGGCCTACCTACGCGTCTTGAGAGTTGGTGGTTTATGCATGCGTGCGCGTTTTTCCATAAGACATATGTCCTAATTTTAATAAGGCTCGTAAAAGTTGTAGACTAGATCACCTTGCCAAAATTTTTTACCTTTTGAGCTGTTTCAAGCAACACTAAGATGCGAAACTTTATCGCTTATAAAAGCACACGGTTTTCTTTCATAGGAAACATTCTTCTTTCAAACACTTATAAGCTGACACTTGGCCGTCGTATAGATTCACCTGCAAAGCAGCTTTATCACCTCGAAACGACTGCAACAACGTCGACAACGTCAAACGGGAGGTAAACGAATTTACCAAGAAGCAACGCGGTCTACCAATCGATCACTACAGTTGGTCTGTATATATAGGCTGTTCAGCACAGAGTCAAACAACGGGTTAGAATCTTCGATATGCGCATTGTCTTCGAACCAACATTTTCTGGTGAACTTGAATCGTAGACAGTCTTGAAGGGCGACAGCTTTATGTCGACACTATCACTACTTCATGCACTTTGTTAATTAGCTTTTGTCTTCTAAGCAGAATCTTATTCAACGTATTTAACTGTCAGAAAATGAATGTCAGAATGCAAAACTTAAATCGAAACTCAATATCTTCCAGCTGAGCGTCCGGCCCGCCAATTTCATGGAGGAAACTCACAAAAGCATCATATATCTCACCAGAGCCATACCGTGACTTTAATAGCCAACGAACACTGATCATTTTCTGTTGTTCTTCACAATTTATAATTCTTTGCGCGGGTTTCGCATGCCAGCTGGGAACAGTGCGCTGGCCAAATTAGGCTCACGGGCGAAGGTCTGCGGTACTTTGGCCAATAGGCAAACAAGTTGAGTTCAGGCGGCAAACCGTTCTGACTAACATCTGACTTTGAAGCAAACTTCCATATGCTTGAAATAATATCCATTTAAGCCAAATTGACAAATAATCAAACTCCTATAAACAAATAAATAAATGCGTATGTTATTATTTGGATAACATATCTTCTCGTTGTTTGTGTCAACGTGGACATAATGCCAAAGCACCACGGAACACACAAAAACCAGTTAGGCCTAGCGCTTTATGTGGAATCAAAAGGGGCACAAAGCCATGACAAGGATCCGTGTCGCACCTATTCCCTAACCAAGGCTACTCCTGTCAGTGTCCGAGTCAAACACATGTGGATCCATGCCCCTAGTTGGGGAAACGTTCCGAAAATAATGTCACAGTTGGGGCGTTAGGCGTTGACCTATGGCTGCCTAGGATCAGTCTAGATAGGTCTACTTGAAGAAAAAACAGGAGTGACGCGCCAGGACAAACGGTGGCGCCACGTCACGGAGCTCGAATAATTATTCTTGTCGTCTTGCTTACACTGGGGTCGAGTATGTAATCGTTGGAACCTACCAGACGAAGAAGATAAGGTTGTTGTGTAAAGCCATTATTAATAAGAGAGAATGTTATTGTTACAACGGGAATATGTCTCTGCCTCCAGATTCCCTTCTGACCAACAAACAATGGCGTCATATCACGGAGCTTGGGTAATCAAGGCAATTAGTCTTGCTGAAAGAAAAAGGTGCCGCCACCTATCGCGATGTGATACAGGCAGATGTTTGATATGATTTGTTTTTGGGTAACATGAAATGATATGTGTAGTTTTCTATAACAGTCAACAGAATAATACAAAATATATACAACAGCATATATATGATTTAATATTACACAATAGTTAAGGTCAAGCCATGATATGTGATTCAATTGTGCTGCCATTTATTGCAAGATTCTGGAATGTGTACCGCTATCATTTATATCTTTGACCGTTATACTTTTCCCGCCAAACGAAATCGCAGTCTCTTGCACACAGTTAACATACACGATCGTTTGATTTGTAAGGCTCTGGTAGAAGATGGCATGCTAGGATTTCGTTGTGTCTCATTATGTTATGGCCCGGTCCACAGTCAAAGTCACTAGGACCATGTTGATTGTATGCCCACGTCTGTAAAAGGACAGCACCCGACATTAAACCTGAGGTGGTCGAATCACAACATGAATGATGGTGTCTCACTGGCTCCTTCCGACAGGGACTCTTTAGAGTTCAATGAACTTTTATAAGGTGTTGGTCGCAGGTTCGTTGACCAAGCAACTATCGTATGGCGATGTGCCATATCATCACCGACTTAACAACGCTAAGGAAGCTGTTCTTGGACTTCAACCTTTTTTATGCTGGCGGTATAACTGGCCTAAAAGTGTCCCGTGTTGGAAGTTGATCCCTACGAGGACCGTGTCGGTGTAAGCGTTGCTTCTTTAGGTGTTTGTGGTATTAACACATGTAGTTTTATATTTTATTTGTTAAGATAAATAATTTAAACATCGACGTAATAACCCATGCACCTATTTGCAGAGGTAAGGTTAAACGTCAACGGGGCAAGCACACAAAGACCTACTGTTGGCACGGGACTACCCTGGGGCCGTTACACCGGCTCATGTTGAAAAACTGGGTGGAGAGGACGAAATATGAAAGTAACACTGTCACACGTAGGCGCAAAACTGTAGGGGGCAACATAGCAAAATGAGACGACGATAATACAGATGATGATGATAAGGTAATAAGATAATTACACAAATGACGACGGCAGAAAAACAAAACGAGAAAGTCCAAGTTTGTGATAAATAACAGGGTGATGAGATATTCGGGTGTGATCATGATAGACAAGCGAAGAGTGAAGAAGCTGAGGAAGGAGGTTGGTGTGAAAGAGAGTGTCATTGAATGGCTAATTAAGTGAGCCCGATGCCCCCATGGTGTATAGTAGAAAGAGATAGGAGAACTGTGTTAATATAGAGCTTTACCATCCAGAGCAAACAATCATGAAAGCACTCCATGTAGAAAAATAGGTAGCATATTCATGTACAGACAAATGATACAGCGTACACAGCGTTATCTACATACACTGTTATCGCTGTTTAGATTTAACCAACAGAAGTCGCAATGTTGACAACAGTACAACTCGATCGATTTGTACTGTTGTACTAAAGTAGAGTAGCTACTCAGCAAAAATGTTATAGAACACTAGTAGTTTCCATCCTCCTCTATTGACGAAAGAACTGAACGTTGGCAGCAGATACGGGAGGACGAGTCCAAGCATTTTTAGAACCCGGGTTCGAATCCTGTTGAGCCTTGTGCATATTCGTTCACTCTACGTTGCTCAGTTCGCTCAGCTGTATGAATGAGTACCTGGCTATAGACAGTGATGAGTATTTGTATACGAATAGTCTTCGCGCATTAATTCCAGCGTGGCTCGATGCTTCCCAGTCGAGATGGTGTGTCGATTTAACAGATATGATAGGGAGTAAATCATAAAGCCCTTTGAGCAGTCCTGGAGACTGGATACTGCACTTTACTGTAAAATGGCAGAGTTGTAATGAAAATGTAAGTATACATATATTCGCTATGATACACACGGATTTGCTGCTTCAAGACCAGAAAATCACGCGAGCGGAATCACAAAGTCTGACACAAAAGCAATAATGCCGTATTTCTTTGCAGCAGGACATGTGAACTACGCTAGATATGGACTGTATTACTTAAGAACCATGGAGTGTCTTGAAAGCGGTTTAGCTTACTGGATAACGTCCTGGAAGGACACCACGCAATTCACAACATTTGGAATGATATTTAATCAGACATGTAGGCCTACGTGGAGACGACATTGGTGCGATATGGGCATGGACCAGGAGGCATTGCTGGTAAAAAACAGATGTCGTCAACTGTTAAAAGATGGGCTCTGGTTCTTTTCTCATAACCAGGTACCTAGAGAGTGAAGTTGCCAGCATGACAGAGTCGCATACAACAAAGCAAGCAACAATCCACAACGAAGGTATGTCGGGTCGCATTCAATCTGACGCAACGAACAGGGAGATGTTAGACAAATGTTGGAGCCTGCATTGATCCGCAGAATAATGATGATTACTCTCAGGGCATTGTCAGCATAGTATCTGAGGCGATAGCTGCAGAATCTGTGAATGTTTACAACTACGTCGCCATTGGCAGGAACCGGATGGGCCAATATGAACTTAGCTGGCCGGAAAGTTTCAATGAACCCTTATCAAAAAGGTCGTTACCCTGTCGATCAGCCAGAAACGCATCAAAATAAGTAATGTAGATTGCTTTGACACGAATCTAATCTATTCTCGCGTCACGGGAATGTTGAATTCACGCGATATGAATATGAATGACGTATTCTCCATGTA
>CM034535.1:50339751-50383780 GCA_020002185.1 Paraescarpia echinospica | reverse complement strand
GTTTGACAGTCTAACGCCTGCATCTGCATATATATATATATATATATGCAATTACAGTAGAAACATGTACGCACAATAGGTGGGCGCAGACCACGCACAAATACAAGCGCGGATACTCAACCACGATCACCAAACTTACACAGCATGTATCTTCGACTTGTGGATCTGAATACCTGTCAAAAGTGCACTTTGAGTGTCATGTTGGTACACTAGCATAACGACTTCTTCTGATTTTAGCAGATTTGTCTACGGCAGCAACATTCTGCAATATTTCATCGTGCACGCTGGGTTGTTTGTGAGCATCTGTATTTAGTGCGGCGGTGTTTATCGTTCGTTGTTTCGTTCTCTGCAGGCGTGGTACTTTGACCGCGATGACGTGGCACTTCCCGGAATACATGCCTACTTCAAGCATAAGTCGACAGAAGAAAGTGAACACGCCGAGAAGTTCATGTCCTACCAGAACCTACGCGGCGGCCGCATTGTGCTACAAACGACAAAGGTGCAATGTTGTTGTCGTTGTTGTTGTTGTCGTTGTTGTTGTCCTCGTCTTTGTTGTTGCTCTCCTCTTGTTTCCCTGTATGTCCGGGTGAGGCTGGCCCCAGTGTTATACTGGTCGTCGATTTTTGTTTGTTTTTTGTCTTCCCCTTCACTGTCGTTGCACCACTGTCGCCACCAAACTTATCCACTCCCATCTATCTTCCTCTCTCATTCTCCACTCCTCCCCAATCCTCCAAACCTCTCTTTGTACAATCATCCCATCGCAGTCCAGGTCGTCCTCGCCTCCTTTTCTCTTCCACGCTTCGGCCATCAGCGTTCTTTGCCATCCGTTCTTCTCTCATCTCTCTTTTATATCACGAGTCCGGTCGTATAAATTGAAGAAAAAAAATCAGCCATTCCAAACGTACAATATTTGTACAAACTCGTTTCTTTAGAGACAAATAACATGTGAAAATTTGCAATGTTTTTGGTTTTCCCATTTTGTACGGTGATGTCCGTTTGTAGAAGCCGGAGAGGGACGAGTGGGGGACAGCAGTGGAGTCGATGGAGACGGCTCTGGAGCTGGAGAAGAACGTCAACCAGTCGCTGCTGGAGCTGCACAAGTTGGCCCAGTCTCACGGCGACCCATACGTAAGTTATGTTGACTTAATTGGCTTTCTTTCGACTGATTGTTTGTTGGACCTTTCTCTTGCTTCGCTCTCTCTCTGTCTCTGTCTCTGTCTCTCTCTCTCTCTCTCTCTCTCTCTCTCTCTCTCTCTCTCGCTTGCTCTCCTCAACAAAGGTATCACTCAAACATACCTTATCGATTACGATCACGATCCGGGATGGATATTATAAAATCCGTTATTCGGATAGCCACTGTTATTACAATATATCCGCTGAACATTAATAATCACGTCTATTGCACAAACAGTCCACGAAGACCACCCAGAAGACCACTGGAATTTTAGGGCAAGTGATATTATTGGTTGAGCTTATCTTCCGAGTTTTGGCAAGGCGATCTGCCAGGGGGTACTGAGACTGATGTAATCCGCGGCGCCTCCTGACGCGCGAGGATGATTAATGCTGTATATTGTTTTTTCAGATGTGCAGTTTCTTGGAGGTGGAATTCTTAGATGAACAGGTGAAAGACCTGAAGGAATTGTCCGACATAGTCAGGCAACTCCGTCTAGTAGGCCACGAGGTTGGCGAGTTTCTCTTCGACAAGGAAGCTTTCGAATCAAACTGATTCTCAGCATGTATTATTATAATACGCTATCTAGACTTACATTTCTCACTTAGTTTTGTTGCGTTGGGTGTACAGGCATCTATGTAATAAATGTTTTATATACCAACATTCTTGTGTGCTAGTATCAAAGAGCTTGTATTACACCCGCTTCCCAGTTGATAATTCCACTATCAACCAGTCTTTTTAGTAGTAGGTCTGGTAGAATTCACTTTACTTTTGCTTCAGCCCACCTCATATGTGAACAAAACAAACGAATCTGTGACGCGAGCGCGCACACACAAACAAATACACATCAACTTATTTGTCACGCCATTTCTCAGAATTTTACATAATCCTCCAACTTGCATACGTCCGGAAAATTGGTCATGTCATCGCGTCCTGCGGGATGACGCACATGGAACGCTTCTAGATATCCACGCGTAGGCTTTCTTATCAGTATTTGATGTGTGAAATACATACAGTTTCCCATCACGTTTGATTTAACTCATTTGCCGCGGCATCAACAAAAACCATAGATATAGCTACAACTATTGTATATGACGTAAACCGCTGTCGCCATGGAAACAATTAAAAATTACGGTCTTGTCGCAACTTTTTATGGGTTGTGCTGTGCTCCAGGGACGTTTAGGTATCACTCCGAAAGTCACAGCGTCCATGCCGGTAAAAAAGGTAGTGCTTTGCAAAATGATGTATAGGCTATAATTGTGTATGTCATATAGGGATCGAGAAGGTCAATTAATGTTATGACGCGCGCACGCCGATACTTAAGGTCAACCATGTAATTTGCGTGCTTCGTACAGTTAGACACGTTTCTGCCGGATGTAAAATGTTGTTTACCGTTACATTATGTATAACTTGTTTTGCCTAGTATCTGTGACTCATGGTTGAGCGGTAATTGTTGTATAACTATTATAAGTTAGTATTGACTATATAATAGGCATGGTTTGATGCTCAAGAGAAATATTGTAACTTGAACATACTTCAAATAATAATATATACGTTACAACTTCAGGATAACACAAACATATACAAGCATTAATTTCTATGGCGGTGCTTATAAAACGCACAGACGAATCGAACGTGACATTGACATAAGTAGATTCTGACATGGAAAGCAAACTCTGTAGAAAACAACAACCCGGGCATCAGGTTGCAGTACTAATACCACGACATGAATGATACCCCTGCGTATTAGACCCATGCCGTACAGTATGCTCCGTTCTGGTGGACCGAGGCCCAGAACTACGTCGAGAATTGTTGTTGTCGGATCCCTGGTTGTAGCCAGGTCGCCTTGACCTAAACAGCATTTGACCCGTATTGATTTACGATCCCGCTGCGCCATCGGCTGTATCAGCAGTAATTAGCCCTCCCGCCGCCAACGACAGCGCTTCCTGTTATTCGCATTGACAGGCGATCTACATTGCAGTGATTCAGCGGGATGTCGCGGGGGTAGCGTGTAACGTAAACAGCACAGCCGATCGCGTCTTGTCAGCTGGTAGGCCCTATAGTTAACTGCGCCATTCGCCGGTGGACATTCGATGCTCCGGGACGTCAGTGAACGTACGAGCATTGGAAACGTCGGAGCTTGCAGAGAAAAATCAGATACATATCTTAGCAAAATACTAGCACGGTTAGCGTTAGCATTTGAACATAGATCGCACAGGTGTGCCAAACGTTTGTTGTAAGCAATAAACAAGACAAGAGAGAAGAAAACGATGGCGCAGACTCAACCTCGACAGAACTACCACGCCGAGTGCGAGGCCGGTGTAAACAAACAGATTAACCTGGAGCTGTACGCTAGCTACGTCTATCAGTCCATGGTGAGTACGTCTAAACGAACACGATGTATTTAAAATACCCATAAATTCATAATGCGTATATCATATTTGTATACTACCGTAATACGAGGGCTACGGCACCTTTGGCTTTGCTAAACACCACGTGTTGTCGCACGCGAAATAGCGCCAGTATCACGCGCAAGGCCAAGACAGACTATTCAACTAGCTGCGCTTGCTGATTAACTGCGCTTATGTAATCTGGAGTTATGTAATTGATTGTACGTCCTTGTGATATAACTTGTCAGAGGTCGGGGTGACGTCGCTAGCGGTAGAACCGATCCGGCCTATTGTTTGGACCCTGTCCTTTTCCTACTGTACATAAATGACATCACCGATTCAATCAACTCAAATATCAGACTGTTCGTCGATGATTCGATCCTATACAGACAAATGCACACACGTGCAGACCGTAACATCCTTCAAACATACCTACACAAACTAGCCGACTGGACAGTCAAGTGGCAAATGAACTTGAATATCCCAGTGTCACCTTCTCAGAATTACCCATAAACGCAAATTAAGCCACTTCACCTACACCATCTCAAACCAACCAGTTTCCCAAGTCGATTCACACCCCTATCTCGGCATCACAATACATTCTAAACTGTCGTGGTCAAAGCATGTCCACACCACTGCATTCCAATCTGCTAGAACACTTGGCCTCCTTAAATGCACTCTCCACCCTGCAACATCTAAAGTTAAGGAAACAGCCCACAATATGTTAGTACGACCACCTGGAATCCCTATAAACAAAACAACATTGATACCCTCGAACAAATTCAAAGAAGCGCAGCTAGATTTACTCTAAATGACCACAAACGTGGTTGGCAGACACTAGAAAGAAGACGATTACAACACCAACTTACCTTCTTCTACAAAATAAAACACAACCTCCTGAGCATTACCCTACCACAACATCTTATAGTGCCATGCTCCCGTACACGAAGCAGCGATACCAACAAATACATACAAATACATGCACGCATAAATACATAATTGCCTACTCATTCTATACTGGAGTTATAAGAGCTTGGAATCTACTCCCCCCCAGAAATAATAAACCTACCCACACTACACCTATTTCAACAAGGTCTGAGTATCATCCACGTTGTCGCTCCAGCCCACCTTACCAGACTAGATACAGACAGAGACTGTGTTTTTAATCTGCACAAATTATTGCACTTGATTTACACAATTATTTATTTTACTTTTTATTTTTATTATTTTTCAAATTCAGTTTCACGCATCCTTCGCAATGCACACTGCTTAACTCCTAGGTTACCCCAGAAGGGGCTGTATGGAGATACGACACTTAAGACTTAAGGACATGTGACGACATTGGGCATTTTCAAAACGTTCATTGAATTGATCACACCACGTGCAACTATCCTCGCTCGCCAGGGGTCGCTGCTGCTGACTGCGTCAGTGCCAGCCAGCAGTACACCTCGGCTGATCGCTTTGCGAAACTCTGAATTTAAGCTCAGCCTATGAAATCGCTCACTAGATCAGTGGTTGGCGGCAAGTCAGGTTGTCATAATAAAACTAATTTCAACCAA
This sequence comes from Paraescarpia echinospica, assembly GCA_020002185.1. NCBI lineage: Eukaryota > Metazoa > Annelida > Polychaeta > Sabellida > Siboglinidae > Paraescarpia > Paraescarpia echinospica. The sequence goes on along the minus strand of CM034535.1, from coordinate 50,378,660 downwards.
CCGTGGATCGTGTTACATACAATGTTTAGGAAGTAGAAGCAATTATTCAAATACACAATATCGCTCAGCTGCTCGTGCTAATGAGCGAACGGATCATTATATACTGGGATTCCCAGACCTCGTTTATCCGTCTTCAAATTGGGACGGGTATTTGCGCTGTTCTCACGGGTGATGTAGTCACGACCATCTTTTGCATGGCAAACAGCCCTGGCTTGCGATGATGCGTGCAACCATATATCAAATATAAACGCGCATTTCTCCACCGTCGAAACTGGTTGACACCATGCCATCTACATTGGTATGTGTCGTAGAACCAACAAACGGTGCACACTTTCGTAAATGTTTGACCTACGAGTCATCTACAGATAACACACATTTTCGCGGAAAAACGCCATCCGTACGCATCAAATCTGACCCTCCCCCGTACGCTGCACATGCCTACCCCGAGTGCTGTATGCAGTAACGGTATCCCCCCACTCCTACCCCTCTTGTGTACAGAATGTGTACAAGGCTTCATACTAATTGCATGTTTGTTAGACCTGGAACTTGTAAACACGATGCAGTGGTGGAACTGCAATTGTGTCTGTTTGTTGATTATCCGATTCTCGTCTTCAGGCGTGGTACTTCAACCGAGACGATGTGGCACTTCCGGGTATTCACCGTTACCTCAAGAGAAAGTCTAAGGATGAGAACGAACACGCCGAGAAACTGATGCACTACCAGAACATGCGCGGTGGCCGCATTGTGCTGCAAGCTATCAAGGTGGGTCGATGTTTCATGGACACTCAGGGGTCAGTTTCATGAAGCGTACTTAAAATTTACGAATTTACTTAGTGTCACGTGTTTTGCCAATGTTTGCTTATATTTAAAAAATCGCATCAGTTGCTAAGACAATCATCTTATATTATTATTAGTATTATTGTTAGTATTATTATTAGTAGTAGTAGTATCGTCAAGAACGTTCTTAGCCGCTTCGGCGTTTGCCATTGTTTACTTACGTGAATCCATCAAAAGTCACGTCATATCGGATCAGTCCTCGTTATACGCATATTCCTGATCATCCGTTAGCTTGTCATTCCCTGGCGATAGACAAAGCACTCCCCTTGCCGGGGACATATCCAGGCGTCAACTTAAACGTGTCAGAACACCATTTGCATTTCTGAACGACTGATCTGTTAATCGAAATTATAGCTACTTTATTTATTTTGTTTATATCTCATATTATATTACAATAGACAAGTGTTTTATATGTTGTTACACTTTGCCAACTGTCTACGCTTCGGTTGTCATCTTTATACACAAACTGAAACTCTTTATCATCACTGTCTCTCACCTGCCTCCTTTCTTTTCGCACATTTGCGCACAAGAGATTCCATACAGGCTAATTTTAGTCGGACGCAGTACCCCAGTAAATGCCTTGTAATTACCCTGTGACGCAACACTTCATTGTTTTGGACATCAGCTGATTGGCACATGTTTCGAACCATACATATGTGCGTGCGTGTGTATGTGCGTGCTTGCGTGTACGTAAGATGTACGTGTATGTCACACGCTATACTCACATTGTTCATTATTGGTTAACGATCAGTAGTATTTTTGTGTGTGCATGACGTTGTCGAATTGTCTTGTAGAAACCGGACTTGGACGAGTGGGGAACCTCTCTGGACGCGATGCAGTCGGCTTTGAATCTCGAGAAGAACGTCAACCAGTCGCTGCTCGAACTCCACCATGTAGCATCCTCACACGACGATGCGCAGGTATGTGTCAGTTGTCACAGCTATGCCAAGGTCCTTCCATTTAGTTAAAATTCGTCGTAGTGAAGCTGCTTGTATAACGAAATAAGTTACAGCAAAGTTCGATCTGTGTGTGTGTATGTTTGTGTGTGCGCGGGCGCGTACGTGTGGCTCGGCTTGTGTATTTGTGTGGGTGATTGTGTGCGTGCGTATGCACATTTGTGCGCGTATATGTGCATGTGTGGTAAATATTTGGATATGAGTGGCATGCATATTGTACGTTTGCCGTCATGCTTGTTCGTGTGTGTAGATGTACGTGCTTGTGGGCGCGGGGATGCAAACGTACAAGACCTAACAAGTCGCATTGATAGTTCTAGTCCATCATTTCCCGAAGTAACTACCATTACCTAAACGCAATATTACATGAATCCATATATCACGCATATAAAATAATTACCAACTGTTTCCTGCAGATGTGCGACTTCCTGGAGAAAGAATACCTGGAGGAACAGGTGAAAGACATCAAAGAGTTGTCGAACCACATCACGAACCTACGCAGAGTCGGACCTGGCCTCGGAGAGTTCATGTTCGACAAGGAAACGTTTGATTCGTCGTAAATTGCAGACTTCTCCCGGAATTAACAGTGGGCGTTCCCATTGAATACAATCTGTCGATGTATTTAACTAGGTGTCGCTGAACACTGACTACAGCCAACTACCTATTGATTGGTTTTATCGCATGCTATATCCATTCCAGTATTTCTATTATACTGACAACCATAGAACGTTGAATCTCTAACCGTAGCGATCTCATATATTTCGTTGTATTTACCACTGACTCAAAAAATAAATGTAAACATGCATTGTGGAATGTGGTGTGTTGCTCAGTTTAACCCTGGTTTCACGTGTGCGAAGTTTTGCTAGTGCCAGTAGGAAAGACAATCCATGAACTGTGGGATTCCTAACGACCTAGTTATGTAACTGCGCGCAGCTTTGTTGATTCATTGAAATGTCAACGCGATTTCGTTGAAACAGATTAGAAACGCAAGTTGAATTTGTGTTCATTTAACCTTTAGAGACCCGGATTTTTTTCAAGAAATTGCTATGCTATTCTTTAAACGCATGTCATTTCATTACTATAAAGAATTTCAATACACATGTATACATTTTTGGAAAGGTAATATCCTCAAGAATTCAGTCACAGTGAAATATTTGTGTTTATAAGTTATCAGACATCACACTTTATTCAAAATGGCTGACAATCATTATCGCTGGCGACACATCATCACATTTATTAGACAATAACAAAAAAAGTACTACTCACATATGAAAACTGTTTACATATTCAGAAACTGCACTAAAAACTACACAAAGTTGCAAAGTTTGAAGAAAATATCTTCATTGTTTCCTGTTCTATACAAGTCATTTTGAAGTACTGTGTAGCGTCATTATTTCTAGTTTTATGCACATGCCATTTTTTAGCAAAGCACATTTGGATTGACACATTGCCTATACTTTTGTGTGCCAATCAATCCAACAATTAGTGTCATTTTTTACACACAAATGCACACCGCACTGCACACATCTGATACTCGATCGACGGATGCCCAAAGTGTGTCGACTCACACCTCGTGGAATCACGCCACCAGGTTGCAATGCTTTGGCCTTTCTCGTACACAAATGCACAGTCCTTGCTCACATCAGCTGACGGGTGATGTAGCCCGACATTCTGTAGTCGTGCCTCAGTGGCACACATATCGGATGGTCGGCCAGCACGTTTTCGTCCACTGCGAAAACCACCAACCAACTGATCGGCCAATTCCTCACGGAAACTTTGATGTTTCAAAATCAAGACATTGGTCGCACTGCGGTGATCACTGTAGAATGAGTCGATCACATACGCATTGTGGATTGACAGTTCCAACAAGTGGAAGATAACACGGCGGTTCCATCTTCGAGAGCGTCGAGCACAATTGTAGTATTTTACAATTCTATCTGCAAAGTCGACGCCACCCATGAAGCTGTTGTAGTCCCGAATGCAAGGTGGGGAGGCAACATCGATCCCATCTCTCTCACCACGTTTCCCCTTTCGTTTGACAGTCCTATCTGCGGCTGGTACAGATGCGTCGTACTCTGGAGCATGGATTGTTGTCAGCAAGTGGACAGGTTTACTATCGATCCACACCTGTGCAACAATCGACGACTTCATCCTCCACATGTTGTCTCCGCGTTTTCTACCACGCAACGACTTCACAGTGATTTCACGGGGGAACCCACTGCGATCAGGCCGGGACGTCCCGCAACAGTACACCTACAACAATAATCAATTGTGTTATTTGAAGGCATTCATGTTATTCAAGGCAGCTGTAATAGAAAATACATACTAGGCACAACAATAAAAACACAAGAGATATATGTAAAAGACATCATACAAATTTACTGTTAGTTTGTTGATTTGATATAAAATGTTCATTTACCTTCTGTGCAAATAGCTCCTCCAACAACGGCACCTTTGTGTAGTAGTTGTCAGTGTAGAGATGGTATCCCACATCGTGGTAGTGCTGCATCAATTCACGGACAACGCGGCCAGATAGGTCGACTTCTCTTTCTTCATTCAAACGTGCGCCGGTGTATATTTGTATCTCGCATACATATCCTGATTTGGACTCGGCCATGACGAAAGCCTTTATACCAAACCGGGCTCTCTTCGACGGAATATATTGCTTGAAATAATATTCGCCCTTTGTATGGAATCATACTTTCATCGATTGAGATATCTCTCGCGGGTCGGTATACCGTTCGAAAACGTGTCTGCAGCAATTCCAGCAAAGGACGAACCTTGAACAGTGGGTCATGGTTGGCAGCTCCTCTCGGGATGAAGTGAGTGTCATCGGACACGTGCAAATACCAGTATATTTGCAGGAATTGGTCTCTCGGCATGACTTCAGCAAACGATGGCATTCTAAACAACCATTGTTTCTGTCTCCAATAGTCGCGTACCTTTGGCAGTCGTACAATTCCCATGGATATCACAATGCCGAAGAAAGCTTTCATCTCACGGCTGGTAGTATCTGTCCACGGAGTCTTGTGTTGGTGAGGCTGTGCTGCTTTCTTCCTGTGTCGGTTCGCGTTTGTTTGTTCAACAAACAGATCGATTACATCACCGTCAAAGAACAGTTCAAACACGTCAATGGGGCACACATCATCGGGCAGGCGATTTCTTCGGAAAGTTGGACCAACATTTCCACTAAAGGGAACAGTGTTCTGTCGTGGTGTGAATACATTACTCCAACCACGATCTCTGCTGGGTGTACGAACTGTAGGCCTAGCCACAGGCCTGCCATGTCCACGACCACGCCCTCTGTGAATAGGGGACCGGTCACGTCCACGTCTTGACTTTGAAGCGGTAGCCCTACCTCGCCTGGGCCTGCCTGTCGTTGCCCTGGCTTAGGCTTAGACCTAGTCAGTCTAGCCACACCTTGCTGTTGTTCACTGTAGCTGTCAGTGTCACTGCTGCTTTCAGCATGAAGATTACCACTGGTAGCAGCAGCTACAACTGTCGAAACCAGTCCACTTCCACTCGGGATTGGATCGATCGAATCAATCGTTTCAGTCTCACTGTCCGAATGAACAGGCGTCACAGCGAGCGATATTTCGGCTTCTTCGTCAGTCTCGTTGTCATCTTCATTCAATAATTCACTATCTTCCATATCATCAATAATTCGAAGCACCTCGTGTGGATCTGCGATCAAGCGCGATCGCAGCGCCATTACTTACTTTTACGGCGGAACACAAATTATCAACAACAATCTTCAAAACGCTATAACAACACTAATATCAAAAAATTTGCGACGCCATTACTACAGGGAATGCCAAGGCTATTGCTCTATTGATCAATCCCCTACACCCCTCTACCAGAGCAATGAAATTACCGCAACAGACCACATATGACCACCCTTATGCCGTCGCGCGATATATCGCGCGACCGGTTTCTAAAGGTTAAGCGACTTCCAAGCGATGACCAAATGTACAAAAGTACAGGCCAGCTTTTTAATATTGCGAAAAGTGATTTATTTTTAATACTAAATTAATGTTGTATTAACATATGGCACATTTTATTAACTACCGTGTTTGTATCTAATTGCAACAAAATACGACTCGCGATATGTTATAAAGCACTGCACCCTTCGCCCCCCGGGCGGACCTGCATCTCTCGGTAACGGCATCCATGCAGTTATGCTCTAGCTACCGAGCGAAAGCTCTCCATTCACATCATAATTATGTTGTTCTGCCTCACAACAACGTATGAACCAACAAACTATCACAATTACTCCGGCGCCATCTGCATGATGGAGAACACCACTCGATTGTATCAGGCAGGCGAAAGGCCCTACAGGAAGGCAGACTATTAAAACACCTAGGTGAATAACTGTCGCTGTGTTTTATTAAATAAATCGACAATTGGTAGATCGGAAGCCAATGAATTTTCCAATGAAGTGAATAAACACAAAAAAGAGGCGACTGGGGCTCGGCGGTGGAGATGCACTTCCGTTATAATACTACACAGTTGGCGTAATAATAAATAAATTACATGTATATTGATTACGTTCACCCACGGAACAACAAACGAAGTGTATCGGTTATCACTATTCCAGTATTTTACTTGTTCACATCTTTCTCCGACTAGTAGAAAAGCACACCGAGTAAGTAATATATAATTAATACATCACCAATTGATAGACGAGAGGCCAAGGGAACGAATGGACGTTGAAGGAGGTGAGTGGACCGGTCAGACTGACCCAAAGTTAGAGTATTAATAATACTATATTATACTACCAAGGGTAGTTTTTATTGTCATTACCATAATCCAAACTTGTGACGTCGCCTGGGAAATGCATGGCCACACATTTTGTCTACTGAATAAATTAAATAAATACTTAAGGTAGCAGGATCCCTTTTGAACTACTTTTAACACCATATAATATTGTCATTAACTTGATGTACCATAAAATAGCACATGGTTTAAATTTGGTAGGAAATTATGTTTTTTGCATAAATTATGCTAATTAGCTGACAATATGGCTGCCGCGACAGTCGAAAGGGGCTCAATTTTCAAACATAATAAAACTATACACAGCAGGGATATGAAATTAACAACAGTCAAAGATAACACATAAAGGCATATTCTGAGGGAAATAGATATTACAATTTTTTTTTTTTTAATATTTTTACAACATCTATAAAAAAAATTCTTATATTCTAGCGCCTAATTAAATATTCGTGCTTAATAAAAAATCACATTCCACCATTTAAACACAAAATCGTTCCAACATTCCTTAGCCAATTACATAAAGAAACAATGCTTAACAAATCAGAGCAATATCTTTAATGGTGTTGGAGATAACATGTTTGAAGGTAGAACACCTAAAAAAATGATAGTTGAGTAAAATACGTTTAAAGTTTTGCACTGCAATACGTGGCTATGGAACAAACAAATTCCAGCTTCACTAATTAGGGTTTTTTCTTCAGTGGGTGGGTTTTTGTCATTTTATACTTGTTTAGCAATAATTAAGCTACAACTATAGTGCATTTAAAAAAATATGTACAAATTCAGAAAAATCACATTTTTAATGGGATTCTGCTACCTTAAATAACTACCTTCGTGTTTTTTTTAAATGCCTCGCCGAATAGTAGACCTGAGGGCAAAGATCCAAGGACGCGACTGGCCGAAGAAAGAGGCTAATGGACATCAGCGCCTGGGAGGAGGAACACTAAGTTAGCGTCATGATACATTTCATCGTCTTTGTAGGCCTACGTATATTCCAGTCAGACCGAGCAACCAGAGCCATTCGCACCATTTCTTTCCATAGTTTCGGACCTCAGCCGCTTGTACTGCCTGCGCCCTGTAGATAATCCCAATTTCGATGGTATTATATCGGAAACTCTATGGCGGTCAGCTCCGGTTTGTGTTAACATGCGATTTATTAATATTGGTTGTTTCAAGTGCGGCGTGCAGCAACCCGCGACTGCAGCGGCGCACACTTATTCAAACCTGAGCAAGCGCTATTTGGTACATTACATTCCTGAAACGATGTGGATTGTTGGAATTGTAGCGTTTGCGGCTAGCGGTCGGCAGGGAAGCATATGGGTACACGTTCACTCACTCAGTCGTACTAATGATAAGTCAGGTTATACGTTTTCACAGTTTATTATATGCGGAAAAACCTACCAATACAAGATCTAATACACTGTATACGGCTATGTCTGCTAAATACTACCCAGTTATTTATCCTAAAAGTCAGAACAATAGGTTCAGACGGCGGCGGCTATTACAGCAACCGAATTATAACCGATATATTCTAAATGTCCGAACAATAAGTCAGACGGCGGCGGCCTATATACAGCAACCGAATTCTAGGTGTCAGAACGATGAGTCAGACGACGGCGGCTTATATACAGCAATCGAATTCTAGGTGTCAGAACGATAAGTCAGACGGCGGCGGCTTATATACAGCAATCGAGTTACTCACCGAGTCTGCGAATAACTGATTGCCACGGGTGTACTGCGAGAGTCTTTTAGTACTTTTCGCAGGGCGCTCGGTGACAGTGTTTCACGATAAACGTTCCTCCGGCAGTGTGCCCCAGTAGTCGCCCCGATTATCCACAAACCCCCCTTATTTATACTGCTAAAACCATAGCCTTGTGTGAGACGCTGACCCTTTAGTTATGTCATTTCCAAAGTCTACAGGTCTCTAGAAATCTTGTCAGGGTGCCAGTGAACTTATAATAACCTCTTCAACAAAGGCCCCCTGTATAGGGTTCTTGCCTCTCCAAAACCAGATGGCCTCAGATGTAAACAAATCCCCCACCCCAGCTATAGTCATTTGCATATAAATTGGCTTTTCGGAGCCTGTACAACATTCAGCAATTAATAAGATTTATAATTGTGCGTTATCATTCTAAATTCTCTACAGAATAAACGCATTGAGGTACAACATTTAGGCACAACTGTCATAATGCCGAAATCGAGGTGGGCTCGGATTCTACACAACGTCACAATTAAGTGTCCACAAAGTAATGCGCAGTTCCATTGCTGCCTGTTGGCTATTCCAATGCTACTGTCGTCACCACGGTCATATTTCCCACCACTGAAAAAAATTCGGAAGCCTTCCAAAGTGAGTCGTGGCTTCCTCGATATCCTTAGCTTAGCCTTAGGAGATCTCCCAATGTGACATTTACACGCAAGCTAACGCATCTAGCACACTAGCACGCATAAGTGAGGAAGACTGCTATAACTTCCAAAACTACATCGATTATCAAAGGAAAACATAAATAAATAAAACAATCTATTGTAACAAGGCACGTAATTTTGTTAAGTTCTTGTTAGTATCAAACTAATAATAACCGGGTTTATATAGGTTTTATAAATTGTGATATTTAGAAAACAATACTTACAATTATAAAAAAGAGCAATAAGTGGGACCCTCGCTACAGGCTTGGGACCCCCTCAAAATAAGGCTGGGACCCTTGAACACAAACATCCAGGTAAACCCCTGTTATATATATGTATATATATATATATAATGCCTAATTATATTTCTCTATAAAGAAGTAATGCATAGAATTATAAATTAATAATAATAATAAAAACAATGTCATAACAGCCATAGTGAAATGTATAAAGTATACGGCCAGTTCGTGTCAGAGTTCGTACGGGAGGGAGACGAATCTGGTTGTTGTGTCGGATATTAAACTTTGCTCCGTCGACCTAAACAGACAGCAAATAACAACACGATTACAAGTTAATATAAAAATAAATGACTGATTGCGTGAATTATAAATGTGATATTAATATCAAACCGGAACGGTTCTTTGTTCAGAATGCCAAGTTTATCACATGTGTAGTCATCCTGTAACTGTGGCGAAGGTCTGTGACGTGTTTAACAAAGACAGTGCGTTGTCCACAATTTTCGTGACGTCCCCAACAATTGTCAGTGCCTTCAACATAGCCACACACTGGTAGCCTGAAAGACCGTTCGCTGCCAGTGGAACACGTTGTGCAGTCAAACGGTACACGCATCAATACTTATATCCCATTTTTTTTTTTTTTATAGTAAATATATAATCAATTAAACATTTTCATATAGCCTAAGTAAAGACTATGTGATTTAGACATTGTTTAAACAAACTGTCGTTGCTTAAACAACACATCATCAGAAATAATGTAATGCTATCTACATTTTAATACGCTAACTTCGGAGAATTGTAAATGCAACTTCTCCGCGGCGCCGATGCCCACCGGCCTCCATCTATGTTCAATCGCATATTTGGCCTCTGACCTTCCAATTGGCGATGTATTTAAGAAAACACAACGATAATTATTTATATATATTAACTGTTGTGTTATTGCGTGTTTTTTTTATATATGTTCTGCTTTTCTAAAGCGCTATTCTCCTATCTGTGAGAATGGAGGTGACATTTAGGTAGCGCCACCGTATTGGAATGGTGAAATTGATGCCCTATTGTTTGTTGCTCGATGTGTGTGTGTGTGTGTGTGTGTGTGTGTGTGCGTGTGTGCGTGTGTGCGCGTGCGTGTGTGCGTGTGCGCGTGTGTGCGTGTGCGTGTGCGCGTATGCGTGTGTGTAAACTAATATACATAAATTCAGAAGAGAAAGTTGTAGCAATAAAGACACTGACATTATTGTTTAGGATTTCATCTATACAGGACACTAGTTAAGACCAGTACATAAAATAAATTAATATTATTAGAATATAAGTGTAAAACCAATATTAGCTATAATCATAATCATTGCCACATTGAACGTCAATAAGCTTGTCCTAAGCCCCGAACGACAAGTCGCCTGCTATTATGCAATACCTAACGAAGGTACTGGCGCCTCGTGAATGTTCAGCTGTTCCGTGCTCTGTTTGCTGTCCTCGCTACCATGTCGCACGAAATACAAATATTGCAGACCATCTCACAAACATCGAGAAATCAGTAGTGGTCGTGCGAATTGCAGCTGGAACAGCCGCATTTAATTTGCATGTCCTGTGGAGCGACTGCGCAACTCAGTGTTCGACATCCAGTTGCGAGCGACCTAAGTACAGGTCCTGCAATCTTCAGTCTATCGCTAGTGTTGGAACAGACGTTACAGGTATACCCGCCTTCATACCAAGAGAGTGAACGATGGCGCAGACTCAGCCCCGGCAGAACTACCACGCCGAGTGCGAGGCCGGTGTAAACAAGCAAATTAACCTGGAGCTGTACGCTAGCTACGTCTATCAGTCCATGGTGAGTACACGGGGACGTTCGCTAGGGAAATATGTCATAGATTCAGGACCAGTCCTCAAGAACCAATTATGTACTTGTGATTCATCGTCCCTGACGATCTGCCATACAATTGAACTAGGTCCCAGTTATCGTATCAACCAAGGGGTGCTTAACTATATTGTCATCGGTTTCATCCGGGTCAAATTCGGAAATTGTTGGCGGGTTCGATTTTTTTAATTACATGTGCAAGGAATGTGTCGATTATTAACAACAAATGTCGTGTTCTTAACATATGTTGGATGATACATATCGGTATGCACGAACGCACGCTCGCACGCGCACACGCGCGTTTCCCATCTGTGCATGTGTATATATTATTTGTATTCGTGGTGGCGTTCAATGAATGACTGTTTTTTATTTCAGGCGTGGTACTTCAACCGCGACGACGTGGCGTTGCCCGGAATACACGGGTACTTCAGGAAACTGTCGTGCGAGGAACGCAAACACGCCGATAAGTTGTTGCATTATCAGAACATGCGCGGTGGCCGCATTGTGCTTCAGCCAATTCAGGTGGGGTAGCGCCTTAGAATGAAATGGATACAATCATACTGATACAGAGAGTTTATTGCCTTGATCGACCTAAAATACATGTCAATTTGGAATGTGTCTTGGTGTTGAAACATAGTCACATCAAACATACCACGAACATACAATAACAAATCAAAACAGTCAAACATTGTCTAAACATTATCCATTGCAATTGCTATGTTAAGTTAAAACTAACAGGTAAAAGAAGAATAAAACCTACCTTGCAAAATTAATATTCCATAGTCTCCATTGCTAAGGCATAATATTTAATCCCCGATAATGCAGCTACGGCTCGGGGGTAGAAACTGTCCCGGAAGCGATTTGTCGTAGCACGGATTAGCCTCGATTATCCAGCCGCCGTGAGGTGGCAACATTGGCCCGTCACAACTGACTGGATTATTAAGCTCCAGCCATTGTTACCGGTAGGGGGCTTTACCCCAGATTCGGGTAGAGACGATGATTGGCTCTCATGCCAACTATGAAATACATTCAATAAGGATACACTTTTATCAGATAATACCATACTATAACAACTATTCAACATTAATCTTATACTGAAACATGTCACACACAAAATAACCCGACATTATTAAACTTTTTCGTAGTTTAATGCCTTTTAATCACATGCACATTCACTAGGTGGCAGCTCTCATGGCATAACATTCAAAAGGGCCATTCAGAGCCAGACTATCGTTCTGGCGAAGTCACGCAGCCAGGCGAGAGTCGGTTAAGCGAGACTAAGCACTGATCGCATGTCCGAAGGAAGTTGTTTTCATAGTTCTGGTTAGCTGCTATATTACATCCTCGCTGCTTCGGGACAGTCCTGTGTAAGTTGAACCGTAACTATACGACGGAACACTATGCCGAACACATACCGCGCTGTAGATGCATAAACACATTCATAACACATTATTACTAGATATACAACATCGTAGTCATTAGTGTATAATGTGCAATTGCTGTATTTGTAGATTAGTCCAACAAACATATTTGACACATACATTTCCTGATTGACACAACTATACACACTTCACATAATTTAGTACACATGGAAAATCACGCACCAAATTAAAACTCAGAGCAATTTTTTTGGCAAATCTGACTTGTTGACTTACTGTTTTACGCAGTACAATTAGCACAATGTTACACGCGGGAAAGAACTTTTCCGGAACTTCGGAGAAACCTCACACTCACAGTTTATTCATTAATTCATTGATGTGTTTTCTTATGGGGACGCAGACGTGCTCTATTGCCCAAAACATTCGGCAACGTCGAGAAAATTCGAAATAACATGCAGTGTTGTCTATCTGTTTCTGAAAACCCGCTATGATTATAAGCAAGATAAGCAAGAAATTGACGTCCATTTGCAAGACCTGTCTGCGAAATTCCATAGCGAATGTCAACTATTTAGCTATTTTCTGTGATATTTTGTTTTCAATATTTACATTTACGTTTGTATATATATATATGTATATATATATATATATATATATATTATATATACATATGCCGTTTACATTTACATTACATTTGTCTAGGCACATTTTTCGAACCGCGCCTTTACAAGAAGGGGTCTCTAGCACCGCACCACCTTAACGTGTCTAGCCTAGATTGGATGTTTACTGCTGAAGGCAGAGGTTGAATACACATTGATTTATTGCGTGGCGCCGGTCAGTGATGTGGGTTTTGCGCAGTGTCGCGAAGTCTTGTTGACGACACTACGCATTATCGATAGCTAATTGCACAAACGGAGGCGACCTAAAATAATGACAACCCTGAGATTACTTCAGTCAAGACTACACCCAATAGTTTGAGTATAATACATGTTTGCAACATACGTCGGCCGAGTACATTTTCATGAGTACGAGTGTACTGACGATGGATGAGTACGAGTACATTGCTAAAAGCTGAGTATGAGTACAAGTACGAATACATTCCCACGAGTACGAGTAAAACTACGACGGAAGTATGAGTATGAGTTTTAAATAATAACGTATTTTTCAATTATTAATTAATCTAATTTATAACTCGGCATAAGGGAATGTGCAATGGCAATTGATCAATTTTTATTAGGGAAATAAAAAAAAAAACGTTATTTCATCAACAATGAAATTCACTTCGTTTGCATTAATTTCAGTGGCAACCTATGATCTTATCATCTATTTGCCATTGCACCGAATTAACATGAGTTGATCAAAGGTTGAGTCTTTCAGGCTGCACCGTTCAGGGCGGAATACATTCCCAGCTATGCTAAATACCCTTTCAACTGGGGCTGATGAGGCTGGAATGCTGAGATGGTGAGGGACCAACTGAGCCAGAGTTGGAAAATTGTTGCGGCGAACCGTCCAGAACTGCAGTGGGTCATTGTGACGATATGTACATGGCTGACTGAGGTATTCGTTCACCTCTACAATCAGCAACCAGCTGATATTAGAAGTTTGCAATTTATATTTTCTGATCGTAGACGTTGTTACTTAATGTGAAGAAAACAAAGATCATAGAAAAAACCCAGAAATTGCAATGAACGGGGAGCAAGTTGAAAATGTGAATCACTACGAATACCTTGGAGCAAGACTACAAGGAGACGGCAAGACATCTTCAGATATCAGAAGAAGAATAGCCATAGCAACGAAGAAACTAAATAATCTGAACAATGTATGGAAAGGCCAAAACATACCAACAAAGATAAGAATTTTAAAAACTTGCGTTTTTCCAACAGCTTTATACGGGAGCGAAACGTGGACACTGAACAAGGAAGACATGAAAAGAATACAAGCGTTTGAGATTAAATGTTACAGAAAAGTCCCAAGAGTGCCATGGATAACAAGAACAACCAATGCAGAGATCCTTAAAAAAATTAGACAAAGAACTGCCAACTAGTGAATAGAATAAAAGGCCTAAAACTGAGTTATTTTAGCCACACCAAAAGAAACAATTCCTTAGAGAAAACAACCCTAGAAGGCAAAGTGGAAGGAAAGAGAGGAAGGGGAAGACCAAGGAGAAGATGGGAGCAGGACATCAGCGACTGGTTGGAAGAAGACATTGTAAGAGCAGGGAGACGAACGGCAGACAGAGCAGCGTGTCGTGGGATCATCCGGGCAGCTACGTCTCGCAGAGATATGCTAAACTGAAGAAGAAAGAAGATCGTAGACTACTGGTTGTTGAGTAGGTTAGCACATGTCCATATAACAGGCTCAAAATCCCCTTTGGACTTTTTAGACAGGCTGCTGGCACCGGATTATACTAGTGTAGGAGGCAGTCTTACTTACACCTTACTTTTATAGAGGAAGGTTCATGTTCTTAGCAGTTCAGACTACACCAAAGGCATTTCCTGTATAACTGGTGGGTTAACTACTAATTGCTCTTTATGGACATCCTGGTGGCTTAATTAAACAAACATATTTATGGCCTGAACTGATAGCCTACAATTATTGTTTGCTTAACAGGGTGTTTCTGACTGGGAAAAGATGCTGCCTGTTGTCATGTTTGGGTATCATAGTCATGCATAGGCGTCGTATCCATCCAGACTCGACATTAATGCCGGCGGCCCGCAGGGTCTACTCGGCATTCTACCCGGCATTCTACTCGGCATCCGCAGCCCGGAGGGCAGGGGCCCACGTACGATTAAGACTCGAGACCGTATACAGTCGTTGAAAGCAGCACTTAAGTGGCTGTCTTCACACATCATTTAACCCGTGTGCAACTGCAAATACAACTTCCTTAGCATAGTTTGGTATTGAACGGTTTTAGATCCTTTAGCAAATTTCTACCCAGATTGTTCTATTTAAAAAAAAGGTTCAATCAGGCACAGCGCTATATTTGAAGAGTACATTCTAGTGTAGAACGGCAGAATGTGTCTGTGTCTGATGTGCGTGTATGTTCGGAACAATATGTAGGCCATGGGTGTAACCAAATCCCGTACTATTGTGTGATCCATGTAAAAAATGCAAGCCTCTTTCCTGGGGTATTATGGGCACCTCTCCCACCTCTTACCGTCTTCCCGTGTCATGTCCGAGACTATCCACGGGTTGGGTGCAACTCCTGAAGACACCTGCAGTTTCACCGCAAACACTCTCCAACAGCGTCCCCCATACCGCCACCTCGCCTCCTTGTGCCAGTCCGAATTGAATTGAGGCTCCGGTGAAACGTTTACACTTCACACAAATTTATCAAAATGCTTTCCGTTAACCCCCCTCAAGCATATATGTTACGGGGCTGCAAAATATAGGGTGAAACCCGTTTTAAAACCGATATATAAATCCTGGGCACGCCCCTTTAGGTTAAAAATCACTGTTTCATGTCGACATTATTATGTGTACATCCTTGTGGCGAGGGCTGCTGCGGACGCCGAGACAGGTAAAGTAGCTGCTATTCTGCTGCCAAGATTCGACACTCTTTGATGAACCGGTGCACCCCGCAGGCAAGGAGAAAGCGAAGCACGATAATCCGACGAACCCACCACCGAAAACTCTGAAGCTTCTGTCGGAAACTCGATGGCTGTATGAGCAATTCTACAGCTGTGACAGCTACACTCGAAGACAGATGTTAGGCTATTTTACCAGCAATGTGCAAAACGGGGCTAGAGAGCCAGACGCTGGTAGACAGCATTTCAGCATGCTCAATGATCTTGACATAAACGTACTACTCCCTTCGAGATCCGGAAGACCTATACTGCGCCGTCATTCCTACCCACCGTGTTGTTTCACCAGCACCAGTTCTGTATGCCACGATCGTACGTGGTATGACCAGAGCTCTCCGCATGTGACAGAAGGAGCGCTGTAATGACTGGGATGGACTCGTCACCTTCTACGAGATTGTTGTGCATCACGCAGAGCGGATGGACAGCGATGGTCACCAGCTGTGGCACGTTGCCAGAAGAGGAGTGAAGATCAACCCTGACACCGATCAAGCTGAGCTGCTTCATGAGTGGGGTGTTTCCCGGATCCACCAGGATCTGCTCAAACAAGTGTTTTTGGTGTCGCCTGAAACTATATAGATCTGGCGTTACGAGAACTCCACCCCGACATCTTCAACAGCGATACGACAGTTGTTCTAGGGTTGTAGCCCACTCTCTCCGCAGTCAGAGTTGCTGAAAAGAGATGACTTTGCGAAGTACCTGCCGTTCTACACGAGAGTGGTAGAAGTCTTAATGTGTCTGCTAACCACGGCTTCTTCCACAGAAAGGTCGTTTTTACGGCTTGCTCGCATCAAGTGAAAACTCCGAATGACCATCGGTCAGCTCCATGTGAACAGTTACACAAGCTTAACTAGAAAGCCATTGACTCCATTGATTTGGAAAATGTGGTGCACGAATAATTGAGCTTCCTAATTCTCAAAGGCATATCTGCTCTCATATATCAGACTTGCATGGTGTACTCACGACCTAGCGCAGAACTATGTTTGCTGTACACAGAACTGTCCACTAATAAACAGTAAAACACATATATTTAGTTAATTATTCTTGTTTATTTTGCTATGGTACGGTCCAGTAGTTATTCGACGTTTGACGGTGAACGCAGGTACTTAGTTGGCTTAAATATCCACTGAACATACCACTCTAAAATTATCTCCTGTTTTTTTTCCCGAAAAAAAACAGCTGCCCATAGAGAACCAACGGCCCGGCCCGACGGTGATTGGATGCCGGGCGTCCTAAAGGGTTGACCGATGGATTTACGACGCCTATGTACTCATTGTTATCAGAGAATGAGGGTGTACTCTGTGTAGGGATGGTAATGAGTTATTCTATCGGAATTAACAAAGTATTTTTTAGATAGTTTAACATTTAAATATTTCAGGAAAGTTTAATCTTATAACTACAAATAAATTTATTTTCCCCAGTATATATTGAGAAAGTACTCAGATGTACTCATAAAATCTGAGTACAATGAGTATGAGTACAAGTACGAGTCCATGACCCATAAGTTTTATGAGTACGCATACTTCACAAATGTACACGAGTACCGAGTACTTCTGGCCCAAGTCTGGTTTGCAAGCAATTGATCAATCGCCAGCAATATCTGCATGGAGTTTATCGGCCTTTTGTGGTACGTGGGATCGTTGAACCTCAAAGGATATTGCGGTCAACTCAGCCCGCCATGGCAATATTGCCAGTAAGGCTTGTTTTGAAACTGGACGATTTGTTTACCATTTCAACATGCTGCAGGGTCGAAACTTTCAAATTATGAACTTTTTACGGGCTTACTAAACATAACCTGGCGGGCAGTATACCTTCAGTGTATTTATTATAGTCTTAAGAACACTATATTAATTAATAAATGTAAAACTAGGAACAGACTGCCACCTTTGAAGTTGTTCTTGTTTAAACATTGTTCCTTACACCAGGAGCTCTTATGGCGATAGTCCATTATGCAGGTCTACGATCACCGATGGTTAATGAACTTAAAAACTTAATGGATCGAAGTGGCGCAGTAGATAGAGCATCGGACTCTCAATCGAGAGGACCCGGGAACGAATCCTGTGCTGCCGTTTCGAACCTTGAGCAAGTTCGTTCACTCTGTATTGCTCCAGTTCACTCAGCTGTATTATTGAATACCTGGCTATAGACAGTGATGTATATATGTGTGTGAATAGTTTCGTGCATTAGTTGCAGCATGGCTGGATGCTTCCCAGAGAAGTCGAAATGGTGTTCGATTGGATAGATCTGCCAGGGAGTCAAGTGTAGAGCGCTTTGAGCAGTCGTAAGGACTGGACATTGCTCTATATAAGAACTTACATTTATTTTACCTCATTCGTCGCTGTTTCAGAAGCCGGAGAAGGACGAGTGGGGGTCAGCCCTCGAGGCGATGCAGACGGCGGTCGCTCTGGAGAAGGACATCAATCAAGTGTTGATCAACCTGCACAAGACCGCGGCCACTCACGGCGACAGCCAGGTGACTACTAGTGCCGGATTTAGGGCACGGCGGACGGGGCAGTTGTACAGGGACCCCACAACATATTTTTATGGGGGCCTCCACAAAACGCGTTTTGTGCTATTTCTTTGGAGTCGAAATGTTCTTAGATGCATATGAGTGACGAGGTTTATCATACTGGATGGTTCGAAATTAGTAATATTTCTTTTTTTACTGTCAGTTTAGCTTATATCTCCTAACGTTTTGATTGTTCTCAACGTTTTCAGATGGCATTTGAGTACTTAAATAAAATATGATGCAACTTTGTGTTCTAAATGGGCAAAATTCGTATATATTGCTATGAAGTTCCTATAGTAGAAGGTACTTAGAGGTGAGAAATATTATGTTACGATACCCGGCCAATCACTGCCCACGGGACTCCACAGTCATAAATCCGGCGTTGTGGTGCACTGTTTTTTGTAGTTCGCCGAATATTGCGTAATGTGTAACATTAGCACAAGAAAGGGTTTCCTGTTCGACGACAGTTCTGTTTATACTCTTTGTAAAATGAATGAAGTCACGGATAGCTGATAATAATTGGGTTATGAGAAGGTGTAAAGCAAAACGAGAATATAGAAAGAAGATCAGGAGTTAAAAGAAGAGGCCGGAATAAAGAAACACGTGAAAATAAAGATGTCCGGAGCAGACTGTGGGGAGCAGGACACATCCAGTGTGAGGAGAAAGTGCCAAAAACAGAGTGGTAAAGAGAAGACGGTGGCAGGAAGAGAAGAGGAAACCAACATTAAACTGGATATGTATGGTATTAAAGAAAGATCTCAAAAAAGGCAGTGTTGAACAGCCGAAAGTTGGAGAAAATAACAAGAGGATTGCGATAATTACGTTATTACACTCTCTAAGAAATTGGGGGGCAGATTTGCACCCTAATATTGGGGTGCAGATCTGCACCCCAAGTGCACCCTATAGGGTGCTAATCTGTAAAACCTGGTATGCATGGCACGTCGCACATACAAGATATCTTGCCTAGCCAGTTATAAAGGTTTAGTGTATTCACGTGTGACACAAGGTGGCACGTGTGTATATTGTGCACTATTCGGTAATCAACAATCAGCAGGTGTTTTAGAGAAACGGCCTTACAGTGAAAACTTTCGCAAAGCATCATATACAAGCTTTTGTAGACGCAATGGAATTTAAAAAAATCATGAATGAAAAGCAGGCCCCAGTCAATCGACAGATATACCGCGCTCTTCAAGAAAGAGTGCAAGCAAACAGAGCAAAATTTATGCCTATCGTCAAAACCATCATATTTTATGCGAGTCAGAATATACCTCTACGGAGACATCGTGATGATGGTAAATACGTGGCCGCATCGGGTCATAATCCAGGAAACTTCCAGGCTTTACTCCAGTTCAGAGTAAAAACAGGAGACGAAACAGACAACAGTTTGCTACTGCTGATTCACGTGCTACTTATAGATACAAAACTACCCAGAACGAACTAGTTTCACTGTGTGGTGACGTCACTCGCGATAGTATCCTGGAGGAAGTGCGTCAGGCAGGATTTTACTCTATATCAACTGACGAAGCTGTTGATAGAGCGAATCATGAGCAAACGACATCAGTATTGTCTTTCTGCGATGCAAGTGATGAGATCAGGGAAGAGTGTGGATAGTTTGTGGCTTGTCCATCTACGACGGGTGAAGCCTTAGCTGAAACGATTATCAACAAAATCGAGAATGGCTGGAATAATCCGCTGGGCCAATGCGGGGGACAAACATACGATGGCGCGGGAAATATGGCCGGCTCGCAAAAGGGAACAGCAACAAGAATACGGGAGAAGAGGCCAAAAGCCATATACACCCACTGTTCTGGCCACAAACTGAACCTTGCTTTAGTTAAATCAATGAATATTACCGCCGTTAGGAGCGTAGTGGACACTGCAGACAAGCTGATCAGATTCTACAATTTTTCGCCGAAGAGGCAATGCAATCTGGAGAAATTAATTGAAGAAATCCAGGAGGGTGAGGCAGCTAAGGTGAAACTAAATGAACTCTGTCGTACCCGGTGGGTTGCACGTCATGATGCGTTCAACATATTGAACTCCTTGGAGGAAATACGTCTCACAGCAGGGAGGTATCGAATGTAAAAAGCACGAATGATGCCACGACGCTTCATCTTTCCACCACACAGTTTCCCTTCATTACTGCATTGATCACAACACGAGATATCATGGCATATGCACAACCAATCAGTGTCAGTTTGCAATAAAAAAAACAATCGACATTATTAAAAGCAACTGACCAGATTAAGAATATGATTGGTGCGCTGCAGGACATTGGGGACAATGTGGAAAGTTTCCATGACGAGTTGTACTCCGAAATGACTAAGATGGGAGAAAGAGTAGGAGTGGAACCTTCACAACCCCGCACATGTGGACGTCAGCGAACTAGTGATACTGCCCCAGCCGAGGACATCAAGGAGGATTACAAGCGCAATATAACAATATTTTTGCTTGACCAGCTACTAAAGGCGTTGCACAGTAGATTTGGAGAAGAGCAGCGTGCCTTCACTCGCGCATTCTACCTATAGTATCATCACTGATCCGACACACGACCGAAGAAGTCGTCTCTGAAAACATGTTGAATAATGTAGTAGCACTGGCTATGTCGTTTATATAAATGATAAATAAAAGAGGTCCAAAGAACGCATTTAATTTATGTTTATACCATTATAGATCCGCTACAGCCCTATGCTTAATATATAACATTGGTCATGTAAAAACATTAAATCTTACCGTATTTTTGTTGCTGCTGAACTGTTGGCATCGAGAAGGGTTCGGCCTACGCTGACGGATGGCTTGGCTCACTAATATGTCGGCCCACGTATATATTGGCGGATGGTTCGGCCCACCTCACAGAAATTCGCGGTGCTATTCTATTTAGCTACGGTTGCATTGGTTAAAAAGGACTACCAAAAGTAAAATGGCACCCTTTATTTTGTGCTATGAATAGGTTTAGTTGTGCACCCCTGGGGTGCAAATGTACACCCTCCTCCTTAGCACGCTAATTGCACCCACGCTACACCATAAATTCTTATGTCACGTGATTAAATGGGATGCAAATCTGCACCCTAAAATCGATGCACCCCGTAGGGTGCAATTTTGCAAACTAGGGGTGCGTATAGGGTGCACTTTTTGCTCCCCAGCAGCACCCCAACTGAACCCTAATTTCTTAGTGTATATACTTCGATTCTATTATTGTCTATTGTAAAGAGTTACCATAAATTTTAGTTTAACAACTCACCGAGAGCTCGGAACCAATTAAGTGAGGTTGCCCCCAACCCGCAAGTGGTCAATGGACTGAAATAAAAAGATGACAACCGTGCCGACGAATGCACGCCACTTTACAGCTACGTGAACACGATAATTTGACATTTTTGTCATGTTTCAGATGTGCGATTTCCTCGAGGAACATTACCTGGAACCGGAAGTGAAAGAGATCAAGGAACTCTCCAATCACGTGACCAACCTTCGAAAAGTCGGGCCTGGTCTCGGAGAGTTCATGTTTGACAAGGAAACATTTGCATCGTCATGAATCACAGACCTTTGCAGTTGTATTTATAGCGGCCATTTGTAGGATCGGGTGTTGTTTAGCGTGTTTCTTATAACAACTACGGACAATCGTGTGGCGCACAGAATGATGTTTCGTGTTTCCTATTTCATATAGCTTAACAAGAGTGACCGTGCTCCTATGGGAACCGTACTTTTCTGTTGATCCATATAGTTTTCTTTGTCGGTGGCAGTATATTGTTTTACTTATCAATATTCCTCAGGGATTTGTTCAACGTCTTCCCGTACACATGACAAGCAATACAGTAACACAAGTTTGATGAGTTGTATGTCAATCCACACGTGTTATTGTTATTTAAATCCCAGGTTCTCACTAGATCTAGAGGGTGCCTCTGTCGAAGGCTTACGGGAATTTGCGATGAACACGCATCGGTGTAAATAATAAATAAAATATATAAAAGGTTTTTGTTTTCTTCACATGTGAGGTGGGCTGGTGAAGCAAAGGTTTTCAATCAGTTACAAAATGATGGAATTATTTCCCCGAACAAGGGATAACTGCACCTAGCAATAACGCGTTTAAAACAAACCGCCTCGATAAACATTGGAGTACTAATAAAATGATTTACTATTAATAAGCCGCCTTGCCAGGAAGTCGAAGAGCATTCAGAGTGAAAGATGTAGATCTGACCAACGAGGCCACCGCCTACGGTCAAGAACAACCTAAGTAAACCCGAATAAGTAAACGTCGTTTTATTTTGCGTTTAATAAAATTAATCTTGAATACTTCGCGATGTGATAATATACGACCTACGTCATGTTGTCTGAACCAGTCATGGGAGAGAACGCTGCCGCCATTACTTGCGCCTGGGCGTCAACAGCTCAATGTACAAGTGACGGCAAACAAGTCCAACAATACCGCCAGTTATATTTGTCTATACAAACCACTGCATAGTTACAACAATGGTAGCAGACTAGCAGTATGTATTTATTACCACGCGCACGCACGCACGCGCACGCACACGCGACATTAATTTAATAAGGGGGCTAAACAGGAGCTTCAGCATTCCACTGCTGTCACACATGACTTTCGGAAGGTGGTGTGCGTGCGTGCGTGCATGAGTTCATGTGAGATGTAGGGTTTTCGCGGTGCTGTTTACAATTTATGGCCATCGGACATAATATTGCAATATAAGGGGGTACTGTTGAGATTTTCATAGATTTACCACATTATGAGCTTGCAACTCCGATGAGGCACACCAAAACTTCTGAATAATTCGCAAAATATCGGGGGTAGGCTCAAGCCCCCTGGTCCATCGCCTACGTACCAGAATACCATTGACGTTGAATATGCACTTCCACATCCCATTCTATTAAGCATTTCATTTTACAAACCATATTTTATGAACTACAACCACGAACAAAGTAAACGTATATATAATTTTAAACTGTAAATGTCGGTACGCAGTGCGACATCTGGACTACCTGGCGATATTTGACTCGCTAAATGTGCAGAAACATCCCGGATTTTCATATCCAAATATCCATATTATAGTGGTGAAAGCGCATTGCTTATAGGCACACCACAAGCGAGTGTGTAACTAAAATATCGTATCGATGACTCCTGTTCTACGTCAGCACTGCGTGCGTCATACTGAACTTGCAAACGTAGGCTGTTGTTTACAACGCTGACGTGAATTACAAGAAAGCGTGATAACTAAATAGAGCATACACACTGTTAAGTTATAATGTCGCTGATGTTGCAGCGTGGATACACACGTGCATACTGTTGATGTGCACAATTCACGTTGAGGCAACAACAAAACATCAACTTAACTTTCAACAATATCCATGGGCCACGTCCGTATTTACGCACAATTGTTGTCGCTTGAAATGGTAAAACATTAATACAATGTAGATAAACAGTTATGGCATCCGCTACATAATTTAAATTGTGATAGCAGGTCTTATGACGAAGAGTGAATCACACATGGTTAAAATGGTCGCAAAATAATGAAAAGGATATAAACGTAACGACATACCACACAAAACTCTAACTAAGTCAGGCTGTTCTTTCCATTTGACCTATGACCTGATCTACGACCTCGAATTGTGCTGGTGTGACAGAAGTAGCTGGTTTTTATTTGTTCTTCGTGTATTTATTATTATTATTTTTTCTTCAAATAATTGTGCAAATTATTACATTTATGTTTACACTATGTATTAATTAAAACATTAAACGCAAATGTAACCTACTAGCACAAAACACACCGAAGATCCCCAACCCGGACAAATTTTGTAAAGAAAATGTAAACCTACGAACCACCTCAATCGGCCCGCTAGATCACATACCAAATATCAGCCCAAACATGTGGGCCTGCTAGATAACTTTTGTTTGGGATTCGCTTCCGGTGCAAGCTATACTCTGGTGTTCTTAGCATCTTGTGACACGTGCATTATTATTATTATAGCGGACCAAAGCAATCATACACAAACTACGGTTAGGCTGTGAGAGTGAGATATTCGTTCTGTGGGCGGGTCAACATTTCATATTCATCCGTCTTGGCTGCCGGGCGAGGAGGGTTAACATGATCTATTGTCACTTGTAGACTATCTTCGTTGATGCAACAGTATTCATTGGAGTCGTCACCCATCTTAGTATTTGTAAATCTATCATGTCGTGGAATGATCGTTCTTTGTACTTCCAGCGTGCCTGCAGAAGGCTGTCTTCTCACTTCCGGTGTCTCTGCAGATTGCCTTCTTCCCATTTCCGGTGTGTCTACAGGAAGCCTATTTGTGTCTGCTGGTGTTGCCGTATTGCAGAAAATGGATTGCAGCGCTGTTTTCTTTCTGTAAGAAACACAAAGTAAATAAGTATAGTGCCATATAGTGAACATAAAATACATAGTCAAATGGCTCTAACGAGGGTCTGTCTTCCCGCTACATGCGCCACTGTTGTTACGCGTTGTTGATTTCTGGTCCTCCGTGTGGCGCAACTGTTAATATATTTAACATTATCTGTCTCTCACATCTTGAAAGCAAACTTGTTTGTAACTTATTGAACGTGTGAATTTATGTTTCAAAATGTATGGGTTTAACTTTTGTCAAACAGTTGCATTGTTGCGGACAACGCACCCCGACATCACGTGACACCGTGTCGGCCGACCAATTGGAACTTACTCGAACATGTAAACTGCCGTTAGGTCAATAGGAAGTTCTTTCTCGGCACTATTCTGTGTCACGTCCTGGATAAAGCGCGTCATGTGTTGATTATTCCCTATTTAGCAACTGTTGTCAATAACGAGTTTGTCTATTCCGTTAATCGTCATCTCAAGTCAGAGGTAGCAACTGTTTGAACAGAACGTTCGTTCAATCAATTGTTCCTCGTTCCATTTGCAGTCCTGACGGCATGGGCCAGACGGACGCGCCGAGCATCAAATCGCCATTCCAGGAACCCGCGGTTAGCCTCGCCAGCTTCCGCATACTGCCTATTATATAGAGAGTGTTTACTAATTGAATGTTTAGTATGAAATTTGATCTTTCGTGGGCGCACATCAGGAAACATTGGTTAAGACTTATCAAACTACATTTTCGCAATTTCAACCTACAGTATTTCTTAAAGGTCCTCAACCAATTCGTTTGCCCATCGCCAATCCGGTTCTTTTAGGTTCAGACGTATAATGTGTGAATAGTTTAACTAGTGCGCACAGTCGGTTTAATAAAAAATGCATATTGTTTTTTAATCGTCAAAAAGAAAAGATTTGTCGTTACAACGGGTATAGCTGACGAAAGCCAATTGCGCTGTCGACCTCCTGCGCCATTTCGGTCACGTGCTTTACGCGAGATCGGCATCCCACGTATTCGAAAACAATAACAACATACACGTGCTTTGATGTATCAAGACGAAGATTCCAAAGTGGTTGTACGAAGGTACGTATTACACTATCGCATTTAGCAACAAGAACGCGTAGCCGTGTATTAATTCAACGAGAATTGCAACTTGCGAACGTCTACACTCGACTCGAGGCTGACTAAGTCTAAGCCTAACCAGGTCACCAGGTCCATGACGATATCAGCCAGAGTTCAGTCAGAGGCTGTGACAACGAGTATAATATTTGATATGCATTGTATTTGGTTACGTAGGATCTTGTTAATAAGCTATGTTATTGCGACAATACATATAGAGAATAGATGACGTGAGGGTGCGAAATGACAAGTAACATTGGTTTGGCAATAGGCCCCTTTTGATCGTGCAAGTAACTTAGTCAGGGAGCATCCGTAATTTCGTACAACAGAGCGTCAAATACGGGAGTATAATATTGGTGATCATAATTATTAAAAGTGTTTTGTGACTCACATGTTGATACTATTACTGCAGAATGTTGTTGATTTGCATTGTAGTTTATGCAAAATGAGATTTTTATATGACAACCATGTCCATGTTGGTGATGACGATTTTATTCAATATAAAAATGTAAACGTGTAAATACATAACATATAAATACAGCTAGAGTACACCATATATAAGGATTACACAAGATTATGCTCGCACTTGTTTCCATTGTTGTCCTTGGTGCCTGGCTATAGTTTATGTAATTGGTATCCTGTGTTACCTTTCAACCGACATATGCCAGCTATTCTTGTGTATTTACCAATATGTGTATATATTCTCACCACAGCAATATATGAATGCATAATACGTAACTTGAATTATGATTTTGCTAGAGGCCAGACTGCAACCCAAGAATGGGAATGAGACGAGGCAGAAGAGGAACGAAGAAGGTCACCTGGGTCAGGCAGACACAGGGAGGAACATAGTCTGAGGGAGGCCCACATTTGATAAATCCAGGTAATTTCAAATTTATAACAATCAACCACGTATAAGTTGTCAACAAATTTTAATGTGCACATTTACATATAAATTTGTTTTCATACACATTTTAATAATAACATCTTGGACATGGAAAACTAAGTTGACTTCTGCATATATATTATACCAACAGGCATATTAAAACACCTTTAAAAGTATTTAGCATATGGCGATGACTCGGAAATAAGTTTATAAAATATATTATTAATTTTTTAAGAAGGTAAACATACATGTTATGAACCTTTGAATACTTGGCAAGGAAAATATACTGTTAGCATCAAAATAACACCTCATTTTGTCATTTCCGACATTTACCTTGACCATTCAACCTCAGGCAGAACCTTAAAATGTCAAACATGAATATGTGTAGTAGTTACACATGGCAGACACTGACATGAAAATAGTTGTTTCACCGTTTTGAAAAAGAGCATATTCTACTAATGTCTGCATGTTGTATCAACCCGCCCCTCCCTCCTCTGGAACACCCCCGGTAAACACTGACTGTTCCTAAGATATAAACATGTATAGATGCAGCTGTAGTAGCACATTTCTTGCTGCCGTTTTTCTTGTGAAATGCTGCAGGTCACACATGAAACATTATTTTATATTTACTGATTATGAGAATGAACATTCCATAATTATTTAATCCCAACACTACAATGATACCACTAGTTCTCCAAGTTAATATGGCATACTGGGCAGTTGTATTTGTCCAGGATCTCGGACAAGATTGTACAGCCATGCAGCATGCTGCATATTAATGGTTTGTCATGTGAATGTCCACCGATTGATCCCAATTGTGTCATGTGTTGCATCCATGACAGATTCCCCAGTGCCGATGGGGTGTGCACTGGCTTCCAGGTCAGTCAGTTAGCTTAACTGACTAAAAACCAATGTAGAATGTAGGTTGCTCGACATACGAATATGGTGACGCCTGACTAGTGTGGTGGGTGCCAGGGTCTGGCAGATATAGCATGAGTCTTCGGGCAACAACTCTTGATGCTGTGAGACAGGTTCAGTGTCGAGCATTCTTCGATGAACTACATCGGTTTGGATATCGATGACATCACTGTATGTGTTCGCTGTCTTCGATGGTACTGCATACCAGCTTCCTGACATTTTGCTGTACATCCGCATCTACCTATACCAGAGACAAAGTGACAATTAGCATGGCTCTGACATGTATGATATTTTATATGTGATGACACATTTATCGAAGGTCGATAATACATGGTATTTGTATTCAATTAAACTTTAACTTTTAGCAGTGTCCATGACAAAATACATAAATTATCCAGCATTGTTACAGTGGTAGGGTTTCATTGTCTTTGTGTTGCTGATAGTCAGTGGCAGCCAGCTGAGTTCTTGCAATGTACATCAGGTACTTGTTATGTACAACACAAGGTTGTGATGAAGTAATGGTATTGAAAGCCTTTTCACATTTTACAACAACAATCTGTTGATACACTGACAGCAGCATTTTACTTGTTTAAGTTCTCTATGTATCATGTGTACTAGTGTTGTTTTTTTTGTAACAAAGAATCTTGATAAAAGTTTCTGTTTGTTTTTTATATATACCTGACATTTTTTCAACCTCTTCCTCATTTTTTTTTCTATTGTTGTTTTGCATTTTATGTATATGTGATATGTATATGATGTTAAAAATTATTACATTATACACATCAAGTGCAGTGATTGTACCTGTAGTTGTATTGTACTTTTCATTATTTTGTAGTCAATCTCATCAAATAGTGTCAATAAAATGTTTTTACTTTACATTGTCTTTACTTTAATTCACATGCATTTCTAACAACAATATACAATTTAACGACGACGCACATTACTGCAAAATCCTCATGCAGACAAACAAAATTATCACATACGGGGATGGATCCAGAAATCGAGTCTGGGGGGCACAAAAACCTCCACTGGCTGCCGAACCAAATGGTGTAGTCTAAATTTTGTCGCTACCACACTGCCATAACTTCACCCGCTCCACTGGAGTGGTAATGTTGGAAAACGCCATAACTTTCAGCTTATTATTATCACCTAAACTGGGGCACATTTCAAACGGTCTGGGAGGACACAGTCGCGTGGGCCCATTATAAAAGATTTGCAGACACGCCAAATTCTTAAGGTCTAGAGGGGCCCGCCTGGATCCGCCTATGACATACTTGTTTATTGCTTGTATTTATAATTTTGATAACAGGTTTGGTGACAGAGTAACCACATTTGACAACACTCATTTACCTGAAGCTTTGAAGCACACATCTGCATGTGGTGTTGACACACCTCAAGTTCTGAAAATATAGTACATGATGTATTAATAAAAATAACAATAATCATTTTAATGTACACTGTACTGGCAAAAGTTGCAGTGCAATGAACGACTACTTGCCAAATGCAACCAATGCCAACGGTCAAAAGCTATCTATATATATATATATACATGTTATGGACATTAAATTTCAGAGGGGCGCTGGTTTTCTGAACATAATAAAAACTCACAGAAGGGGCAATCAAAAAACCTGGTGAAACTACTGGAATATTCTTTTCCTTGTAAATAATTAAATACCAAGATTACATACAATTGAATTCATATTACATTTTTTAATATCCAATAATAGTAATTTTTAATATAAAAGTAATAGATTAGTTAAATTAATTACTATTACATTACTGTTGTTAGTCAATTATGTACATATTGTTTTTGTTCAACCTATTATTATTGGTTCAATAATCATAATCGTTACGGATCATTTATAATGCATTTATACTGTTACTATTATCCCAAGCCTACTTAGGCTACTACCATATACGACATAGACATGATATAGTCACTATATGCCATAGCGTCATACTGTTAGCTGATATTAGTCGATACTATAGTAAACAGGGCCCAACCAGGCCGCCCATACCGCCATTGGCTATGACTAAAAGGTAAAACAATTAAATAAATTTAGTACAAGCAACATTAATATACGTGACTATAGCTTAATAATGTTAAATTACTAACCTGTCTGGAAGAACCTTTGCAAACGCTGCATCTCATTTGTTGATGTTGTGACTGACGCCAGTGACGGCACGGGCAACGGCCCACGGCCACGGCTACTGGCACCGTCGCCAACTCCTGTTTACTTTGTTTCGTTCCATAGTCGTTCCCAAATAGAAATACACCTTTATGCGTGGGTACTGTTTTTGTCTGTCTAATTTAGCCCATTTTGTTGTGTCGGTGGCATATATGTTCGTGGACGTCCGCACATTGCCTAAACTCGGAATTCCATAACATCAACAGCGCCAAAGGGTGGGGTCAAAGGTCAATATCGCCCATAATTCGCGATCACGAGAAGACAAGAACGCTATTCCACGCAAAGTTCAATGTCCATACTCAGGTAAAATGGAAGCAAAAACCGGATCCGGTTTTTATTTAAAAACGAAAGAGTTCGCATTAAAAAAACGAACTAATACATATGCATAAACGAAGTAGGATATCATTGGGGAGTACTTGATTCCTCTGTTTTTTTGTTAAATTACTAAGAAACGCGAGGAGCAAAACAATCGAATTGGTTGAATACCTTTAATGTATTAAGAAAATTATATGAATTAAAATGAGGAATAAACAAGGTTGGCATACAAGATGATACAGTTGAGAGGTCAGTGGGGATGTACCTGTTGTAGTAGTAGAAGACGAACACCATAATCACACCGATGGCAAACACCACGGAACCCACTATAATGTTTTGCGTGACGCATCCGGAGTTGTTTTCTGGTAGTAGAAAACAATATTAATTGATCACTTGTGTTAATGGTTGTTGCAATGTAGCCTAAGTGTGTTTACATAATTCACATCTGGCGAGGGCGTGCTACAGGTGTAACTAAAGTCGATTAAATGTAAGTTTGTGTGTTCGTGCGTGCGCGCGTTGTCTGTGTGTGGCGTACGGGTGCGGCATGTGTGTGTGTGTGTGTGTGTGTGTGTGTGTGTGTGTGTGTGTGTGTGTGTGTGTGTGTGTGAGAGAGAGAGAGAGAGAGAGAGAGAGAGAGAGTTAGTGAATGAGTTAGTGAATGAGTGAGTGAGTGAGTGAGTGAGTGAGTGAGTGAGTGAATGAATGTGAGTGAGTGAGCAAGGGAGCGCGCGCGCGTGTATGTGCGTGTGTTGAGAGGGTGGACGTCCATAACATCAGCACAAATAATCGAATTGAGGAGGCAACTTTAAGTTTCTCCATTTAAATACGCATTGCTCGCTCTTTGAATTTATGATGCCATGTGATTGTTACGCCACAGAACACGTTGTATTGCGGTTGCTTTATGGCAGGATCTTCACATACAAGTCTGTTTTATTTCAGGCACATGTATAATTATTGGTATACAACTGTGTCAAAGAATAGCAGGATTGTGCTCAAGGAAACACGGGAATCGTCTTCCTCTACTCAACACCCGGCGTTATAGCAGAACCCCACGTTATGTTATAATTCCGAGTCACCCTCCCCGTTCTCGTTGAAAGCGAAAACATGCTCGAGAAAGTTTGAAATCATATGAAGCCAGGTGCAATCGACATATTTGAGAAAGATCTCATTTTATTTTGTTGGGTTAAATCGTAAAGTTATTACAATGTCTCGAGACAGATGTGACGTACCCGATTTCACTTGGCAGCGCTGACCTTCGTATCCGTCTTCGCAGATACATTTCGGCTCTTCTGGATCACGATGTTCACAAAAGCCATGGAGACAATATTCAGCAATGCATTTATCTGCAAATGTAAGAAGTATATAATAATAGTATACACCGTGTGCGTGCGTGTACGCGTGCGTGTGTGTTTTAGTGAGCGTGCGAATTTTGACTTGAAAAAAATAATATCTTTCTTCACTTTTTTATGACTCCATGCGTGTACCCGTATGTACTCGCCAATTAACGTTTGTTCTCCGATATTATGGCGCTTTACGCTCTACACACCTTAGTAATAACACTATTATTGTGTTGCGTTATATATCATCATTAACTGTACTACTATGCGTGTACGTATGATGTAAATACATCTAAGTCGATTATTGTATGGCATAACCACGAAGGCGACTAACTCCACGTACTACGTCATCTACCTTACATAATTTACATACGCTACTTTATCAAATCATTGCATTTACTTGTCCGCCGATGTGACAGATTCACTTACGTATGCATGTTTGGTCGTCAACCATGTACCAAGCGCTCTTGCAGCCGCACTCGAATCCTGGAAAGACGCCAACATGGGTGCAGGTTCCCCCTTTGGCCTCTGAGGCGCAGTTGGAGGAGTGTGTTTCAGCAGAGCAAGAGCCGTCGGCTGTAGAAAACATGGAATTGTCACACCTGCTGAAAGGATAGCATAATATAACGCGTTTGTATATGTGCGTGTGTATGCGTGCGTGCGTGCGTGTGTATGTGTTTGTGTGTGTGCATTGGTGTGTGCGTGTGTGTGAGAGAGAGAGAGTGTGTGTGTGTGTATGAGCGCGCATGTGTGAACGTGCGTGCCTAAGTGCATGTACTCACCCACCCACTCACGCATACAAGGGACCCACGAATACACACACGCACGCGCATACACAAACACCGTAATTTTCCTTTGAAAAGACAACAAGTGGACGAACGAGGAACAAACGTGTTATGGCGTTGTGTATTGTAGGGCCGTTGGTGAAAGACTCCACAAATATAAATTACATCCTCCTCAAAGCGTCGCAGTCAATATGTTAATTTAAAAGTTGATTGTAAATTACACAAGGCAAGTTTCAATTACAAAAAAGTTACACTGTAACAGTATAAGTTATTTATAATCTGTAACAAACCACCCATGAAAAAAGAGCTTAACAAGGACGGTTGTAGGCCTATTTGCTTACCATTGGGGTAATAAAGCGGTGTATAATAAGGACCTGACGCATAAGTAGTTGTCGCCTGATAAGTTGACGTCTTGTAGTCGTTCGTAGTTGCATAATCAGTTGGCATTGTGTAATCGTCCGTTATCTGTAATGTCTGGAAAACAAATTGTTTTAAAAATACATGAAATGATCTGGTATAACTTAACACGTTGTTCGTTAGCACATACTGATAGAGACAAGGACGTCGATAACACAGGACACAGCCTGGAAAAGAACTTGACTTTATATATATATATATACATACATACATATATATATATGAGTGTGTATGTGCGTGCGTGCATGCATACGTGCGTGCGTGCGTGTGTAATAATACAACTGTCACCGCCATGTAGGGTTTATATGGCATGTTCCATCAGCGGGAAGTGGCAACAACAATGAATGTCTCTCTTCTCCTTTAACCGACTCTCGCGCGCCTGTGAACACCGGGAAGAGAGTTTTACCCCATACTCATGGAGGCTACGACCGTTAGCGTCAAAATACATCACTTCCAGTCTGTATTTAGGCGCTCAGTTAATAATTATATATATATATATATAACGCGATATTGTAAAGGAATGACGAAATTGTCTTAATACAGAACTAGGAATTTTCGACGTTTCTAATTTTGTATTAAGAAAATTTCGTTATTTAATTTCTTCCAATTTGACGAACAATTTCACGGGTATTGTAGGGATTTTCATCATGCAATTGCGTTCCTAATAGTTTTAAAGAAACAACACGGTGTTCGGGTTAGGGTTATTGTTTAAAAAGATGACTGTTATAGGATTTGAACCTGCAACCTAAACGAATTACCGTCTGCAGTTAAGTTTTATGTTAAACTGAAACACATTGCGCATATTTGATAATTTAGCACGAAAGTTGACTTCATTGCATGTGTTATCTGATTCCACGTGACCAGTCGTCTTCGTCGCCGTAGACAATGCAAATGTTTCCAAGTATGTATGTAACCATTGTTTGTGCAACAAATAGTGGCGCCACATTACGAAGTCTAGATATCGAGGCTGTGAGTCACTTATATAACTATATAGGCACCTGTATAGTGAGTGGGGGTGTGTGACTAATCAGTTCTTGTTGGCGTCCAAATATCAAGCGCCAGCCATTACACCCTGTCTAGTCATGTTAAGCATACCATAACTTCCTGTGTTCGCGCAGAGCATATGTTATGAACGATGCGAAATACAACTATTGGGGTATTACATCTGATCTATAGACTCAATCTGTTCAGAACAAAAATATAATTTCAAATAAAAAGTCCTATCAACGAGCAGCTATGCTTATTGTTTTTTCTTCAAATAAAGACACGTGTTTCCAAAGAGGCACGCATACTACGCGGTCAAAGATATTGCACACATCACTGTCTGTGGAAACAAGTACCGAGTCTTCTATTAATGTATCTTCCAAACTGTGATTGCGTAACAAAATTACAACTTTGTTGTACGTTGATAACAAGCATGGTCTGTGTTTTGTAGCACTCACTCAAACAGGTATGTCAATTTAGCACGCAACACAAAGTATGGCCTACAGGTAAACATAACGAGACACCTGTGCATTCTATAGGCACCATAATCAAAAGCAAACATGCAGAGATACCGAAGTGGTTTCTGCTCGATCCTTTGGAACTAAATTAAACTGCCGTACAAACACGCACACGCACATGCACGCGCGCGCGCACACACACACACACTCACTCTCACACACACTACTGTTTTAAACTTGGCTATATCTTAGCAGAGACTTAATGAAGTTAAGTGATATATTCTTGAAATATGCAATACGCAATGATCACACTCTTCTGGTTAAAGCAGCAGTACATAAGTAGGTCAACCAGCGCATTGTTAATAATATATATAGTATGTTATACTTGAGCTACAGTTTTAACAACAATTAAATAGTTAGAGAACTTAAAAATAATATGATGACGGCGACCATGTCTGAAACATTGCAGCGAGAAGCCTCATGTGTGTTCCGCTTATTGGCTGATTGCCTTAAAGTAGTCTATTACTGAATAACTGCTGTCATTATTACATGAAAATGAGTATCTTCCAGGCATCACACTAAGTTAAACGAATCATATCTTTCTACGAATAATTAATATATTTCTATATAGCGCGGTTCATGCGCTAAGGCTATACAACGAATTTTTTAAATAAAATTGTGTTTAAAACAAACAAACAAACAAACTTTACTTGAGATATAATTACATTAAACTTACAACCTCATTCGATTAAACAATAACAATTAAATAAATTAAACATGTTTTTAACAATACGTCAAATACAACGAACTTCGGCAAGAATAACAACATGATAGAATACACTGTACAACTCAAGGCTAAAACATTGATAAAATTCCAGTGTTTCAACATGTTTACTCTTCAACTTGAAGAAGGGAAATTCTCCTGCCACTTACCTCTGACTGTGTTCCGCCGATCAAGACTGTGAGAATTAGAAAAGTTTGAAGGGTCCACGTCGTCATTTTCTTCAGCCTAGACTCCAACTCGGCGGACTCAGCGATAGTAGAACGTAACTTCAATTAGAATCTCGGCGAAAACTTCACTTCACAATTTACACAATATCAGTAACGATGGTGGAACACCGTATTTTATTACTAGGTCTGCTAATAGTATTCCTGGACGTTTGGCAGCGTTAACTGACGAAAACCAAAATGAAGCACACCTTTGAAACCGCTACTTTGTTGGATGGAAATTGTCCAATGAATACATAATGATATTAATGTATCATGTTTGCCTGCGCGCATTTACATATGTTTGGGATTATTTATGTAAATCTCGGTCACATTAGCAGTCGATGTAAGTCAAGATGGTGTTTCAAATTGGAAACATCCGGGAGCAACGTCATTAATATAAAAACGTTTGTGTTTAGTACAGCTTAACTATTGTAAACATGTTATTTCATAATTTTTACAAAATTTTATCAGACTGCCGCCCAGAGCAAAAAACCCAAGGTGGCAATTGGACATGGAAGAACTCAATGTTTTTTCTATGCCCTTTTGATCGATTTGTCAATTTTATGTTTGAAAAGATTCATACTGCTAGCATTTACACAATCCGCATATCACTTATTCTATTTATTTAGAATTCTCCGTAAGAATAAATAATCTCATATCTAACTTCTTCATATAACCTAAATGTTGCTTCGTGTCCTGTAGTTCATTTCTTAATTGTGAAATAAATACTTATACAAATATTTTCATAATCATTCAACATCTT
The DNA here is from genome assembly GCA_020002185.1 of Paraescarpia echinospica. NCBI lineage: Eukaryota > Metazoa > Annelida > Polychaeta > Sabellida > Siboglinidae > Paraescarpia > Paraescarpia echinospica. Next base: position 50,342,631 of record CM034535.1, on the reverse strand, counting down.
AAAAACGTCTATGTGATCTCCTCTTAAGCTCTTGTATTAAAGTAGCCGCTGCACGTTATGTCGAACAATACAATAACATTGTCCTCTTTCCCCGTATCACTAATGGGAGAAGGCAGGGATGCCCAAGCTACAGAATAAAACCGTGTTATACGGATTTTTGACACTTATTTCAATCTACGGACAAAACATGTTTTGGCGGATTCTACGGAATGTTCACAATTCCGGGAAAATTCCGATAGATGTCGCGTCGTTGTAACGGTTATTTGGTTAAAAGTGTATTTGATGAAGGACAGGCTACTGAAACATCTTAAAGACTTGACGACTTATTTAGTGACACGTGAACAGATTAGGACACACAGAGGCCTTGTTGACATTGATGTACTGGTCACTGACAATCTATTGGACTTTCACGACATGAAATATGGAGGTGCAGACTTTTAACAAGATTTAACAAGATTGCCATCCAGAGAATTAACTCTAGATGGCAGGTGGACAAGGAAGCCCTTTGGCTTATCGAGAGTCCAACCCTTTTATCTACATATATCCAGCCCTTCTGAGGTATGTGTCGATTTTATTTTTAAACATATTCACACTACTAGCACCCACACAATCATCAGATAATCTGTTCCATTCATTCACAGTCCTTTGTGAAAATGAGAACTTTCTCACGTCTAATCTACACTGCTCCTTTACTAATGTAACTTAATGTCCTCTAGTCTTTCTATCTTTCTTAACTGAAAAAAACATATTTCTATCAATATTTTCATAACCATTCAATATTTTAAACACTTCTATCTGATCTCCTCTCAATCTCCTGGTCTCTAGTGTTGTTAAACCACATTCTTTTAGGCGTTTTTCATAACTAAGATCCCTCAGTTTTTGTATCATTTTAGTCGCTCTCATCTGTACTCTTTCTAGCATATATATATGTCCTTCTTGCGGTATGGCCTCCACGCTTGTATACAATATTCTAAATGAGGCCTAACTATTGTTTTGTACAGCGGTATTATTAGTTCTTTTCTTTATATGCTATATTTCGCCTAATCAATCCAAGGATTTGATTTCCTTTTGAAGCTGCAATTCCACACTGCTCTGAAACCTTCATGTCAGCACTAATTGTCAGCCCTAAGTCTTTTTCTTTTACAGTAGTACTTAGTACAGTTCCCCCCATTGTATATTCTACATATTCGTTCCCATGTCCTGTGTGAAGGCATTTACATTTCCCAAATTGAACAACATTTGCCACTTTTCAGACCATTTGATCAACCTGTCAAGATCATCTTGTAAATGCTGTCTATCACCATCACTTTCAATCCTTCTAAACACTTTTGTATCATTTGCAAATTTCAACACCTTGCTAGCTATATCATCGTCCAAATCGTTTATATATATTAATAATAATATAGGTCCCAGTACTGATCCCTGTGGAACCCCACTCAAAACTGATTTCCAGTTTGAAGCCTCCCCATCAACAACTACCCGTTGTCTTCTGTCAATCTGCCATTTTTCTATCCAGTTAATTATATCATTTCCTATGCCATGGGCTTTTAGTTTAAGCAGTAATCTCTGATGTGGCACTTTGTCGAAAGCTTTTTGAAAATCTAAGTAGATGATATCTACTGGTGATCCATCATCTACCCACTTAGTGATATCTTCCAAAAAACATAACATATTTGTTAAGCATGACCTCGCTTTTAGAAACCCATGTTGAGATGGGTTTATCAAGTTATGTTTAACAAGAAAATCCACCATGTGATCTTTAATTAGTCTTTCTAATAATTTACAAATCACCGATGTTAAACTAACTGGTCTATAATTATTTGACTTGTTTCTCGAACCTATTTTAAATAACGGTATAATGTTTGCTTCTTTCCATTCTAAAGGAACCATTCCCTCTTCTAATGACAAGTTGAAAACTGTTGCAAGCGGTATGCTAATTTGTTCTACAATTTCCACTAGTAGTTTGGGTGGAATACCATCCACTCCAGGTGATTTATTTTCTTTCATAGCCCTAATTTTCTTAGCTACCATTTCTGGGGTTACAATTAACTGTCTTAAATAGTCTGATTCTGCCCCCTTGAACTTAGCCTCTGGTACTGGCAGTGAACTAGTGTCTTCTCTGGTAAACACTGAACTAAAATACTCATTTAGGTCTTCAGCCATTAAGAATGCTTCTGATATTATATTTCCAGCACTATCTTCTAGAGGATCGACCTTATCCTGAACTTTCTGTTTGCTTCGAACATACGCATAAAAACTCTTGCTGTCATGTTTTATATTACAAGCTAATTTATGTTCATAGCTTCTCTTTGAATTTCTAATTTCAGCTGTAGCTTGGTTTAGTGCTTCTTTATAAATGTTGTAGTCTTCGTCATTTCCAGTACGTCTATATGACTTCCACATCATTTGTTTATACTTAATTTTTCTAATGGCTTCTTTCGATAAGTATTTCTTTCTGGTCCATTTCCCTTGTTTTTTGAAGGGAACAAATTTATCTACGATGCACTCTATTTCATTCTTTAAGATATTCCAGCATTCTGTTGCTGTCTTATTCTTCAGTGTATTATTCCAGTCTATCTTTGCTAAATATTTCCTCATTTCCTTATATCTTCCTTTGTGGAAATTTCTCCTCAACTGCTTTTTATTATTTCTTTCTGATTTTACTTTAATGATAAAATGTATCTGGTTGTGATCACTACTTCCCAGAGGCTCACATAATTTAACATTGTCAACTAATTCATTCTGTGAGGACAAAACTAAGTCTAACACATTCTCTCCCCTGGTTGGTTCTAGCACATGTTGAGAAAGGAAACTATCTTGTACTAAAACTAAAACTTGTGGTCCTCACTACCCATACTCTGTAGAGATTTCCATTTTATA
>CM034535.1:50331108-50338751 GCA_020002185.1 Paraescarpia echinospica | reverse complement strand
TCGAAAAATATTTTTTATCTCGATATCTCGACGTTTTATCTCGAGTTCTAAATGTTAGGCTGATCAAAGGACGAAAAAATGGATGGATGCTACCGTGAAAAGTCTTTTTGATCTTGGACTAAGTCAGCATGAAATACGGTGTGTTCTATCAAGAAGATTCAGCTGTAGTATAAGTGTAAGACAGTTGAGGCGTGTCCTCGCCAGGTTGCAATGATATAGGCGGAAATAGTTTACTGATTTTGACGAAGTAGTTGACTTTATCCGGAATCAGCTTGCAACCTCAGGGCAATTACACGGATATAGGTTCATGCATTTGAAGTGCATTACCAATGGACTTGTGGTCAGTAAAGAGACGGTCAGAATTCTTCTTGGTATTCTTGATCCGGAAGGTGTGGAACTACGAAGAGCGAGGAGGCTAGTTCGCCGTCGATACAGTGTCAAAGGACCGAATTACGTGTGGCACATGGATTCATATGACAAACTTAAGCCGTTTGGAATCTGCATCAACAGTTGCATAGACGGCTTTTCAAGGTACATTTTGTGGCTGGAAGCATACAGAACAAGCAGTGACCCGGCAGTTATTGGCGGATATTACATCAGAGCTGTTCTGAACTATAGCTGTTGTCCAAAGATTGTACGTGCAGATCGTGGTACGGAAAATGGAGACGTCGAACAAATGTAAACATTTCTTAGAGAGAATGACGAAGGCAATGAGGAGTGATCTTTCCAATACGGTCCTAGCATTGCCAACCAAAGAATTGAATCATGGTGGGGAATACTGCGAAAGGAGAATTCCGAATATTGGATGGCACTATTCCATGAGCTACAAGGCCAAGGTCATTTCGGCGGGGAAGAACTGGACAAGGAGTTAGTGAGATTCTGTTTTCTGGATTTGATACCAGTAAGTGAATTTAAATCATGGGTTTCAATTCTTATATATGTAGACCCTCTATATAGGCCACTCTTTCTTGTCATACTGTAATTCTGTCACACCGTAATCACCCTCACCTCAATGATGAAGATACAAATGTACATGCAGCCAATGGTAAAGTTTGTATATATATATATACAGTTGTATATATGCCTAATTTTTATGCAAACAACAATGGTTGAATTTTGGGGCATATTTGGTACCCCAAGGATATTACTAAAGGTAATTGTGGAAGTATACAAACTGTTCAGTATTGCGTCCCAAAATGCACGGTCATATTCAAAGAAATCCATATCCGACTATGATGCTTGTGTTTTAAAAATTATTTACATTTCTATACTATTAATCGGGTCATAAAACAAATAATCTTTTCTCTATTTCAGGATGAATTGTGTGAAGTATCTCATCTTTGGAACGTTCACAAGATCAGGAAATACAACATGAACCTTAATCACGGACGGCCGTTTATGATGTACAACATACCCGGTTGTTTGAAGCTGACGATTATCTTCGTCCAGTGGACCACACCAAGATCAGGATCTGCAAGGAGCATTGTAGATTTAAATCTGACTATCCATGCGATGAGGACATGTTTGAGCTATGCTGTATCTTGATGGAGGAGAATGGACTTGTTTTCCCAAGCAATCCACATGAGGCTATCAATTTGTACAAAACTCTTAGAGGCATCGTGAACGTAGCTCTAGCCTAAAATTACACATTTTGGTGATGACGGTATGCTGAATTACTTCGGATATAAACCGGAGGTATTGAGTGAATTGTACAACATACACAGTACAGTGCCCATGTAACAGACTGACTTTGGACTAATGTGGTTAAATTTTGCGTTAGCCCAATGTTGGCATCACGACGGTCCAACGGGTGGTTGACCCAACGATGGCCCCAGTTGTTATACCAGAATATATAAATGTCTAATTACGTGTATTTGGTTAGTCGTTGAACCAACGTTGGACTAATGATGGAACGTTAAGCTCGTTTGACTTGAACATTGTTTTGATTACACAACGTTGGCCCAACAATTATCACCCAACGTCAACGGTACAATGGCTGTCCCAAAACGGTCTTGCTATTTGGATGTATACCGTGAAATACGCATTAAACTGTGCTACCAGAACTAGTACATTTGTCGCTGTTTGTAATTTTTTGATCAATACGTTAGACCCTAGCAGCTAGCTATATCACAGCCTCACACACGTTTACCTATTTATTCTGGGTAAAGCAAAATTCAGTTGATAAATCTGCATGACTTTTAATCAAGAAGAGACTTGTCTAAATTCTTTAAGATGTGACATTTTGATGAAACGCTGATGTTGTCTCAGTTATGGAATATTCAAGACTTTCTGAAATCTAAGATTTATATAATGGTGTGTGTGTGTACGTGTAGTTTTTCCGTATCAAAATGCTTTATCAATTTAACATAATGAAATTGTGCTTTGATTACTGATTAATTTTAGTGTGACACCCCTAGTATAAATTGAATGAATAAGGATAAAGCAAACAATCAATATTTATCGATTAACTGCTTTATTGATTATTGTTCAATTATGTGTACGTAAAACACATTAAACAAACCCTAAATAACCAATTAATAATGCTTTAACTGAAACTTCGGATTACGTTGGTAAGCTAATTAACATTTCACCACACACCCGGAAGACTTTCATGTTTGGTTATGTTCAACTGCGCATGCCGTCCATTGTAAAACGCGAACGTAATTAAACGAAACGGTTCCTGGGAGAGGACATAGCAAAAAGACATAGCAAAAACAGCGCATGTCGTCCATTGTAACATGCGAACGTAATTAAATGAAACTAAAACACTTATTGCCAGGCAGCAAGTCCATATATGGTCCATGGGCCCATATTATAAGGGCTGGCCTGTAGGATTCTACACTCGGGATCCATATGAGACCCATATGCCTATGTGTCAACTGCATGTCTCGTTGCCGTGTTAAACACGCTGATGACGGTGTGCAGTAGCCCACATTTCGGTTCTATTAATTGATATCCATCACCCAAACATTAGACCCGAGAATGCGATCGAAATCAGCACGGAAGTCTGGGTAGTTTTCGTAGTTGGTTGGCACCTCCAACACATTTCCACATGTATGACCAATGGGCCGTTTCTCGAATTCTGACATGGTCACAAAGATGACATGAATCCGTGAGCAAGAAAGTAAGTCAATTCCGGTGCAGAATCGCAGGAAGTCGCCGAGTTTCTTTTCTGAAAGTCCTCTGACATACGCCTGCAAAAATTTGGACACCGTCTTCTCTGATTCGGAAACCTCCGGGGGAAATTCAATGCACTTCACAACCTTCCTGTTCGTCGGAACTAATCCTTCGTACAGACGGTTTAGTTCTTCGAATTGAAGATGCCCCATCCTTGGCTGCAATACACTCATCTAGCACTCGATCACATACATCGGCGTTTGCACGAGTTCCTTATGGGCCATCTCGTCTATAATCATGGCAAAATTTGCTGCGGTTGCAGCCCGCATGCAATTGTGGTTTTCAAGAAAGTCTTCAAGTTCTATTTCGTCAGCCTTCTTGAAGTTATCCAGCGCAACTCGAATAATATCTCGTTCGACAGTGTCCACGTAGTGGAGGAATTGTTCTCTAAGGTCAGAGAATGCCTTCCCGTACAGAGCATGCTCAATAAGCGTTCGGGCCAGTGCGATCGGATGTAGCCAAATTCCTTCCAGCCGTACAAGATTATTCGCGCTACAGTTTTCCATTTGGACTCGTGAACATCGTGGCGCAAGTAAGGTACTTTCACGTCATTACCAAGAGTGTATCGGCTGTAGAACTCCTCCCAGAACTCGGACAAACAGTCCTTTGCTACACCTTCTCCAACGCCGGCTTCTAAGTTCACCATTTGTGCCTTTGCGCCTTATCGATATATTGTCATTCAGAATGTTCATTGAGGCTATTCCCACGACTAATCACGAGGTGACGCAAATTTCGTGGTGTTGAATGGTCAGCAGGTTCGTAGGGAATAATGACACTGGGGTTCCAAAATTCTCCAGCTTCGACTGGCCCGAATCGTATCTCGGAGTCTAATGAGGCATCGTGTAAACAACTTACTTCCTCAATAAGGTCATCAACCGCTTGGCGTACATAAGAGGAGGTGCGGTCTGACACTCTGCAGTGCTGCTACAGGTAGCGGTGTTCACAAAACGTGCAATGTTTTCAACAACGTCGGCAACCGAGGAGGACGATGCACATTTGGCAGATTTACCCTGGTAAGATAACCATGGAAGTTTAGGCAGAGGCGAGTCGATTTCCTCCTCCGATTTACGAGGAGTAGTTCGAAGATAAAACCTTAGGAGTCTGATATTTGTATCTTCGTATAGCTGACCGACGGTAATTTCTGCATCGATCTCACATTCTTTGAAGTCAACTAGATCGAAATCGAATTTCGACCTAGGTCCTTTACTGGATTCTCCTCCTGGGAAAAACAAATCTATTGCAATGGTAAGAAAGTCCTTTTTCTTTGCAGATTTTTCTACTCGCCTTGACCTGGTTCCTCCTCCTTTCTTCATTCGTACTGGCCTGTACGCACCGACATTCTCATCAAAATGTAACCAGCCAATTTCGATTAGCCGATACTTCTTTGCGGCATTCGAACTGCTGGCTTCCTCACTAGCACCTTCTGTTGATGCTTTAAATTTTTTCCTGAGCTTTTGTAGAAGTGTCGACTTCCTGGTTGGCTGGTTGTCTCCAACATGTCCGGCCAGTTTTCGTTTACAATAGTTGACCAATACCACTCGATCTCCCACACAGAGGTATTGGCCAAGCATCTCGTCACTCATCAGAGTTATAGCGAATTCATCAATCTGAAATGATAAAGAAATAAACAAAATAAAAATGGCGGCCGTTTTAAAGTGGTTCGGCGGCCATTTTGCAAATGGCTGTGATTTATTTTGATTATTTTTAGTGGCCAATGGGGTTCTCTTTTGGGCACTGTTCAACATTCAACTTACAACATGACAAAGCTGATCCCAACACACACACACACACACACACACACACACACACACACACACGCACATATGAGCGAAGTAACGAAAAATGGAACACTTCCATAAAAATTAGGAGTGAATTTTTTTTCTTCCTATTAGGCATTGAGCCAAGACCAAAAATTTGGGCAACCGGTACATTTTTAGGGACGAATGCTCATAGTGATTTTTGGCTAGGCCTACATCCCTAAAGATGGAAAATAGGTGATAGCATTGCAACACCCCCAGTTTTCTGGTAGAAATCACTCTTGACTAGCAACAAAGAATCACAGGACTCATTCAGGATGCTGGGCCAGGAATGGGATCTCTCTCTCTCCAGATCTCATGGACAAACTAGAGGCATTTACATGCCTTCTTTACGCTCCAAAATCTTCTGCTATGAATGTCAGTGATCTGAGATACCACTTGTTCTGTGCAAAGAAAGGTGAGATAGAGTCACCAACTGCCACCATGCACTGACTGTTTGTTGAAACATGCACAATGCGCAAACTACCAGGCTGCAATATGGAGAAGATGTTTGGAGCAGGACCCAAGGACTCAGACCCCAGTTGGCAGAGGCTGGAAGTTGGAAAGAGAAGATGGGACTGAGCAACTGGTTGTACACTGGATGGAAGGTCAGCCAGCACCCGATGCCATGTTGGATCTACTAGCATGCAGTTGTCCCAGGAAGTGTGAACTGCCAAAGTGTGTCTGCTTGTCAAATGGACACAGATGTACTGATATGTACAGACTACAAGACTGTGACAATCAGATGTCTAGTGCTGACAATGATGAAAGTGTAGCTGAGGATGAACTGGATGATGGCTGTGATTACTAAACACTGTCTCCAACCTCAACTAAGGACATAACTAATTATGCATGTGAAATGTTCACAGTGCATAGTGTGCATTACTACAGCTACAAGTCAATACTGTGTACCTGTATAATTTGAATGTCTACAACAAGTCCATTGTATGTAGGTTAGTGTTACAGTCAGAACTTTAGGTGGCTAACATAAGAAAATGTAATTTTATTTCAATGACAACAACTGCAAATTTCAATGTCATGATAATACATATAACTGCAATAAAATGTACAGACTGTGTCTACATAATAAAACCTGAAGTCCAGTGACCATTCTGTTGCAACAAGAACCTTGAATGTGGATATATGAGGTTACTAGCCAGACATTTAAGTGATTTCTTTTGTTGAATGCCTGAATGGCGTGGATTGCATGTTGAGACGCGGTAGATCAAATGCCATAAATTCCACATTTCTCAAGGTATTAAAACCATTTTCACATGTATATGACACATGACACTTCAGCCGTATTACGTACAATTATCATATCCATAAGATATAATATGGTATAATAACTATTGTATAATGGTTTGTGCGTGACCACGCCTTCAGCAGTTTCCATAGAAAAATAGTTTTCTCAGAAATGAGCAAAGGATTAAAAAGAGTGATTTCACACAAAAGAATGTATGTACTGCAATGCTGTCACATATATTTTTCATATCTAGGGATGTAATCCAACATTCTGGTGCAATAAGAACCTCGAATGAGGATACATGTGGTTATTAGCCAGAATTTTAAGTAATTTTTTTGAAAACCTTAATGCTGGGGATTGCATTTTGAGATGTGGTAGATAAAATACCACAACATCCACAGTTCTCAAGGAATAAAAAATTTTGATATGTTTGGAAAGCACGACATTGAAACCAACTGTTGTCCAATTTTCATTCTACTGAGATGTGTAGTAAATATTCCATAGTAGTTTGTGTATGGGCCCCCATTAGCAATTTCATAGAAAACTTGTTGTCGCGGATATGGGGATAGCGGATATGCGGATATGGGAGTGCTGCAATGCTATCACCTATTTTCCATCTCTAGGGATGTAGGCCTAGCCAAAAATCACTATGAGCATTCGTCCCTAAAAATATACCAACAAACCCTCTGGCTCATGGCCTATATGTATTGTTCTAGTATAGGGTTGAAAGTGTACCAGTGTGATAAGGAAAAGATAACATGTTTGTTAAATTTTTGGGGGGGTATCAACTGAGGAAGGGTTTTGTGACAGAAAGTAGTTTTATAATTTTTCATTTAGCTATATTCCTTATTTTTTGATTGACTTAGGTACAACTACCTCCAAAACTATTGACTTTTGAAAAAACAATGTCAGGTTCTCACCTCAATGCAATGGGTTTGAATGAATATAGTATAAAAATACATTAGAAATAATAAGCAAAATTTGTCCAAAGGCTAAAATGAGTACCTTTTCCTCCTTCATTTTTGCCAATATGTTGGCCGCCACATTTCTGTTTGCAAGGTATTCGTACATGCCACTGCCATCACATCAGGTTCCATCATTAAGGTTTCCTTAAATTAAAAATACAATGCAAATTATAGATAAATCAGGAAAGATGAATGTTGGCCCTACCCAGACAACAACGGAGCAAAGACAACAGTGACCGTGTTCTGCACAAAACAATGTGACCGCACTCTCATTTCTAGGGACGTTTTTAGGAGGTTTGTTTTAAGGCATATCAAGCAACATTGATCAAGGTTTCTAAAACCATCAATGGAAAATTATTTATAGGCATCCCAGAAATGCACAGCCACATATACGAAATTTTGCTACACTGAAAAATGGTCTTCATTGGAGAAGTACTGTGGAATTTATTAGACGACCTA
>CM034535.1:50323608-50326108 GCA_020002185.1 Paraescarpia echinospica | reverse complement strand
CTAAAGTGTCAACTAGCCAAATTGCTGCCAAATACCCTTCCGCTTAGTAAAATCAGCTAGAAAGACACCATTTTACTGTCAACAGCTTCTACAATCACATCTAGAAATCTGACTACTCAAATGCACTTATGTCAGAGCAAGTGAATATTGTAAAAAATCATTTATCAAAAATATACTGCATTCTTTTTCGTAACCAAGCAGGAAGTCCAACAGTGTCCTGACCCCTCAAGGCGCCTGGATAATCGAGGCTAGGCTAGGCGAGACTTTGTTTCCCGGCGAAGTCACGCAGCCGGGCGAGAGTAGGTTAAGCGAAACTAATTTGTAGGGGCGCAAAAAGTGCTGCCACGTCACGGCGCTTACTTTATCAAGGCTAACTATTGATGATCGCTAGGTGGCAAGGAAATACAATAAACTAAAAATGTGCATTGTGGTCGCTAGGCGGCTTAATACCCCCCCTCTCTCTCTCTCTCTCTCCCTCCCTCCCTCCCTCCCTCCCTCCCTCCCTCCCTTCCTCCCTCCCTCCCTCCCTTCCTCCCTCCCTCCCTCTCTCTCCCCTCTCTCCCCCTCTCTCTTCCCCCTCCCCTGCTATCTCTCTCAAAATATGTTGTCGATGTGTCCGTTACACAACTGAGGTAAGATCTGACACACATAGATGTATGTTATTATAAATCGAGGGAATATCCCTCTGCCGAAATGTTTCCTTGCAATGCATGCACTCAGAGACGAAAAATAGCAACTATATGACCGTGCACCCCGGTGGGAACGAATGCAGAGTAAACATTCAAATCAGCCGTAGCGATTATCTTTATGAAGGCAGTAAACACGGGTGTTCGTATTCACGGAGCAAATCATTGCGTCCATATAAAATGTAATTGCGAGTGCGTCTCCTTAGTGCCAAAACATGTGTGCAAGACGCTGGCTGAAAATCAATATACGTATCACGATATTAACAGAAAGACACTGGTGTAGTTCTTCACTTTCCAAATAAGTTCCTCTGAATACAACTCCACTTTGTGTATCATTACCCAGTATTAACATAATCTATGCAGTCGATTTTTGGTTCGTAAAATAGACTGTAAGTTGATGATTTCTTCCATCTGAGTTTTCAGATCTTTGGAATATTGGATATACAAGATTACATACAATATATCCGTATTCGTAGTTATGTTTATTTTGCATTAAATCTTATTGGATACTCATTATTTTAACGTAATACAGACGGGTAAAGGTCCTTTTAAGTCGTCTTCATCGAGAGCAAGAACAAAATGGATAACATCGAAGTAAAATTATTGTGGAAATCCAATGCTTAATCATGTGGTCATTGTATGTCCTTGCAATATTACTTACTCAAAATAGTTTCGTACCTTCATCAAACAAAAGTTTTTATATTGTAAATATAACAACGTAAATCATGTATTATGTCGTATAATATTACGCTATTGAGACAAACATTACATCAGCACGTCTTCGTTTCTTAGTTTTCCTAACCTGAAAATAACCTGTACATCAGTATACATATATTCGTTTTAGCTATATTCAAAACACTTTTTGATTGAGAACCATAATTTATATAGTTCATATTTATTATATTTATATAGTTTCCAAATGATTTAAGACCACGCTCGAGAACAACTTGGCGGCGACGTATGGTTAACCTACTGTTCTTTTACCGTCCAGCAGCTCCTAAATGAGACACATTTGAAACGTTTGTTCTCCGCTGGCGCAGACTCATGTTAGGCTGGTAGAGCCCTCTTACAATAAGGGTTCCTTTTCAGGTAACTTCAGATCGAAGTATGCGATTACACAAATGCAATATATATATATATATATATAATATATATATATATATATATATATATATATATATATATATATATATATATATATAATTACATATATACGTATACAGTATGTCTGTATACTTATTATAGTAATACACTTAAGTCGCGCATTTCTTGTTTTCTAACGAATTGGAAATATTATCAAGCAATTTTAACAGCGCATGCGATATTGATGTTCTCTAAATCCTTATTAATAACTACATGTTTCTCAACGGATTTAAGTCAAGGTTATTTTTGTTTTATGTGAAAAAAGCCTTATTTTAGTAGCCGATTACATATTTCAGTTACAACGCATCAATAACAAAACGATGCAAATTAAATAAGTTTGGCCTACTTTATTACCGACTTGCATGCTTTATATGTACAACTTTAACGAAATATTATTTTTAGGATTACAATTTAATTACTAGCTAGCTGAATCAACGAATAGGTAACGCATATATTATTACACATTACGTACTCCAGCCCATTTAGATAAAACCGTACCCTATAGATAGTTTACGCATTATATCAGTTGTCAAACATGTGTAATTTGTATATACAATTAAATGCGAACAACAAAACAAATGTTGTATAATACCTCCAACAGAGGACAGCGACCACACCCACACACACATGCACGCGCACGCGCACGCGCACTCGCACATGCACACACACGC
>CM034535.1:50116108-50321108 GCA_020002185.1 Paraescarpia echinospica | reverse complement strand
GTGTGTGTGTGTGTGTGTGTGTGTGTGTGTGTGTGTGTGTGTGTGTGTGTGTGTGTGTGTGTGTGTGTGTGTGTGTGTGTGTGTGTGTGTGTGTGTGTGTGTGTGTGTGTGTGTGTGTGTGTGTGTGTGTGTGTGTAATTATATATATATATATATATATATATAAACGTTGTATGCATAAATAAATAATGATACCGTAAGTAATTAGTAATTTCGTTAAATGGATTTCAGAACATGTCTGCGTCTATGATTGCGTGAACTATAACTGCAGGAAATTGCCGCTTTGAATACGACATCAAATATATGTAATAGATGTTATACCCTGCTTTAAAATTCACAGTTAACATAAACTTCAACTTCTACACGATCATATATTATGCTAAATTTATAATGTAAAAACACAATGTCTGGTAGTAACTGACAACTCTGTTGCTTTTGTTATAAATTATGCGTATGGTGGTGAACAAATAAATTTATTTCATTGTGTACAACATATATACAGCATATGATATTGTGTTTTGACATTATAAATTTAGCATAATATTTGATCGTGTAGAAGTTGAAATTTATGTTAACTGCGAATTTTAAAGCATGGTATAAAATCGATTACAAATATTTGATGTCGTATTCAAAGCGGTGATTTCCTGCAGTTATAGTTCACGCAATCATAGATGCAGACATGTTCTGAAATCCATTTAACGAAATTTATAATTAAATACGGTATCATTATGTATTTATGCATACAACGTTTTTGACATAATTCCAGTAACATTATTTCACTGCAGTAAATTAATTACGCGCGTATATATTCATTTTATTTTGCAAACGAAATGCGTACGGAGTATAGACATAAAAACGTTCGAGTTCACAATTATATTATATCGTTTACAACCGCGTCAACTAGTTTTCAAAACTCGTTGTTACTTTGCGAAATAAATTGTGGATATTTATAAATGTTAAAACACACAGAAATGTTACCGAACACATGAAATATATATCTTACCGGCACATTAATGCGTTCAATGCGTGATCTCGCTTGATGGTTGACATCGATTATCTCAACGAATTTCATCTACCTGTCCGGCTACGTTTCGTGTAAGCTGACAACATTTGGTTGATACCGTCCACGTTCATTTTCCACGCCAGCTCTCGTCCATGTCACTCGAATACATTATACCTCCAAAATGGCGCATCCACGATTTGCCGACATAGTATCCGTGTCGACCAATTGTAAATACTACCAAAGTATCTACGACACACTGACGATGTGTTTCAATGTGAAGCCCATAAAAAAACATTGGTTTATCAACGAACATTTTGCACGTTTCTTTTCTGGAGGAATGGCCAAAAGTCGGCCATTGTCGCTTGTTGTCTCTTCCATTTACGCCGTGTTCTGTTGACGGAAGCCGGCTGGGTCGTTGGCTCATCCCTTTGGTTAATTACACTGTTCAAATCGAGACGGCTCAATTGCAATTAGCCAGGCTGGAGATGCCGATGTGTTATTCTTGCAATCTCCGGAAATTGCAATAGTAGAATTGGCGATAAAAACCGTGTCAGTATAGTTGTAAACTTGGGCAAATATCGCGCCTAATTCAAACGCGCGAGTATGAATTACGCTGCGCGCTCATTTCAGTTGATGTTGTACAAAATATTATAATTTATTTCGTTTTAGTTAGCTATTTTAATCCAGACATTTGTTTCAATTTATCGAAAAGACGCGTGTACAGTATTTGTGCGAACAATTAATAAATGTATTTTATACCTAACTAATTGTGCGTGCATGGCACAATTTTAGGAAAATACATCGAAACATTATATTGCATTAAAGTTAGAGTTTTCGATGTTTCTTTCTAAATGATACTTTTAAAGTGTAACACATATTCGTTTTACACATGGTCATATTGAATCACAAGTGTGCAATGTTTCCTATATTATTTACTGTGTGGTCGGCAAAACGATTTGTCATAGCACCGAATACATTTCGAAATTTCGATAAATTAGTATATATTTATCATCGTAGACTTCCTAAGTGACGCGGAAAACTCGATCGTCGCAGCTTAGCAACAGGCTGCATGATTAAAGCGAACACACGCGACAACGACCAAACGACTCTTACGCAACTAAAGACCCGAGCAAATACGGCCGATTCGAGAAATGATTCTCCTTATTTAATTTCGTCTCAACTTTAAACGCGTCACGCCGAAACTGAGCCTGTTGAATAGATCGGGGTGTTGAAGGCCGGCTAGGGGCCGTGTCAAAGGCAGCAGACTAGTCGGACATTGTCGACACCTGCGTCACTGAGAGTATTGAGTGGAAACGGGTGATTCTAAAATACAACATTTGACGGAAATTATTTTAAAAACAAGGAATTGGTTGTTCGATATTTGTAGGAAATGCTATTCGTAAATATATTTATATGAGCGTTAGACCCCAATTACTGGGTGCGGTGATTGCATGTCGTAAATGAAACTGCTGCATGTTTAGCATTTCCTCTGTGTGCGTGTGTGTGTGTGTGTGCGTGCGTGCATGCATGCGTGTGTGTGTGTGTGTGTGTGTGTGTGTGTGTGTGTGTGTGTGTGCGCGCGTGTGTGTGGGTGTTTGTGTGTGAGTGTGCGTTACCATAAGCGTAAGTGTGAGCGTGCGCGCGCGCGCGCGTGTGTGTGTGTGTGTGTGTGTGTGTGTGCGCGCGCGTGTGTGGGTGTTTGTGTGTAAGTGTGCGTTACCATAAGCGTAAGTGTGAGCGTGCGTGTGTGTATTCTTTCGTGCCAAGGTATGACATTAATTGACGGCGTATAATACCTTTTTTCCAACACGAGTGACTGAACATTTAACTGCCTTCAACGTATGCAAAATATAACATGTACAAAACATTGGAAGCATGATAATAATATTATGGAGTTGTTCGCCATTTTGAACTCGCCCCTCGACAACAGCTTTGGAGATCGCCCCTTCGGCCATATGGAGTAATCTTGGCCTTTGCAGTCGTCGAGAGGTTGTGATATAACTCAACATGGCTATTTTCTTACGGAACCAGGCTGACCGACCGCAGGTCCACTGGGCCCGCCGGGCAGCTAGCGAGCCGGGTGGCCAGGCGCTGGGCTAAGAAGCCACCGGCTACTAACGACCAGCGCAACCATCTGACCAATCAGACACGTCATGTACCTATAGGTCAATTACAGCACACGGGAAACTGGACGGGAAAAGTCATATGAAACTCAGTGCCTGTGTGTAGGAGTGTCCCCTGCAAAATAAATTTTAAAGTAATAATTTTTGTATAAAATGGTAGTATATTATATATTATTTTCGGGTCCGTTATCACGAAATACTGATTAAATTAATAAGCTTAATATGCGTTTCCGAACAGCAAAGACCGAAGACATTGGTTCTACGAATGACGTTTTTGACTCTAAAGGTAAATTGGGAAACCCGTAAATCACATAGTTAACAAACATAAATAAATTGGGAACTGTATAGGTAAATAAAATATCAGTAGTTGTTGATATTTTACAATATGTCTGCTTAGATTTGTGTATATCTCGCGAACAACGATTTTCTGTTGTTCGAAGAACAACTGGAAAACCGAAGCGACCAGTTTCGTTCGTTCTCACCTAATCACTTTATAGAAATGCACTGGCATATTTAATAGTGATCAGTTCTACGCCCAAAGTCACTGTGGATATATTTAGGCATACGTGCTCATGCTCATAAACCAAACACCATTGACACAGATGTCAGATTAAGTTGAATCTTGGTGAAATCCGGGAAAGCATTCGTCTCAAGTTGTATATCGGGTGTCCGCTAAAATCAACAGTCGGTCTGCGCCGATTGAGATTTCATACTGAAATGGTAGTCGGCTGCGGAACCCACAGACAAAACGTAGGCTAAGATGACTGCATTCTTCGATCGGTTGATTCAAATGTCAACCCTTCACTATTATTACGGAAATACAATGTCTATACACCACATACATATATATACTATATATAGTTAAATGACCGTTAAACGATTCGAACACATTATCTAGAGCCTACCGACCGTGTTAGTAATAAAAGTGTTAATAAGTTTATAAGGATTATCGCGAAATATGTTCAAATATTGACAAACACGAAAAGTTTTTTGTAATCAACTGACACAAAATCATCAACATTTAATTACGATCCTAGCGATAAAAACATTACGAAACTATACGTGTACATTGTTCACAACGAAATGCGATTACTGTGTAAATGGGCTCTGACTATTCATAACACAGTACAATATATTCACGTAAAAGCTAGGCATACCACAAGTCATGTGACGCACATGTGACGCGCTTTGCCTTCACTGATCCTCGCATACTACTAGCTTACTGTAAGTATATACAAAACATTTTTGTTACACAAATATACAAATAATATGATCTTTTGACACCATCAACATTCACTATACGAATTATCTCCTTTTAGAGTGGTCGAAACTATATTGAATATCGGCCACATATTTATATATATATATATATATATATATACATGTATATATATATATATATATATATATTATATATATATATATATATTACAATGATAATAACAACAATAAATTAATCATTTTATATCCTCTCATATCAACTGTAGTAGTTCTACGGTTTTTGGTTACAATGTCTTGATTTATCTATTCGAAACTCTCATTGGGTATCTTACAATTCGATACACACGAAACTTGACTTACGTCTTACTCAGTAAACGCACTCAAAATTGAGCACATTGCGAAGTTGCTGCAATGAATAATAATTATGTAAGTGTTTTCAACGATATTCACATTTTTCAAACACTCACTGCATCGCCTATGCAGAACACTTTTAGCATATAAAACATATACATCATAATATATATATATATATATATATATACACTGTGTATATATATATCTATATATATATATATAAACGATAGTCAAAACCACTTACCGGATTTATGTTTTATGCCTTTTTGTGTGGCTGAAGACAATGTTGAATAAACCGAGCGAACGAACGAACGAACGAACGAACGAACAAACAACGAACAAACGAACCATAATGTATCAATGCAATATTTTCATGTTAGAATCGAAAGGTGTTTGCCTGTGAGTTATTTTCGACGTTGGAAATGGGAACGGTCAAGATTGTATTGAGTTCAATTAATTTTGGCTGTAGTCTCGAAAGCACGCACGGTGCATTTAAATATACATTACAACGGAGTAAAGCAACGGTTACGATAATACATCTGGCGCATTTGTAGTATTCACATGCTAATTAAACCAAACTATATGTGGGTTAGTTAACGAAGATAACCAATAACCAAGCGTTATGATAACGCTTGGTTATCTGGAGTATAGTCTACTCATGAATCGAGAAATATAGTGTATGGTTCTGGTGAGCTAAAACGCACGTGAATGCAGTTAACATGACGGTGAATACTCTGAGTAAGTCTGTCTTTAATTTCTGAGTGAAAATATGTGCATACCTTTGTATATTATCCGCCGTTTTTGTGTTGACTGCGCACGCGTTTCAGTACGCTTAATCGTGCGCATGAACACGTGTTTATATGAACGAACACCCCCGAGTTCCTAATGCGCATGACTTTTTACACTGGTGTGCGATATGATGGTGACTGCGTTATACGTTGTCTATATCCAACACGTTGCGAGATTGCACGCTGAGTCAATGTCACGTGCGTGTAACAAAGTAATATAATAAATTATTAATATATGTCAGTATTACTTGATTCAACCACCTTGCCACATTCACTCCCACATTCTGTCCAGCGGCCGCTGCTATATCAGCGACCGACACAAGCAGAGATAGCGTCTGTGGGTGTGACGTTACAGTAATTTCGTAGATTTCACGTTCCCGATATCCGATGGCGTCACATGCAACACCGGCCAAGCTTAACGCAGTTGTGACGTGATCAAATCACGCATGAGTCTCGCGAGCCGGAGTTTGTTTGACAGGTGGCGCTGCGGCAGTGTGATGACGTCAGATCCGTCTCGTCTCACGCCATTCCCGTCGCGTTGCCGACACCGGCGTACTGACACGCCGACAACGTGGGCGGCTGTCGTCCCGTCACAGACGGATACGGGAAGCTAGTCGAGTGCTGCTTCGCCTTGAGCCGAAGCGAGGCGATGCTGCTGGTGCACTGGTCGCGGTTGTAGAGGTAGGGCGGAGGCGGCGACGCGTACGGGCAACTTCCGGCCGCAGCCGCGCCACCCATGTTGCCTTGGTGGTGCATGTTCATGCCGGGCATCAGCCCGCCACCGGCGCCGCCGCCGGCGCCGCAATGGTTGACGACTGGCGGCGGCGGAGGGAAGCACATCGGGGGCTGTGACGTCACAACGGGCGGCAGCGGGCTGACAGCGTTGAGGCCCCACGTGAAGGGCTTCGAGGCGAGTGGGCTCGACATCTTGACGGCGGCCGAATCCCAGTTGTTGTATGTGGAATAGCCCGTGTACAGGCCCCCGTCAAACGGCTGCATGAAGCCGCCGAACTGCGCCGCCCCGAAGCCGGTCTTCAACGTCTCCATGTTGCGTTCTCTTTTGCGCCACTTTGCACGACGGTTCTTGAACCACACCTGCCGAGAAGAACACACGGTCAACGACGGCTCCGAGACAGGAGGCGGGCAAGAAGCTCAACATTCACTGCTAGTAGAGTGGGATGTTTAGCGCAGATTTGTAAAATACATCTATGCTAAGATCGACATTTCTGTGTCATCATTTCGTATGTATTATTACGGAACGATACATTTATTTTCTTAATCAATATCGTTCACTGCAGTACATTCGTTCTCGCAGTTTATGTCCTTTTACGTGCAATAGAACGGTTCGTTTGAATGTTTTTATTTCTAATTTACTTTGTAATCCAATTAGCCTAAACTCGCTTTGTGACCTCTCTCTGAAATTATTCTTATACATCTTGTTCCGGAAGCGGCCTGTATGTCCCGGTTGCAATTGTAATGATAATGTCCCAGTAAATAAAAGTGCTTGTGTGTGTATGCGCGCGCGCGCGCGTGTGTGTGTGTGTGTGTGTGTGTGTGTGTGTGTGTGTGTGTGTGTGTGTGTGTGTGTGTGTGTGTGTGTGTGTGTGTGTGTGTGTGTGCGTGTGTGTGTATTAACAGTTAACGTCGAACGAATATATACCGTTACTGGTCTATGCCCCTATATGCATCCCGCTCTCGCGCATACACACTGCATTAGCCATATGGCCACCAACAATGATGAGCGACCGACGTCGAGTAATTACAACTGGTCGACTTAACGCAGAGGTTTAGTTAACATTTCATGCGGAGACGTGACTCGCAACTCTCGGAGGAGGGGACGATGTCGTCGCGACTCTCCCCGCATTGTTTCCGGCGTCTCTCGGCGGGACGCGGGGTCAATGATACCCTCCCGCCGCGTCACTCCATGCCCGCCCCTCCCGCTGTCCCGACGCACGTCCAGCCCCGGAGGTGGATCGTATTCATTAGCAGTGTCATCCCGGTTCCGCCTCGGTCAATGAGATGTCGATCAGCGACTCTATCAGCGTCCGGCCATCGGGACTCCGGGAGGACGAATGTCTTCCCGAACGTTGTGTTGGGGCACGCGTCGATGTGGCGAATGGGGATTTAATCTGTGTTTTAATTGTCTTTATGTATGCATCTGGATATATTGCAATTGACTCGCGTAATTGAGAACTGTGAAGCTGATATCTGATTTATATAAGTAGTGCGTGAATAACTGTGTTGGCGTATAATAGAAAGAAAGTTGATGTTTTAAATGTAAATATGTATAGAGTTGAACGTAAGCCTTTCACTGTATAACAATAATAATAATAATACTATAGAACAATAATTGAATATAAATTTTAATATAAAAATGATTATATTAGAATAGAGTTGAACGTGTAATATAAATATATAATTAAATGTATAATAAAAATGAAGTTGAATCGTTGTAGTATACGTGAACTATGATATAGCCAGTGTATTATGACAGTCTGATTACGCCAACTTGATATCGTGCTATAACTGAGTACTCGAAACGGAATCGTTGGCCAACAATGACCATTTACGCGTAAGCATCATTATTGGAGAAGGACACAAGTGGTCGACGCATTATTAGTATTGTTATTATTATTATTGTTGTTATTATTATTATTATTATTACTGTCATTATTATTATTATTGTTATTATTATTATTGTTATTGTTGTTGTTATTGTTGTTGTTATTATTGTTGTTGTTATTGTTGTTGTTTCACGCATGTTCAACTACACTGAAAGCTTGCTAGAACACATGACGGTGCTCATACATGATCTTACAATTAGTGTTGCCATGACTGCCCAATATATCGTTGTTTTTAATTCCACAGGAAAAAACACACAACTGTTTGTGTTTAGAAG
This sequence comes from Paraescarpia echinospica, assembly GCA_020002185.1. Taxonomy (NCBI): domain Eukaryota; kingdom Metazoa; phylum Annelida; class Polychaeta; order Sabellida; family Siboglinidae; genus Paraescarpia; species Paraescarpia echinospica. The sequence continues at coordinate 50,312,720 of CM034535.1, read as the reverse complement.
AAAAACCCGTCCCCAAAATGAAACTATCGACTCATCGTGTAAGCATGTTAATTAACTTTTTACTTAAAAGATGGACGATCTGAGAACGCAACTTTAATCGAATTAACTGCATGAGGTAATGCGTGAATCCATATTTTAGTTTAAATATTGCATTTTGCTTCAGACGAAGCCAAGAAACGCAACGGGCATTTGTAGAAATATCGACAATATTTATACAACGGCCGACCCGTCTATGCAGTAGCCCGCCGCATCACAGCCAGGGCCACCGTGGCGATGTCGGGCAGGACATCCTTACGATGATGGATCCGGTCGCAAATCCTTTGTTTCCGATACGGAGCCGAGACAGCTCGCCGCATCTGCATTCGCCGAGCGTTCATCAAGACCGCAATAAATTACGGGACTCTTCGGCTTAACTCGCCCGACTGAAACTGAACCGGGCCTAATCTCAGCTATGATTGCGGATAAGGCCTCGTGCGACCGTCGCCCGTGTTTTATGCGGGCAGGTTTAGAACGCGTCCGGCTGGAGGATTACCGAGACAAATTATTATTTCACGCTCGTTCCTTCCTCCCAGTCCGTCTGTCGGTCTGTCGGGCGGCGGCGGTGAAGTCGCCGGGCAAAAGGGGCGCCAACGTGCGGAAAACAGGAAGTGCCGTCGTCTTTGTAGTAAATTCATGTCGTATTTAAAAGGTGTTATGTCTGTTTTTCGTTTATTAACATACATTCATATAGTGTTCTTGTAATAATTCCGAGACAGGTTGGCTTAGTCGCAAGAACCGTTGATGTTTGACGCGTTCGCGTTTTCCCACATTGAAGACAACCAATTCAGCGAGGGTCTTGTTAATAATAACACCGTTGTTGATTCCAGGTCACGGAAACGACAATCACTCTTTATACTATTTCCATTAATTTCTAATACTTTCATTGCCCAGGTGTGTTTTATATAATGTTGTACGCTTTATAAATTAATTGTGATCGTCACCTGTTTATGGATACCGACCTTGCTGTTCAATATATAATGCAACCATAACATTCTGGACGAAACAATCAATTTAAAACATAACGGTCGAATATAAAAGAATTGCAGTTGATTACAGCATACTTTGGCTCTCACGATTTTGTAAAGATGGTTGTTAAGTAAATATGCAATAAAAAATAAAATAAACAAATACACTAAATAAACAAATTGTGCTCAGGATGAAAGAAATCAGCCACTGCCCGAAGAAAAACGGAAAGTAGGTCGCCCAAAAAGAGTACGGCGATAAAGTGGGATGTGATGCAAAATGCATAGGAACAGGACCAGGAACAGGAACTGTTTATTTGTTCCAAATACATAATACAAAAAATAATCGTTATAAAAACAAAAGACCATACACTATATTGCAATCGAATCGACACGAGTAAAACAAAAACAAAGTAGTAAGTGTATAATGTATGATAGGGAAATGAAGGATTACATCATGTAAGGGACGGGAGACTCCTACTATTTAACTTATATAAACAGATGAAAATCCCTAGTACAATTAGTGAATCATCACTAAACAATAAATGTATATATGCCTGTATATTACACACATATTAAATATATCAAACAGTCCGTTTTTAAATTAAGTAATTTATAAGCAAGGAGATAAAGAATTATTCAATCATGTATTGCATATACAGCTGTATAACAATTAAGAATTGCACATTCATAACAATTAAGAATTGCACAGTGTACAGTATAAGTATTGAGATAATGAAACTTGGTATATGTTGCGAAGCCATATAAACTGTGAGAGGTGACCTTGTCTTTTATTAAATCAGGTGCGTTATTTATGGTATGTGGCAAACTATACCTGAGGCTTCGTTTGGCAAATTCATGGTGTACTCTGGTTGTGTGGATTTGATGTTGTCCACATGTATAGAAGTTGTGAATACTGTTGTTTTGAACAAATGGTAAGTTTTACAGGTAGGCAGGTAGCTTATTGTGTGAAAATTTATGGTGTTGTTTTAGTTCATGCAGTTTTAGAATATGTTGTACTTTTGAGTAATTTAAGACTTTTGAACAGTATGAGCATTATATTTACTTAAACTTATGATACGGACGGCTTTCTTTTGAAGTTTTCTTTTAAAGTTTTATCTATAGCCACATATAAAGCGATATGGAGAAGTTACATGGCAGCCTTATGTGCCAAAAGCCCTGACGAGGATAGCTAAGATAAGGTAAACAAATAAATATACAGTTAATATAAATTAATAAAACAAATATGTACTATAATTAACTAAACAAACAACGTAAAAACAAAAATTGTCTAGCATAAGTACGTTAGCTAACAGAGAAAACAAAGAAAGTAAACTGATAATACAAACAGAGACGTGGTAACAAATTGGGGATAAATTTGTCAAAATAAATGAATTGACTAGCGTGTATCACTAGGGTCGAGTGAGTAATCATTGAAACAAATTAGACGACAGAAATAAATGGTTTGTATCAATCTCATTATTCATTAGAGTTAAAGTTATTAGTATATTCATAATTAGGGCTACGGTCAGTTAGTGTTAGGGTCAGTAGTACAAAACTGTTGTAGTTAATTATGAAAGGGATAGGCTTCCAACGATTATACCGTCGAAAGCCCTCAGTATGCGACACTTCAGTGCCTGCTCGACCTAGCATGCCGGCTCACCCTGACTCGAGCCTCCGTGAGACTGGTCCACGCAGCGATCTCCTCTCTCGTCGCCACGTCGGGGTAGCGGTTCCTCGCGAACATCGCCTCCAACTCCTGCAACTGCTGACTGGTGAAGTGGGTCCTCTGTCGCCGCTGTCGCTTCGCCGACCGCTTGTCGCCCCCGCCGCCGCTACTGCCTCCGTTGTCCGGCGAGCTGCTGTCGCCTGTCGCCTTGTGACAGCTGCCTGTCACCTCTTTCTCTTCTGTAACACATTAAATGTAAGTATTATAAATTGTGGAAGATGAAAATAACAACAACAAGTAATAAAATCGATTAATTTCACTTGTAGACAACAACGACGACGACAACGGTGGCGATGGTGGGGGTGATGATGATGGTGATGATGATGGTGGTGGTAATTATAATGATGACGATGATGATGGCGATGATGACGGCGATAACGACGGCGATGGCGTTAGCGATGACGATGATGGTGCTGATGATGATGTGGTGGTGGTGGTGGTGGTGGTGATGTCAAGCTTGCATGTCGGCAAAAAGGCATACAGAAATGCGACGTCAATTGCCAACATAAATTTGCTGGATGCCGCTGTAGCAATGTCATCGACTGGTCAATGCTGCCATCGATCGAAGTCACGCAAGGATAACATGTCATGTACAAATATAAATCTTGATATGTAACAAACTACACGAAAATAGTCTGCGATGCATGTGAGATCACAAAATCAATGAGACATCCATGAAGATCTTTGGCAAAGCGATACAAGTAGGGTGCATAGTGACGCCAGCTCAAGGCAGCGTGTCAAAGTGTTCAACCATAAAAACGAACAAAAATGTATTGATCATCAATAATCTCAAGCACAGTTTTATGTTTCTCTAATTATATATGTAGATATATATATGTGTGTTTGTGTGTGTGTGTGTGTGTGTGTGTGTGTGTGTGTGTGTGTGTGTGTGTGTGTGTGTGTGTGTGTGTGTGTGTGTGTGTGTGTATGTATGTATATATGTACGCATGTATGTATGTACTATGTTTGTATGTATGAATACACACACACGCACGCACACACACACACATAAATACATACAAGCTGTTTTAAAAGGCTGAAATAACACACTATTATTTTTTATAATTATTTATGTTGAACACTAAAACTAAATACACTAAAAAGACGCATAATTCGTTTGTTTCTGACACCATTTAACTGAAAACATTTATTTTGCTACACAAACCGAACAAATTCGCTCCATCTACAAAACACTTATACAATATTTTATATAGGCGGTGAAAGGCTCATAAGTGTGCCGAAACCAGCAGCCACTATACGATATTCGGGACTTGGATTAGCGACAAGTTAACGCATGCATCGTATGCTCAGCTGCCGACAACGACGCTCTCTCTGAACCGTGCCGGAAGCAGCCACGCGTGAACGGACACGCTCTATCGCGCATCGCCAATTTGTCAACACTCGCGACTCCTATAGCGGCGACCACCTGCTGTGACCGCTTTGTCCGGGGGCGAAGAAGTGGCCACTGCCCGCTGGCCGGCTGGTCCCGTCTATGTTCGCGCTGTTGTTACGTCCAAACATACTAATTGGCGGTTCTCTCAATTACTCGACGAAGACGAGTAGATTGGCTCATTGTTGAATGCTTCTTGTTTGAAGCAGAAGACGACGCGGTTGAAAAGACACATCCGCGTTTTGGTGACGGTTCGTTTTCTGATTGGAGGGTATAGGGATGACACTGGGGAGCGTTTTTCCGGTGTCTGGGCGGGGCAGGGAAGGGTAAACCAAATTAAGGGGATAGCGTCTGTACGGGGTTCCAACATTCATTCGGTTAGTGGTGTTTGAAGCGGCAACAAAGACGTAAACTTCTATGTACAGACGGAAAACGTTTTACTAGAACTTGTAGAAGGAATACGACAACTCAACCCAACAGTGTCACCGAAATGGTCAGGTAAAGATACTTTGTTTGTAGTTCTTCTGATATAATATATATACATATATATGTATAGTAATATATATATATAGTAACATAGGCCCTTTCATAATGCCCGTGTTAATTTTACCAGCTGTCAGAGAATGCACCTACACCACGCCTGTTAGGAACGGTAACTTTCTTTGCAATGCCAACTTATGTTGCATGACAATATGCACTTCGCCAATAAGCGAAATGTCCTCCCTTAATTCGATTTAGTTTGTTAGTTTCGTTTTAGACGAATATTGTGAAAAAATCTATATTCAGCAAGAAGCTATTTATATTTTCGCAAGCTATGCTCGATCTAACTAACAAAACATATTATTTCGATGATTTTAATAAAGTTACGTACCCTTTTATTAAACAGACTGTGCATGTTACTTATATTGTATCCACATACAACTCTGAATATCAATAAACATTATATTTTCGCGTTGAGCTAAATTAATACTGAGTGAGTTTAAAAACAACTCCGAATAAACGGCTTCGTAATTGTGTTGAACATATTATGTTGAACGACATTTCGTTAAATTACTTCTATATATATTATGTATTCCCACATCAGTTAAATAATTGTCTTCCCTGCATGACAGGCAGCACATTCCACGGATTGCGTGCAAATGTAATCCTTGTTTGCTCGCGTGTTCCTCAGCTGAGTTGGCGGCTGCAAGCTACGTCCGAGATTTGCCCAGTTGTAATCTAATACCGAGTAAATACGACGTTGGATTGAAGTCGAGTGCAGTGACCAGTCTGTGCACTTGTCTCGTCTATGTTTGGTCACGTCACACGTCGACAGGTGGCTATGCTAATAAACGGTGAAAAGATCACTTTATGGACATCATCAGCCCGTTAGCGCGATAGAACCTTGTGGGTAGTCTGTGGTATTCTGTTGTCAATGCCATTGTGAGGTTACGTTTATTGTTGTTTTTGCATTTTTACACTTGTGTTATCGTCTTTTTCTAGGTTGCGCGTTATGCATATAAATAAATTAAATTACACACCTAAAGTAAGACTTTATAATTAACTTAAGCATGTTAAAGCATGTATATATACATATATATATAGTATATTCGAAATGAGTCTGAAAAAAAATCTAATTGACGAAGGACTTTTAATAGTATGCGTATAGTAACTTAATAAATACAATATAAGTGATACTGTTTTATAATGTTATATTAATATATATATATATATATATATATATACATGTATATATATATATACACACACACGTATATATACGTATATATATATATATATATACGTATATATACGTGTGTGTATATATATATTTATTTATATATGTATATGTGTGTATATATATATATATATATATTAATATAAAATTATAAAACAGTATCACTTATATTGTATTTATTAAGATACTATACGCATACTATTAAAGGTCCTTCGTCAATTAGATTTTTTTCAGACTCATTTCGAATATACTTAAACCTATCCATAATATCCATTCTAGCTTGTTTGTATACAACTTTTGTTATTTAGTGATGGTGAAATTATTGGACACACTAATACGTTTATATCTGACCAAATCCAGTCAACATTTGTTGTTTTGTTATTTATTTATTTTTTATATATCGATTTTAACAATTTTTTCTAAAACAAATTACGTGTTTTACCGAATCTAGTCATAGAGTACACGGCCTAATTGACCTGAAGTGGACGTTTATTTATAATATTTTCGCTTTTACAACGACGTAACATAAACATTGCGGGAGATGAAAACATATTTGTAAAATGTTAAATGCAGTCATGGTATCAATTGAAAAAAGTAAACGAAGATTCGAATAACAATATATTTACGTTGCGATGTCCTGTTGTTATGACTTATGGTAAATCTTGTAAAATAACAGTTCGTCTAGTAATGACCGCGCGTGCATGGACTGACTGACGGCAATATCCGTTGGTCTTTTCATCCTAGTTTTCATGTAAAAGAAAGACCTCACACATGCAGAGAAATTGAAAAAAGTGTCATGGATTCGGAGAGCCAATGGTCTTAATCTACAAAATCCTATAGTGGCGCTGTTTTAGCTGCTGCCAAAACAATTGCTTTGATAGCGGAGTATTCGCCAAGAATTCCTTGTCTAGGCCGATAACAGCGATATATAAGTATTAAGGCCAAACATTGTATATTCTTATGATATGGCGTTTGACTTTGTGGTGAGTGGCAGCTATGTTGTATCAACAATTCAGGATTTCAGGAACGAGCTGAGGTAAAAGTTAGTCCGGCATATTACGAGAGGAGCGAATGGACGACGCTGCGTCTTGGTTAAAGGTATGATGTAATTTCCTCAATTATTAACATTTATGTATAATCGTGTTCTTAATGCTACAGTAAATTTCCTGAATGCTCACTACCTGTTACATTGCTATTAACAAAACAGTGTTACAATGTGAACGTTGCGCCCGTGAAATGCTTGAATTATAAAAATAACTTTAATTTAGCAAACAGCCGCTATTGACAGTTATTGACATATATTGCTTTGAAGTTGGCCTGTTCCCACACTCCTGATTAAATTGGGTCTGATTCAGCGAACTTCCTGCTAATGGCACAGGCAATACCTTCCTTTACTGCAAACGTTGTTTATGCGGAGTACGAACACACAGGCGACTACGATACCTTCAAGTTTGACAACGGTTGCCTCCTTCGTTGACGTTCCTCCTCCGTTCCGCGCCAACGCCGGCGGCCGGGGGACATCGCGACACTCGGCCAACGACGTCGCCGGGCCGACCGCCAGCGACGGCGGCGGCGGCGCGAGTCTCGCTGGCTCGCAGACCCCGTCCGCGCCACCGCTGACAACGAAACGTTCCAAACAGACCGGATCGGCGAAAGTGTCCATCTATCACGCCCAGACTCTCCGCCAGAAACCCGCGCTAAATCCACCGGCTCAACACCGAATTACGGGACATCGACGCGCGTATCCCTGAACCGGCTAGGCGGCGAACGGACGCTTCCGCCCGCCCGGTTAATCCGGGTTTAGGCCGGGGCGATCCGACGGCGTATCGGGGCAGACTTATGCGGCAATCGGCGCGGATAAACCCGGTATCGTCGTCGGTTTGCGCGGTTAGATTCGTCGGGCAAACGTGAGGATTATGAAAATCGCCTCGATGAATACGCCGATTGTTCTTCGGCGGCGGCGAATTGATAGCGCTGCCCGCTGTCGTCTGCCTCTGTATGCGCGAGTCGGTTGTCCGCTCCCGCGCGCCGAAACAAAGTCATTAAAGTATCAATCACGAAGCTGAAGCCTTAAGTTTTAGCCGTCCGGATTATACGAGGGATTCTCGGTTAGCGCCGACTTTCAATGTTGCGTCGTATTTTGTAACGTGATACGCGGCCGCCTTACGCTGCCCAGTAGCGACTGGCCCCGCCCACCAAACAGCACCCGGATGTTGCGGTTTTGGCATGCATAACCATTAGCCGATGACAATCCAATCATCTTGCACGCGCCGGCAATTAGCGGCTGGGTAATTTATGGCGGCCGTCACATCAGACGCAGTAAAACTTGCCAAGTCGCCGCCCGGCTCGCTTAGAACGTTTGACATTGCGTACCGTCAAATTTGCGTGGAATCGGAATTTTCACGTTGGGTAACACTGCGCAATCGCCCTCGTCTGGGGCTTAGCGTGTCGCGTAGTTTTGTTTATAGTGGAGACCCACGTAAACGACAGAGCGTTACTTCACTTGAAGTTTCTATTGGTGTGAAAACCCCACATGCAAGTCAAATGGAGTGTATCATAACGTTTCGTCGGAATTAGTTTAAATTTAGCCGAGGCAGGACATTTCAAATCGTGTTTGTAAAACCTGCCTTTGTGAGCACGGATACTCGCGTATATATTATGAAAACTATATATATATATATACATATATATGCATATACAGCTGTATATATATATATATATATATATATATATATATATATATACGTACATACACATATATATATATATTTATATATATATATATATATATAGAAAATTAATATAACTCGTCACAATTGACTATCTATAATACGCAATTAATTTGATTTGTTTGCAGGTATAATGGTAACCACGGAGACACAGCTACGTAGCTGTGATATTTTCCTACGTGAAACTGGACGATATATTGATTATGTTTTTGCTATGTGTATAACTATGCAAAACGACATCGGCACATCGGATAATGTATACATTGTATTTTTAAAACACTTAGCACATTACTATAGTTAGACCAACAAACATTCACAGTATTGCTATTTATAAAGAATCGTTGAGATAATTGAAATAGCAACAATTTACAACATGCATGCGATTGTTCCATGTGATGTGTTCTTTGGCAGATAAGCAAAATATTATATGATTAAAGTGGAACATTCGATGTCCGAAAAGAAAGCGCTATTTTCGTGTTTATGTCTGGCAAATATGCAGATGCGAGCCACCGATACGAAAGGTCGCATCTCACAGGAATCTTTTATCTGCAAACATCTGTGTAAGGGTACGTCTCAAAATGACGAACGAATGTTAGAGGTTCCCGGAGTGTAAATCGATGATGATTTGGGGTTTTACTTGATCCTACGTATGCACGTTTCATTCTAGTCCAACTAAGAAAAATCTAAGAAAAATCGTGCAGACGCATTGGTGGTGAGATGGTGAATTAGTATGCATAATCACTTGTTTCCGTCTGTGACATTTACTCAGCACCTAGTATTATATAACGCTCGAGGCGGGAAAAAGCAGACGACAATTTTTCTTTGACTGCAATCAAGAATCCGCCGAAACAAAACGAGGTCACGTCCAAAGCTACGATAACTGGTTACGTAGACCGAAGCGAACAGTGAAACTGACCTGTATTAGGGGGTTACTCATATTTGTCTAATAACTTATACACGAATAGAAAACTACATTATAAGAACACTTCACAGGGACCTGCTGGGTCAGTTTCACTTACTTTTTCATCAGCTCATAAGCCTGATTGTGCTCTTTAAAATCGATTTCGCCCCTTACACAATGATCTTGTATTCTCAAAACTATCAGCACCGAGATGCACCACGGGAACACTTTTGCCCGTGTGTTACATATATAGTGTCTTCGCTGATAAGATGGCGGATTTTGTGTTTTAAAAAAAAACGCTCCTTAGATTTGATTCTGCTTAATAATGGACTTTCCTTAAGAGTTCATAATCTTAGTGAAACGGCCCCGTGTTCTGGAGTTTTGCTGGAGAGTGTACGTTTGTCATGCAATTATTACAATCACGATTGGGTCCAGTAAAATGTGTGTGTATTTCGACGATTTATATCTTAACAAATCTAGTAATAATTTCTTGTTTATTATTGTGTTAATTAAAAGGGTGGATATATATTCGACGACGACAATTTGAATATTTATTCGATTTAAACAGGATAAAGAATAATGCACTGATTTAAAACGAATAAAGCAACTATTTGAACATGTCTATATTATATCATCTATTGCATTTCTGCAGTATGAAACATGTTAGAAGTACTCAAATGTGAATGCATTCTACAGCCCTATATCAGTCAGTTATGTAAAGAACCACGGCCAGTATCGCAGCGAAGCGACCAGACGCTACAATTGGACATTATCCGTTATATTTTCCTCAGACGTATCAACATAATTGATTGACACATGTCTTTGTTAATGTTGAAAACACGATGTGTAAACATATTCTATAGTCTATTCTCACAATCAAGTATTTCTCAGGGAACACAATATTTCAATAATTACTAATTACCTTCGTATTATCGTAACGAACTTCGGGTTTCTGCCAACATAGACACAGACATACTTACAATACTTACTGTATCGAATTCTTTTTACATTCAAATCGATGCATTGATGTAAATCCCGGTGTTATTGTGAAATTATGGATTTTAAAAACACATTGACGGTTGTGGATATTAACGGACCGCTTGACGACTATTCTGACAAGATGATCTACACCGATGGAGTGGTAAACGACGCGACACTTGTGCCACCTGGCGGCTAGGGAATTAAGTGTCGTGACTACAGTCCCTTGAGGATGCCTTCCGCTAGTTGTCCGTAAACGTAATTCATTTTTTTGTATCTTCTTGTATCCTTCGTGATACTTTTGAAGTTCTTTATTTCTAAATAATTAGTTACTTATTGTGGACGCAACAATGGCAGTATTAAAGTAGTTATTTGACATTTTGAAAAAACGTTTTCTTCTAATCAACTGTGTGAACGGTTAGAGTAATACGATGGTTCAATCTAGTTATAGTTACGTGTGCATATTCGTACACACTGTACTGTATATTGGTTGATGTATACGTATGTATATTTATTATCTAGTATACTTATCAACTTATATGTAAATATTGCAAAATTGTAAAAGTAGTCAATTATGTTTATTTAATTTACTAATTAAATAAGATTGTAAATTATTAATCAGTATGGAAAATATAAGGTTTTTTTATAACTTCACGCGTTTCCTTTCATCATATTTGTTAAATGATTTATATATTTTTATGTATTCATAGCATCCAGGTGGTGAGTTTTGGTTCAATTGTGATATATTATGTATTGCTGCACCTTGTATATATATATATGTGTGTGTGTGTGTGTGTGTGTGTGTGTGTGTGTGTGTGTGTGTGTGTGTGTGTGTGTGTGTGTGTGTGTGTGTGTGTGTGTGTGTGTTTATGTTGAATAATATTCAATGCAATAAAACAGGAATTTCCGAAAATCACAGCTATACTAGGCATTTTTCATTTGTTTTCCATCCTCGAGTCAGGCTTGCGACGCGAGCGTCGATCGATCGATGACTGAGGCATAAAACAAAGGCAGTCTCTTTGAGTTTCCCATTGTAAGCCGATGTTTCTCTTCAAAAGTTCGGCGAATCGCTTTCACTCTTTGAAGCGGGCGTCAGCCTCGAGTGCCCACGGAAACGACCGCTGTCTCGCGACGCCATTATACGAGAGATTCGCTTGGTCGGACAGACAATGGCGGCACATCTGGGTCGTCATTTAGGACGCAAACATGAATATTAAAGCTGTCTAAGGGTGGACGAGACGACAATGGCATCAGGGCGGACAACGCATTAAACTTGTCAGCGAATTGTCACGAGGAGTTCGGCTTTCGGCGTTGACGGCTGTTAATTGATTGCTTGCTGAGATTGTCAGTGGCGTTATCCGAGTTTATTTACTGTAAGATTGAGAAATGTCTTATATAAGCTGTAGATTTGCAGCGACGATTGATCGAAGATGCAACGTATTTAAAGAGTCAAGTGAATGCGCACATACTGGAGCATTATGTTGTTCGTTGACTTAAGTTTGTTGACAATTCTCGGCGGATCAATTTAAGAACATGCTCTCGAATCTTATAACAGCCGATGCTGCGTAATGCGTAATAGTTAAACAAGTCTACGGGAATTGTCAGTTGTCACGACAACGCCGGTTTCCATTCTACATTTAGATAAGAATACATTTTACTGTGGAACGTTTCTTACAACGAAACAAGAAACAACACAACTCTTTGAGTGCATGTGTGTGTGTGTGTGTGTGTGTGTGTGTGTGTGTGTGTGTGTGGTGTGTGTGTGTGGTGTGTGTGTGTGTGTGTGTGTGTGTGTGTGTGTGTGTGTGTGTGTGTGGTGTGGTGTGTGTGTAGTGTGTGTAGTGTGTGTGTGTGTGTGTGTGTGTGTGTGGTGTGTGTGTGTGTGTGTGTGTGTGTGTGGTGTGTGTGTAGTGTGTGTGTGTTTGTGCGTGTGTGTGTGCGCGCGCAGGCAAAGTATATATATATATATATATATATATATACATATATACTTTGCTTGTGCGTGTGTGCTTGTGTGCTTGCGTGCTTGCTTGCTTGCGTGCTTGCCTGCATGCCTGCTTGCGTGTGTGTCCCAAACTTATTGCTCTAATGCTGTATTACACAATACAATACAATACAAAACAAACACCTTTTTTTTTAACAAATAAATGCATTCGGTGTTCTAATCCCCATCAGAGTGAAGCTTCTATATGACAAAATGTCAAAACTAATGTTCGGCCAGTATAATGCGGATATGGATAGACGAATTTTGCGGTGACTGAGCAATTTCTTTGGAGAGAAGGATGCCGTGTCTAATTGTAAACATAGCCGCATGGTCACCGCTCATCACAAGATGATGCGATTAAATCATTCCTTGTTTCAGTAGTTAACAATACTGTAATATACATTCGTGAAATATGAATGTTATTTGAAATGTTAATTTTTTTTTTCGATGATAACAACATTATTCGCGAAGTATTCTTCACAATTACAGCGGGGTAACTAACTTTTGTGCAGCATTCGCAGCCTGGTTGAACACTTGCCGGAGAAGTTTAAGTAAATATGACATTTAAATTATTTTTGTTGCATCATTTACAAAAAATAACATTAAAACATATATAATTATATCAGGCTACTTAACAAATGCACGTCGAAGCATTTGTACGCAAATGGAAATGTAAACGAAAATGTTATTGTCTTGGATCGAATTCCAATTGTAATACAAATTTAAATGTATGGGAACGCATTTAATTGCGAATGCAGATTATTTTGCTATGTAATAGCACATGCACTTTTGTTTTTGTTTTAAATTTGTGTAAATGTAAATTTCATTAAAATGAACAAGAATCAAATAACTTTGCATAATACACAATTAAGAAAAATATATACAACTTATCATGGGCAGAATGTGATAATAATGATTATGTAAATGTCTACATCTTCGTTCGAAAGACAGTTGTTTGGGTACTTAAAAAATCTGATGTTTTAGTGGTTACGCAATAAAACGCAAATGCCCTGAAAATATCACAGCTGCGTCTGAATGAGCATTCAATTATGCATTCAATTATGCATTCAAATACGTCTGCAATTTGTTAACATGCCTGAACTAGGCTCTACATATGTCAATATATAATAATAACAAAACAATAACAATGTGTATATATGTAATTAATAATAATTCTATATACGCGATGAGAGGCAAAACAGCAAATTTAGATCGTCATGCATGGAATCATGAGTAGAGACGCCCGGAAGTCATATAAAGTGGACATGAAATTTCAGAAGTCACATTCACGTAAACACGTACGCTCTCTCGAACGCACATACGGTCTCACGCACGCACGCACGCTTGCACGCACGTGCGCGTACACGCACGGACGTAAACTAAGTCCTATAAATGCACACACAGAACAGACAGACACGCGTGCGTGCACACATGCATGCTCACATAAGCACGCGCCACATAACACTTACTGCTACCAACATTGTTACTGTTATGATAACTCTTGGCGTCAGGAGACTTTTATGGAAACATAAAATATTTGTGAACAGAAACTCGCCCGTCTACCCATCAGTTTGCAGCGAGAGGGGAACGAAGTTAAACTCACGTTTAATGGTTTCAGCGAACGTCTGGATCGTGTTCGGGAGCTTCATGGCTTGGATCTCCTTGCGGCGATTTCCGGATCCGGTCGTCGGCGCGTCGCTCATAACCCTTGCCACTTTTGGGGTGCGGGACGTCCGTGATCCGGGTACTTTCCCGGATCGGAATAAGTCCGGTCGCTGCGTGAACCTATGCTTGAGCAAGGCAGCCGCGCTCGGTCGTCGCTGTCGTAACTCAGATTACTGCGACATGACGTATTTCGTTGACGAATCCTGCGGCTTTGCGCTGGCCAGACGGAGAAGTCAATAACAACGTAATTGCGGCCTTCCGGAAGGGAGTCGGCAACTTCGTACGAAGAGTATCAGAGCCGGACAGAGGCTGTCCGAGACAGCGCTGATTGTTCGTTCGGTTACAGACACACAAAAGCGTCGCATCCGTCGTTCCGTCACACCCCGCGGCAATTAAACGGCTCTACAATAGGCTGAAGAGGAAGATCCGATCTGGCGTAGCGACGAACGGACAGCGCTTACGATATCAGTGCATGACGAAGCCAGATAGCATATTGGCCGACGCGGGTCGATTAAGTCGTCTCTTATCACTTAATACATCGACGTGTGCCGTCGCGAGATGGCACTGCGATCGAGTCAAACGTCCACTTTCGATGTGACAGCGAACGCCGGTTGCGCGATTCCCAGTGGCCGTAGAATGACGCGACTAGTCAGGCCGACTTAATAAAGTAATTATTATGAGATTACGCGTTCTTACGCCGGTATAACTCCTTAAATACTAGCACAGTTTGCCGGGTTCGCGTGGCCGACGCAGGCGGTTGCGTGGCGCTGATTATTGGGCAGGAATTAACATAGAAATAGATCGTCGAAATTAGACACTCGCTGGCCGCGTTCTGTCGCGCGGTGTCTCTATCGTCAAATCCGGTCGTTTAAAATGCAATCAAATTTAATGTCGCATACGTAGCGAAGACTTAGGTTGAATGGCGGAACATTAGACGAGAGATTACGGGGATATCCTCGTAAAACTGTTCCGAAAACCGGATCGGATGGGCCTGAATGAATATCAATATCAGCGTGGGGCGGCGGTGGTACGAGTCAATATTGCCGAATTTATGATATACTGGTTGTTGTGTCGGCGTCGACTCGGGGCTCGAGCCGTGGACGATCTGCGGATAGAACGTTGGTCAGGAACACATACGTTTTTCCACATCGTGCGCGATGGATGAGTCCGTTAGAAATATATCAACTGATGCGCTCAGTCCGTCTTCCTGTGGGCCCTAGAATTGTAATTGATGTCCATAAAGATATTTCCTTAACCCCATAGCGAATCCAGTTCTTTGACGTCTAGTTCTTTGTGTAGTCTACGTATTACCAGCATGCAGTGCATGAATGCTATTGTTTAAACGGTAATTTTTGAGGAGACGCCTCTATAACGGGTCTCTTTAGCAAGGCAGAACGGCCTACTAGATCTACACAAACATCCATAGTCAAACATAAGATACATTTTAAGAAAAACAACATTTAGACATATAGAGATGACTAACTTTACACCATCATTTAGAGGTATTTGGGAGTCCGTGCACAGCGTGGTATCAAGTTTTCAGAGCCGCTAAAAAGATTTATAAAGCATTTTGTTTAAGCATCTCTCGCCAGCATACTTGCAGATATCCGTTTCATCAAGATAATACGCTCATACAGGAAATCCACAATTAAGTAGAATCCGTTGTTAAATCTAAGGAACGTTTTCAAAATGTAAAACGTTGTATGTATGTATGTGTGTATGTGTGTGTGTGTGTTTATGTGTGTATGTGTGTGTGTATGTATGTATGAACGTACGTATGTGTATATGTATGTATGTATGTATATATATATATATATATATATATATTATACATATACATATATATCAATGTATAATACATACAACAAATCATCAACCAGTATTCTTACCTTAAATTTTTATTTTTCCAGCAAATAAGTGCGCAGTTTTTAATTTACATTTATGAGAATATATGTAAGTTCTGTATTCGAACAATTAACAAATTGCACTTAAACTTATTATTATTATCGCAAACAACATTGGAAGCAGTATCTACACCAGGCACGAACCTATAGAAACTGCCTACTTCTGGCATTGGAATATTCTCGGCCTGTAACACCGGTGCTCTCGTTTGACACACACACACACACACACACGCACACGCACACACACGCACACGCACACGCACACGCACACGCACACGCACACGCACACACACACACACACACTCCCTCTCTCTCTCTCTCTCTCCCTCTCCCTTTCTCACCAATATTATGTGACGGTGTCTCTATATAAAGTCTAAACAGTTGGAAAGTATTTAAGCATAAAATGCCTATATTAATTATACACTGTATATATATATATATAAATTATATTATATATATATAATATATATATAAAGTAATAGTTATGACTCATTTATAATACAATTAATCCACCGGGTAGGTGAAAGGATTTGCACGTTTTAATAAAAGCATGACACTTAGCACAACTATTATACATTCCAGGGAAATAATTTTGAAGATTGGATGCATTTTATATGTTGCTGTGTTCTATATCAAGTGTCTTCAAGCTTCAAAATGCCTTGTTATGTAAAATAGACGTGTCAAGTGTGATGTTTTTTTTCAAGAAGTGCACAATTCCGTAATTGTCTACACCTTTATAATGTATGCGTCTCACTGACGGTGCCACCTGTCGGATTCTTCATTGAGTCCCTCCACCATTTTGATTAATCTCCCTTGCCGAGACACGACAGCCTAAATCCGTGGGCAGTTGAACCGGCCTACCGAGACCGTCTCATGCAGGCGGAGTTACTGCACAAAAAACGCCTTACATTATCACTGGTATGATAGCGAGATCGGTGAATGATGTATCATATAATCTTTTCGCGGTGGACAGATTTATCTCGGCTATTGAACTTGTCTGTTTAATATGTATTGTTACGTGGCTTGAGTAATCGCGCAAATCGATTGTTTTTAACGGGTCTCGTTCAAAAAGATACTCCGGATTATTGTTTGATTTTCATCACTGCGTTGAGTATTAATTAATCTATTAGCAATTTACGCTAAAAGTAGGCAGTGCGTTCCTAGATTTTTCATTTATTAATTAATATAACGTTCTTAAAACTCTAATAACTATGTTGAATGTATACCGCCCGCCAAATTGTGTTTAGTAAGCCCGTAACAAGGTAACACATTTGGAAGATACGCCCCGGAACATGTTCAAATGGTAAACAAAATATCCAGTTTAAAAATAAACTTTATACACCATACTTCCTTTTACAAATTACTACACTAACTAATTCTGGGTAGAGGAACAGACCGTCCCCTTTTAACAATGGACGCTTTAAAGTATTCAGTAAATACAGTTTTCGCATTGTTCCTGCTACGAATAATCCTGTCAAAGGCATTTAGTTTCTTTCGTCCTCGCGACCGCTCGTCTCACTGTCTCGGCTGTTCACCCGTGGCCTTTTTAGATCTCTCTTACCACCATCTCACCATCTTCGTACCGGTCTTCCTCTTCTCCGTCTACCATCCTCTTGTGTTTTCGACCTTCTCTTTGTTAATATCGCCTCGCTCGTTCTCCGTATGCGTCCCACAATCCGTTGTCAATAAGATTGATACTAGGCTGAACCACATTAGTGCTTCCAATACGTCGGAAATATAAAAGGGCATTGTCAGAGAGTCACCCACAAACTGGACAACGACAAAACAACTAAACATGATTTATTTATTATTTATTCATTAGTGCTACATATTGAACAAGGAAATATATACATAAAATCAATCAATAATTCAATTTTTAAAGACAAAACGTACATATAACGTGCATTATGTCCGCAGTAAGAAGGATAGACCTGGAAACAAGTTTACAAGAGTGCATACATTGCTCGTATCCACTTCTCGCGCGGCATAGAGGTGTCATAAGCATCGCAGTATCCGATAATCTTAACACTGTTGTTCGCTGATGCAGATCATGCACATTACAGTAAATTAACACATAAAATAATATAAAGGTTGAATATATAACAATTAAATTAAATACGTCGTGATAACTAAGGCAAATAGTTATCACAATAAAACAGCGAGGAACATGTTTATGTTACATGGAATGTGTATAATGAGTAGTAGCGATCGTACGAAACTGACTGGTGGCGTAACACGACTGATCGTACCAGGCCGTTCATTCCGCATGTGACGACCGGATCAATACGTCATCTAGTTCCGGCGAACACATGATTAAAATTTACAGATATTAATTTTAATTTAACGTAAATTGTCTAAGAACATTTGCAGTTAGACGTGTCAAATTACTTCACTGGATGTTTCACGTACATGTATATAATAAACAATACGGGCAGATATTCTGTTCGTCCTATTCGATTGATCGGGTATCGCCTGCGCCGCCTCGCGGGACGCCGGCGAACAATTAACCTTGCCGCATCCGTGATTCTATCTGACTGCGGTGTAGGAAATTGCACAATCCAGCAAATGCATCGATAATACGTCCCTTGGAACAACTTGGTCCGCCCCCGACTCGCATTAACTTGTCTTGAATACCCATTTGAGAGACGCTAATGCGCCGAGCGCCGCCGAGCGGTGACCGGGGCGGACTCAAGGGAGCGGTCCGTTTGTTGTCGTTGTGGAGTCATTGGAGCAAGCGATGGACACCGCTATCGACGATCACGGCGAAATTATTTAAACTGTCGTCGTGACAAATTACCTTTTAATGGCTTGTAATAATTTGCTGCTCGACTCCACCTCGGTCGTGGGTCGGGGATTCCGACTGAACGAATGCAGCAGTCGAAGTGTAAATATATAAGTTGGGTTGATGTTTCACGCTAGCTTGTGGCCATAAATTACAATGAAATGTCTGATATATGATATATCCCAAGTAATTTCTATAAATTAGAATTACATTCATGATATATCCCAAATAAATACGCGTCGAAGCTTAATAGTGAGTCTTTTTAAAGGAATTGCTCAACCTTTGAGAACGTGATTTGAACTATGGCCCTACTACGTTAATCATTACCCTCATTTACTTACTTATCCTCTTCGTGTCCTGTGGTACACAAGGTTTGCACAATATCGCGAGGATCCCCTCTGTCTTGGGCATTCATAGCTGTTGTTCCCCATGTCAGCCCACCAACCTCAATATCTTCGTTCATTGTTGTTCGCCATGTTATTTTGGCCTGCCTCTTTGTCTGTTGCCTTACCTTGTCGTGTCCATGTTAGCGTTGGTTTCGCTGGCAGGTCGCTATTCATCCTGTAGACATGCCAAGCTTTATCAGGATAAGGCAGAAGTGCTGTTTTGGCTGTTTGATGGAGTCTAGTGTTGGAGGTGATATCATTCTGAATGCATAAATGTCTTATTTGTACCCAATAAAGCAATTCTGAGCCCGCAAGCCAAAATTGTAACAAATGTACCAACCTTGCACATTATGATATAACCAGTTAACGCGAGACAATCAAATACGCGGTTATCCAACCACACCTATATAACATAAGGTGGGCGACCTCAGATCAGGACAGTCAATCTAGCGAAAAGACCTCGGATTTCGTCGGATAAACCTCATAGAGACCGGCAGCTTTGTCGGAGTGCTCCGTCTGTCGTTAACAGGTCATACGCATAAGAGCTTGTAACCTTTTTTCGACCGCTGATGCCTTGTGCCAAAGCCAATCTAGACAGACCGGCCGTGTGTTGCCCCTGTACCCTTTAAGCCGACGGATTGCTTCGTCGGAATCGACAGCTTTGGTGACGGCAGAACTTAATACGGAAAGGTCGCCGGAACGCGGGCGCCGATATCCTAGGGATTTACGGCGCTGCGACGATCGTTTCACGACTCTATTCAGCGATAAGTCCGCCGAATGAATCGACGTGATGTTCGCATTAAGCGTGTCTACTTTGTGGCGCGGTTTGACGAGACAGCGCGGAAGACTGTATGTATAAGTACATTTGTAGCGAACCAGACATGCCCGAAGAGTCGTCAGAGATCTGGCAGGTCAGATAGGAGGTGAAACGATCTTGTATCTCCAGTAAGCCGCGTGATCAGGCGTAATGCGAATATCAATATCGGTTATTCTCAAACTGCAGTTAAGTCTCGGGTATAAGATTGTGACATAGTATATGTTTTGTTTAATGCAAAAACCATGACCAAATATATCCTACGGTAGCGGGATAACACACAAAGATACACATGCACGCACGCACGCACATACTCTCTCTCTCTCTCTTTCTCTCTCTCTCTCTCTCTCTCACACACACACACACACACACACACACACACACACACACACACACACACACACACACACACACACACACACCACACACACACGACCCTTTCAGTGAACCTTCGCACACTGCATAGGATATCTGCCACGCAGGGGTAAGGTAATCAGCTACCAACCCTGACTGGCGAGAATGAGAAAGACCTGCATGGTCAAGGTTTGTGTCTTCCTAAGCGAACCACTCACCAGTGAGATTTCACATAGGCCTACAGTTGTCGCAAATATTACATAAATTACATAAATAAGACTCGAATACATAATATTATGTTAATGAATTAATATCTTAACGGCGATTTAACGAATAGTATATTAAGGAGCACGTTTAACATATTACAATGTTACCTGAAAAAACGTCACTGGCTTCCTTTAAGTCGGCTTTGAAAACACATTTATTTATGAGTAATTCACCGTCAACACTTTTACTTTGACGTTTTTAACTGTCTTATTCTGTTTAGCTTAACTCATTGATGTCTACATTGATCGTAGTTTATTTATTATATTTTTATCTTAGTTTATTCATTATAATAGTATAACGTAGTTTATTTTATTATGTTATTTTTTATGTCAATCTCCTACTAGTTTTACTATGATAAATGTATATATCAACATTCCATGTTATATTTATTTTCTTAATTATTATTATGATTTCTTAGCAATATAGTATATATAATTTTATATATAATATAACAAATACTGTATTTTATTGCGAAGCCTTATTTTTAATATATTCTCTATGGGTCTTTGTAAAGCGCTGTGAACTGCACTGGATATCGCGCTATAAAAACTAAATATTATTATCATTATTAGTATTAATGCTGCACGTTGATACGGCCAGGACCATCACGGATAACCTTCTCTTCCGGTTTGGCGTGCGTTTTTATTGCTCGAAAGGCCGACACCAAACAGACTATCTACAACAAGAAAACAAATAACTAGATGATTGCTATAGAACGTTAACACACAGTCTAAACGAATCATCTATACAACGCATGGGATTCGTTGAAATGGAGCAGATGTCGGTCTCGATTGGAGAGTTTCTGCTTTCCCCTCTTGCGGAAGTAATTGATTTGTCAATGACAAACAAAACGTCTTAATTAACCTCTGTCGCGGCGGGATGTTCTCGACTTCATGGGCGGCGCTCCCGCGGGATGCTTCCCTTAAACAACGCTATCCTGCTGTCTAAACCGACAGGCGCTGATTCCCACAAT
The DNA here is from genome assembly GCA_020002185.1 of Paraescarpia echinospica. NCBI lineage: Eukaryota > Metazoa > Annelida > Polychaeta > Sabellida > Siboglinidae > Paraescarpia > Paraescarpia echinospica. The sequence continues at coordinate 50,291,146 of CM034535.1, read as the reverse complement.
ATGGATTATATTTGGTACGCGTGCCACAGTAAGAGCTTATACGTGCAGTCAAGTGTGCGTGTGCGTGTGCGTATGCAAGTGCGTGCGTGTGTTTATGTGGTAATACATGAGTACAGTATGAACACTCACGCACACATGCGTCGGCATGTAAGCGCGCACACACACATACGCCCACGCACGCACGCTCGCACGCACGCACTAACACACATACACACACATACACACACATACGCACACGCACACGCACACACACAGATCGATGAAAAGCTGCCAAAACATAACAAAAGGAAAAGGTAAATTTAAATGTAAAGTGCATAAAAACTGTATGACTAGTATAAATATTTTGAAATAGTTTTACGCTATTACTTATGTACATGGACTTCAAACCGGAACGCATTTGTTTCCAAGTTATTAACGACGTTTTCTTATTTCGTTGTATTTTTGTTTACCCGAGGACGGAATAAGTAATTACTGGACTCCAGGCATATTAATTTGTGATATTGGATCGAGGTTTGACATATACGGCTGGAAAAAGAAAATGTTAACGATATTGCTATACACAAATGCAGCGAGCGATTGCAATTATTGTAATATACTTACAAATAGGCTAAAGGGCGTGAACAAAAATCGCGCATAAAAGTACAAATATTCTTGAGTAGGTCGAAAGCTCTGATTACAAAGATATTGTACAACTTGAATCGGTACGACTTGCAACTGTTCAAATCCCTGTGTAAACAACATATGTACCGGTACAAGTTTCAACTAGCGACGCAACTTGCATACTTTTGGAGAAATGATCAACGTTTCTTGAACCGGTACAAACGGCAACGGTTTTTCATATGATAACACGAGACACCGGTTGCAAGTTGTAGACCTACCGATTCAAGAAACTTGCACCGCCTCTCCGAAGTGATGAAAGTTCAAAATCAGTCACTAGATTGGGAGAAAAATTAAAACAAAACGGCGACGTTCACGAATTTTCCACACGAGGTCAATTAATTAATGTTTAATGCGCTGAGAAAGTTTCAAGAAAATCTATAGTTAAATTATCCATCCAGTGCAGGATACGTTATTACGGTTGCCTATGTATAAAATCCATTGTCGTCTCATCCCGATTACTTTTCTGAAGTATTGTGGGACAAGATATATGTGTTAGATTACGCACAGTGGAAAACCTTTGCGATTTGTCCGCTTCTGGTTAAAGTCATAACGACTACACGAAAAGCGGCACAAAAGTCACACAAATACCACCTGACAGATTTCCCTCAAACGTGTTTACAGTCTGTTGCCTTTTATTGCGCGCGTCCCAACTGTCAGCGATATTGAACAAGCAAAGCGGTCTGGCGTTCTCGCGGGCGCGATAGAATCAGCGCGAAGATAGTGCGAGAACGGCGAAGTGTCGCTATCGCAAACCGCCATTACTCACGACTGGAACATCTTCGATCGCTAGTCAATGTGTCACCCTCGAAAGACGGAGCACATCACCGAGTGTAATTGAAATGCATCACATGCCCGGGCCGCGCGACGCACGCGCAAGATTGATGTTGATTCCATCGGATTAATTTCAGATTACGAGGACCCGTCAGCATCGCTGTGGCCGTCCGATGGCCCGCGCGGATCAATACGTGCCATTGTGTGCCGTAAAATGGATAATTAGCCGGGCGACTGGGATAAGTCGATGCGGGGAACGATGCGAAAACAATTTAAATGTTAATGAATGTCATCGCCTATCGACTCCACATAACGTAACTTCCGCGAATTTGTCAACATTTAAATACTCCTCGCTGACGGAACGCCGCGGCACGTGACGGAAGTTTGTCACGCGGTAAGTCTCGTCGTTTGTTGTTGACACGTGACATTGCATCGTAATATACGTTTCTTGCGACTTGCGATTCCAAATCCCGGATACACATCATCATCAAACATCTAGCGACATACAGAGAGACGATGAGGATTCCGAGTCACATGAAAGAGGCGCAATATATTAATGTTTACTCGAAAGATCTCTATGATTTTCTTACCTAGGCGTAACAAGAGTGACACAAAAACAAAAAAATCCATTATTTTATTTTGAATGTCTAAGAAATGTTCATATATGTGTAGTTTGCCCTTTAGTAATAGCTGATCATTTTGTTTTCAAAATATATTTTCAATGACACGGGTAGCATATAATATGACGATACCGTCTCAAAGACGACACCAATGTCCAATATGGAAAAAAACAGGTTTAAAAACAGCTTCGTTCCCCATGCGCTTAGTGGTCTAAAGGAACTTTGAGTTAAGTGCTCATTACATGCAAGCCGACCAATATGTATGTGTTTGTGGGCATGTGTGTCTATTAAGTTGAATACCTTGAGAATGTACATGTTGCTACCCAAGCGATAGCAATGATTAACAACGTCTGTCATCGCATGTCTTAAACCACTCAATTTATGGACTATTTTCATGTTTGTATTATTTCTATTAACTTATGTCTTGTATGCGTTACCTTCATTAACCAGGCTAACCATGTTTACTAACACTGCATTGTACTACTCTCTTTGTGCTCAGCAAGCAGAAGACGATTATCCAATGTATTTTATTATTATTATTCAATAAATTCATATTGTATTGTATTGTATCGTATTGTATTGTATTGTATCGTATTGTATTGTATTGTATGCTGTTATGGTTCAGCTTGACCCAACGCTAACGTAAGGCGTAACTTACCGTATTTGAGAGTAATGTAAACTGTAGACTAAACATTCCACAATCATGACGTGGTTGCATGGTTATTAGGCCAATGCGTTGTAATTAGACCATAATTGTAACTATTAACGTATCATTAGTTTATGGTTGCATGACGACATCGGTAATATGTACCATACTTTTTAAGAGCCTGCGATACAAGATGCTGTTTATTGCTGTTCACAGATAATTGCAATGAACAAGAAAATACTGTTTAAAATTGCATTTTTATGTAATGCTGTAGAAGATTAACTGTTTGGGGTAAATAAATGAAAGGATATGTAAGGGAAGGACGGGTAAAGTGGACCTCTCCGTCACTTTGGCCGATGGTCATCGAAGGTGCTAATGCTTAAAGATTCCAAATGTAAGGGAGCACAACCCAACATGCCGTGTGCCAAGAGCGCCGGAATCAAAACATGTGTGTTACAAAATTGTTTTAACGGCACTTATTTGGCAAGCTTTACAAACTCAATATTTGTGTAAATGGTCCAGGTGTGAAACCATACATTGGGCGTATGTAGCCTATAAGGGAATTGTGTATTTAGCGGCATGAACACATATTCATTTTGACGTGATTTCATGCGCCGGAACGAAACTGGCATCCGACCAATACAATTTGCAAAAGACAAAGTGAGCCAAATGGCTGCAGTTGCTTGGCACATCATGGCTAGTGTCGTTATAGCGTAGGCACTGCGATGATGTGAAACACCAACTATAGTGTTAGTTAATGAGAATGTTCATAATTACGCATACTGCTTTAGTAACAAACTAATGTCAAGTTAGTAGTTACCATTATTGCCTGAATACAACTCACTGGCCTAGTAAATGCTTAATTAATACTATCTAGTATACAGTTTATTATACTGTGCGGGGGTATATTCGCACCCATCGCACCTTCCCGCCCATCAAGGGCATGTCCAGAGAGGGTAGTCTACGGGGGGGGGTCACACAACTTCAGCTTCAGCTAACTTCAGCTTCTCCGCTGTCTCGGCTCGACTGGTAACATAGGAAGACGCGGGGAGGGGGGATGCTGTTGAAAAATGTTCGCGGCTGCGCCGCCGTAACTTCAGTCACGGAGGCATATTAAAAAAACGGTCTAGGTACGGGGGTTGGGCACGGTCATGCGGGCCCATACAAAAAGATTTGCCAAATTCCTAAGGTCCAGGGGGCACGTACCCCTAGCCCACCCCCTACACACGCCTATGCCCAAGTACACGCAACAATGCTGTCAAACGAAAGTTTGAAATCCGACAGGCCATAGTTCTTTCTGCTTGTGCATGTAATCCAGAATAGCACTGGTCATTACCTATGTATTTTACAAACATTTGTTTTCGCGCTGTTTATGATATGCTTCCATATTTTAGTTATGTTAATATTGGAAAGCAAGCCCTACTATTTCAAATAGAATGCATTCTAACCTATTTCGAAGAAACGATTGTTTTTCGTTGTAGGCTCAAGTGCAGCGATCTCAGAGACCGCGGGTGCGAAACAATAATGTTTGTCATTTATGTAACAATTACTTTCGTGGTCATTCACGCATATGGACTGTCATCGTTCGCATCTCGAACACACGTTCCGCTTGGCTGTCACCAGAAACAGTAAAACTAACGAGCCTTTGATCTCCTGCCCCATCGCACGTGTTTGTCGATCCGGAATGGGTCCCACCAGACGTGCAAGAGCCCGTCGGTCAGTCGTAAAGTTGTTCAAACGTTCATGGGCGTTCATTACCGACGACGCCTAAACGCTCTCGGTGGACACAGCGGACGACCGGGACGGGACTGGTCGTCGAGAGGAACGTGTCCACGCTGGACTAGACATGACCATTCATGCGTTATGACGTAGCACCGGTCAACATATGTAATTTGCCGTGTTCGTTGTCCGCCGCTTGACCAGTGAGTTCCCAGCGCAAATACTTGTGGTTATTGGTAGCTCTAGTTAATCTGATTAATTAGTAAAAAAAACAGTTATAAACACTATTAAACCACACGAGTTCAACTCGCATTTATTCGTCAACAATAGGCGGCCGTTTCACTGCCGTCTATCATTAGAAAACGACGACAATATAGAAGACCAATATCGATGCGAGCATCATCCTGCATGGACTGCGTGGACAAAAAGGAGAGCAACAATACTGCCAACATTCTCTCCAGACCCACCTCTAAATGTCAAGAATATTGTCAAAGAGGTCCCATAACCTACATTTATCTCTACAAAATAAGGTCAAAGACTTCTTTAACATAACCCGTCTCTCAAGATTACTGTGTAAGATCTCTCCGTTATCATCCTTCCCACCCTGCGTATTCACCAGCTTCCTTATATAATAACAACAAGACTCACACGTACACACGCACGCACGCATGCACGCACGCACGCACACACGAACGCACACACACACACACACACACACACACACACACACACACACACACACACACACACACACACATACACGCGTGCGATAACATTTCTTCAGAAATCGACGTGTCTAATCACACCAATGTAGACCAGGTGAAAATAATAAAAGAGTAGTAGTTTTTCAGGCTCATAGCGCGATTGACTGGGCACATTTAAAGGTCTCAGCCGGAGTTTCAGCTTCTGTCGGGGGGGGGGGGGGGTTATTCAATGTTTTTATTTAAAATTGAGCGGACACAATGTTCCTCTCAGGATGGACTTTTACTTCAAGCGGAGAAACATCTGGCCTCAGCGGGGAAGGGGGCAAGGTTCATACATACACCTGTCGCACCCAAAGCCTTCGTATTAAGCAACAACATGATGGCCGTTACTTCAAAAACGAATCGCAAATATGTGTAATAGACGCGAACAAACGAGAGGCTGTTTTACTTCTGCAACTCTTGGAAATGGTCAGGTATTCCCGTCAAAGACATTTTAATGGGGCACGTGGTGTTGTATACCCTGGAACCCGTTAACCCCGAACGGTCCTTTCACTCACACTCAGTCTTCCAAGTGACTTGGATCGAGTGGAACGATGCTATGTGGACATTATAGTTACCGGGATACGCCCTACACTGAGGCACCAACACACAGACAGATGGCCTCCCTGAGAGGTAGACGTGTAGCTGCGTACTGTTATGTCAACACTTCGTTTAACAAATTGACTGCGACACAAACTGGACAACCTACTTCCAACTGCAGGATAGCAGCGTGTGCTTTACACGCTTGCCTTTTACTTAATTTATTATTTCTATTGTATGGCACAATTTTTAGTTATGTGTTAGTACTAATATGTTAGTTTAATGATCATGATCTATGATGTATTGTGAAGCGCCACGAACAATTGTGGATCTGGCGCTATAACAAATTAAACATATTATTATTACTATTATTACTATTATTACCCCTTACTGAAAATAAAAACAAAGTGGGAAATAAATATTAACCTGGCCGCTGCAAAGTAAACATGTTTTTTGCCCAGAAGAAACATTAAAACAAAAAAATAACGATAATTATTTTAAAGTAAAAATCAGCCAGGGTGGTCGTTCGCTGAATTAGTTGCGTTTGTATATATATATATATATATATATATATATATCTAATGCAGTGTATATCTAAATTCAAAGATATTAAAGGGGAACTGAAATGGAGCTGTCATATGCTATATATTTCAATATATAATATATATAATCTTAGTATGCACTAATGGTGATAGAAACCTACTCAATTATAAGATAAACAGAAAAACTTATTTTGTTCGATGCCTAAATCGGCAAGATAGAACATTGCGTATAGCCATCTTGTTTCTATGCAAGTTCCAAACGAGTGGTTTTCAGTCGCTCCTATCTAATCTGCGCGAAAACAAAAATATGGTGCCTTGTTATAAATGGTAGTCGTTGTACAGGCTGCCAAATAATTTGGTAATAAAAAGCAAATAGCATCCTAACATGCACTTATAGTTGCATAATTCTGTCATTGTGCAACGTATTATTGATATAACAATATTGAATTGAACTTTTATTTATAACAAATATATGTATTATGCCTCAGTGAATTGCTTCATTTGTTTGTGAATGGCTGTAACAGTTATATGAGTGTAAGACTACAGTTCATGATGTGGCTGTTGATAAAACACACTGTTTTATCAGTATAATAATAATAATGATAAAATAAGGGCTGTCTACTGTCAACTAATGCAAACAAATGTTACTTCAGAACGTATCGATTGGCTGCATATCGCCATTTCACGTTGTGGGCAACTGGGAGGCTCGGCAAAGGCAACAGGCGTGTGATACCAGCCTACGCTGTGGGACAGATCCGTGCTGCACATCCAGGACCGAGTGGGATTTGTGTCAATTTCAGCTTTGTAGATTGAACTTAGACAGGTGAGTGAACAGTGAAAGTAAAAACACCTGGACAAGACCCAGTGGAACCTCACCGTAACGGTGAGGTCAGCCTTGGGACGAGGCGAAGCTCACCTGGTTAGTGAAGTGGCCATACTAGTGGCACTAATTTCTTATTCTTTACTGTATATGGACACAATATGGGACTGTCCTAGGGTGATCTTATTTGCGAAATGGCTGTATTCTGAGGTGACTGTGAAGTGAGGTTTGAGTTTATAAGAATTAATTACTCAATGCCTTCATTTACCACTACTGACAATAAAATGTGATCTGTAGCATCTTAGTTCACCATTTGATTAATAATATTGAAACCAACATAAAATATATATATCCAGTTTATTCACATGGAGAAACAATTCACAAATAAATAAGACAACGTAGCAGACTGTATACTTACTCCAATTCACACACCAGTGTTTTACGTTGCTGTTAATTCATCCACTTCAGTTACACACATTTTAATATAACCGTATTGCATTTTTAAGTAACCCTGAGATGTTCTAATCATAATTATCAGTGGGACTACGTCCGTCTTGTGCACAAATAGTACAGGAATAAATAACTCGTTAACTGATTTTTGAGTTAATACTAGGGACATCTATTAAGTAAACAAGTATAGTTGTAGTCATTATTCAAGATATTTCGTCAAACCCTGTACAAGTTTTATAATCAATGAAGTTCTTTTTGAGATCTGATTTTGCGATAATAATATCAAATATGATATTGACTATTAATATCGAATACAATTCAAGTTAGCTACTATTACATATTGTGCCCTTTCTACACAGCACCCATCCTATTTGTTTAGTCTTCTTCGTTTTTCCGATATCCCCTGGAATCTCCGATCATCTGTTTCACAACGACTTTTTGTTCCGAAAACCAAGCTTAATATCGGTAAACTTACCTTTTCTGTAGCTGCACCAAAAATCTGGAATCAACTCCCTATCTGGAATCAACTCCCTATCTGGAATCAACTCCCTATCTGGAATCAACTCCCTATCGCTTTAAAATCATCTGAAACTGTAGCTACCTTTCGGAAAAAAAATGAAGACTTATTTATTTGAAATTGCATTCCACCCTAACCTTCGGCGGTCCCTTGCTCCATTGACGTCTCTTGCTTGTCCATGTTAACGATTCCTGTATGTTGCGCCTCTGAGCTCAGATTCCCGGGGATATAGGTGCTATAGAAGTTTATTATTATTATTATTATTAGTATATTTTTTAAAGTTTGTTTTCCAGCTGAATGCTTTGCTGCTTCATTTGCATATTACTACAATCCAATAATACTGGCTTAAACATACAAATTAAACATAATTTTTAAACATTGTTTTGACATGTTACTTTATATATATATATATTGTTCAGTGTCCCATGTGAACCACTATACAGTATATATTGTTCAGTGTCACATATGAACCAATATATCTAATTGTTCAGTGTCACATATGAACCAATATATATATTGTTCAGTGTCACATATGAACCAATATATATATTGTTCAGTGTCACTTATGAACCAATATATATATTGTTCAGTGTCACATATGAACCACTACATATATTGTTCAGTGTCACTTATGAACCAATATAATATATTATATATTGTTCAGAGTCACATATGAACCAATAGATCTATGTTCAGTGTCACATATGAACCAATACATCTATTGTTCAGTGTGATATATGAGAAACGGTGGTCTATCACAATATATAACATTTTGGGACTTGGTCAAATTATTTCACACATCAAAGACTGTCTAAAACGCAGTGCAGGCCATAATTAGAATGCAAGCTTTTTAGTGGATGCTCCTTATATTAGGAGTTCTTGTAGCGAGAATCCATGTGCTTAACACTGCTTTCTCAATATCTGCCAATGCCACTGATGTTCAGATAATAAAGTATGTTCGGTCAGTTAACCGAAACGATCAAACATACAGACTAACACGATACATTAGTTATAACTAATCATTTAATTAAATGTGCACCAAACAAAACATGGATGTATCTTCAATATATCATGCCTAAAATGTTCTGATTAATTAAATTATGCCATTACAGAACATGCCGTTTGTCAGATGTCATATTGTTGCTACCGACAGCAAAAGTGTGCTAATCATATGTGCCAATACATGTTCCAACTGACAGTATATGTATGTCCATCAGTAATCTGCTGAACATTACCAATCATTTGTTTGCTATACCGACAGTAAATATGGAATCCACCTCCACCTAAATACACACCAATCATTTGTTTGCTATACCGACAGTAAATATGGAATCCACCTCCACCTAAATACACACCAATCATTTGTTTGCTATACCGACAGTAAATATGGAATCCACCTCCACCTAAATATACACCAATCATTTGTACATTACTTATTCTTGCTGACAGTAAATGTACATCGATCATTTGTTGCAATACGTTACTCGTTCATACTGACAGTAAAGATACATCAATCACCTGCCTTGTTTGATTTGTTTCTGCTGACAGTACACCAGTCATCAGTGACAGTGAGATCGGAGTGTGCAAAGGGTCAACCACCGCAAGAGGATGCTTATGGTCAATCTCGGAGAAGATATATTAGAATCTGATAGAAACTTCACATATATGCTTGGTCGTGATGGGTGTTCACGTAGACAAGATGACACCAGTAACTATACCTGCGTTTATACATTTTGGCACTTTTGATATAACTATCGGATCCTTTGTATTTTGAACTTTCGACATTGATTGTCAATTGTTGTGACAGCATTGGTGGCACCAAAAGTGACATATGTAACATTTTTGAGTGGACACTTTGCATACTTCGATACCCTCGATAGTGGGTACTTCAAAGCAAATCCATCATCTGAAAGGATTATACAATGACTTGAAATACATTTAACTAATCTTTGTTGGTATATTTATATTTAACAACATTTATCCATTGCATAATATAAAGTGAATGTTGATTATCAATTTAGTGGATCTATTTAATATCATGTACTACGTAGGGTGAAGGACACCATCAATGGATTATAATTTTTTTATTGCATCACAACGTTATACTTTATTTTCTCTGACTTCCTTTCCAATAAGACATGCTTGTGGCCTTGGCAAAAAGGCGGGGGCTTCACAAGCCGATGGCAATGGCTCCTAGCCTTTTTATTTCTATTCACCTCCTCTCCCCGACTCAAGAGAGAATCAACCGGGTACCCAATTCATGGAGACGGTGGACAGAAATAAAGTCACAGTTTTGGCTGGCATAACATGATATAGGATAGAAAGTCACAATGTAATTTTATGCAAAGAAAATGTGTTACCTGCATTGCATATTTTCACTGATAATTGAGCACAATAATGTCTTGTTCATGATTAAGACACATATTCTGAAGAAACTGACATAGTCTTGCACACTTTCATTGATATTTGAGCATGTGTGATCTTTGTAAAAGACTATCAAAATGATTCACTTGGTATTTTGTGGTATATTTAATTGGGATGATTAAGATTAATATTATATTGAATGTATTTAATATTTAAACGTATTGTAAATACAAATAACTATAGATATTAACTGAAAGTTGTGAAGTTGTGACTTGTTTCCTGTGCCATTGCTTCCTGTGATTTTGTCCTTTGTTGTTGTTGTTGTTGTTGTTGTTGTTGTTGTTGTTGTTGTTGTTGTTGTTGTTGTTGTTGTTGTTGTTGTTGTTGTTGGTACAATGATACATACCAGTCCGTGTTATTATTATATTAGTGTTTGCAGTAAGAAAACCGATACCAGGTCCTCAATTCAGGATCCATTTCTGGTAGGTCCAGATTTTGGACACACAAAACTTATTCGTAGAAGATGATTAACTTGTCTTTAATTGACTGATACGCATTATGCCTTAAGGCAATAAATAATTAATTGATGTACCTGAAAACTTGTCGTGTGCTATTGACTGTACTATAACAATTATTGAAATACTTGTATTTAAATACATTTTCATTTCATAGAAGCAGTCATGTAGTACATGAACAGCTCAAGAGTATTTGTATTGTTTTATTAATACATTTAAATAATTATACCGTGGCATGTCCTAAGTTCGTGCATCGTCTAATCCAATGCTTCTTTGATATCGTGTCGCGTGTCTTCCGTTTTATTGCATCATTGAAAGTTTATGCTGAACTGGCAGAACTTACAATTGTTAATAGACCTAGTTGGCATGTCATCATTCAGTGTAAACATTTTAGGTTTGAGAAACACGATACAATAACGCATAGCCACGGAATTCCGCGAAGTTGGTACATTTCAATGTATATTGGATTCCATGCCATGTGCCTGCATGACGAGGACAATGGTGACTGTTGACACGCATTGTTTTATTTCACAACGTTATGCACCAAATGAAAACGGGTGACTGGCTACGGTATCTAGTAGTTATTGTTTTGATTGACAAAATCGGTTAGGCCAAAACTGAGGCCAGCTGCCTGTGTCACAGATTGTCGGCGACGATGCCGAACACGTGCGCTCGCGATGCCGAAACGTAAATAAATCGGCGGATTAAAAACACTCAAATCACCTTATTCACGTTTATTCGTAGTTTATTATAGTCACATTTCTTATTATATTTCGACTTAGAATAGGTCGTATATATGTTTATATATGCAGACGTTGAAAAACAAATGTTGGATTATATTGTTGTCGTAGAGATACGTGACTGAACCCGTCACTCGTCATGAGTGGTTTCCGCATGTCGCTTCCTACTCGCCGCTCGCCCTGCCCTTTAATAATATGATGTCACGTTTCCAGGTCGATTAGGCTGAATATTACTACCTCGGTGTATAGTTATACGTAGAACAATCGATCAAAGATGGACCTATGTCTTTGACCAAGAATTTCGCGACTCAAACCACTCGGCGCTGGAGCGTAATGGCGGCGCCCAGTGCCGATATTGGCTAAGTTTGAAAAATTATTTAAAATATACCGTGGCGCTGTACTCATCAAATAATGATGATATGTACTGTACATGGTATATTTGGGATGTGGTTGTTCAAGCGCTTCATTCCCCCTTTAAAGGGTAGAGCGCGTGCCTCCTCCACAATAAATACCAACGGTTGTTTACACATGTTTGTTCGAGTATTAAGAACACTCACATTAAAACACGAGGTTAAACAGCCTCGGTTTAAAAAGAGAACTCTACGACGGCGTCTTGGTGTAGACCCTATATCACACCCGCCCGCCCCCGTCCAAATGGCGTGCGTTGATAGACCTAGTAGTGGTTTATGCGGCTCTTGCGTAATTCCGTTAATCAAGCAGTTTAATCACCGGCATCGAGGCTGTCTTCTCGCGGCGGCCACTCTGAATGCAAATGAGATCATTGTCCGTCGTTCGTCTTGCGACTGTTTGCGCCACTTGACCATTGGCGCTGCCAATGTTTCCCTAATGAAGCATGCAGCTGGACTCTCTTGGAACCTGCAGCCGGGCACTCGAGACTCCGACGTCGGCGGCACGGCTTCACAACCTCCATGGCAGTGGTGCTGCGACGCCATGCGCCAGATTAATAATATTCGGTATTAATTACGGTATTAATTAGCGCCACAAACGAAACCGCGGCTAGTTTGCAACAACGCGTTAACCGGGTCGGCTCTGTGATTTCGCTCGGCTCCGCTCGTCAATCATCGGTGGTCGTCGTCAATCATCGGGAATGGGCGTCGCGCATGACGGGATGTGACGAAACAATGAGACGTGTACACAGAGTCCAGGCGGACTTGTTTGACTAGAAGCTCGCGGTGGACACTCCCACCAATATGTTCCTCTCTCCGCCGGTCTCATCCCCGCACGCTCGCCCGTCCTTGATGGCTCGACGCTGACCCGCTAAGCCGCCCCGACGACCATTGTTATTGTTTAGTGTGATCCGCTGTCGGCGAAACGCCATTGCCGCGTGCGAAGAGTGCGCTATAACGGTCTGTAGTAAGACGGGGAAGGAATTGGGTAGAAATATAGATGGAGAGGATGACGGAAGTATATAAATAGAGAGACAGGGAGAGGAGGAGGGAGGGAAGGATGGAGGGAGAGAGGGGGGTAGAGGGGAGAGCGGGGGAGGTAGCCAGGGAGAGGAGGGAGTGAACTGTCAGTTCGATGTAAACACTGACCTCCAGTGATCATCTGCTAGTTTAGAAATTAAACAACACCGCATTGCCACGGAATTACGAGACGCACGAACTTGGGACACGCAATGATACATTGATTTCATTAGTGCGAATAAATGTAACTGTTAAGTCCATACCCTACAGTTATTAACTTGATCGTGTCCTCTTACTCAATGTCGTGTTCACTGGTCTCTACGTAGAGGCTCGCAGAACATTTGTCAATTCTTCCGCGGCATCGCTCTGTTGGCGTTGTTTGTTCGCGACGTTTATGACATCATGTAGCGGAAGTCGACGTTATGCTTTTAGTGCCACGGACAAACTCGCAATACAAAATAAAATGTTCTAGTTAAGAGCTATCCAAATATGCTTGGCAGTACAACAATTTCACAAAACTTCTACACAAATTTTACTTAAATTCAACTGTTGTCTCAATAATGTTCTGGACTCTAAAATCCGGACTAGGCCTTGCTTTCGCCCACCGTACGCAAGCTACCAGGAGTAAGCACATGAGCTTGGTGTTCTCTGAAAACTGTAAATACTACTTTAAAGAGTAAACTTGAGGCAATACACACAGATGTCAACGACATGTACCTGGTTAATCTTAATCACCGGGCATAAATTAGAAGTATTCTTTCGATAGTATGCTTAGATTTGCGCGTGATACTTAATTTCGTCGCTAAATGTTCCGCGAAATCCAAACTAAAGTTGTAGTTCCGACGCGATTGATGTAGTTGCTTTATTCGCGAATCTGTAAAATAATTGCATGACCTATTATTACATCTTTGATTAGGGCAATAATATAGAAATAACGGTCAGTGCCGCGTAATACATTTTGTATGTGCGTAGATGCTGAAATAATCCGAATTGCTGCTGGTTGGTTTATGTATTTAATATAACTTTACCGTTAGATCCTATTCGGTTTTAGTAGGGTCAAAATACTCTTATTAGGCCCCTAAACAGACCACCGCCAGATTATACCAAACAACAGTGGCCCTACAAAACACGCTTAGACTGTAAAAAAGAGTCTAGAGGTCAACTATATAACGCGATTCTATGATAAAAACAGCTAAACTTTGTTCCTTTAAAATGATCCGTTTACACGAGCGATTTTGTCCGATTTATCTCCAACTATGTCGCAGGTATACGACACGGTGCCCCTTTGTGTCATAGGACCCCCATCCCACTGATGCTAAAAGTTCTGTTTGCAGAAGAGTCCTGCTTGTTCCAGTTGGAATTTCTTTAGAGCCTCACGGGGGTGGCTTTTGAAGGGGCGTCGTTGCAAGTTTTTGAGCATCAAGCATTTGTAGGCTGAAAAAAACGCAACCCCACCAAACACGCTATGGTCATTTTTGTTTATCTCTGCCATCACTGCTGGCTGGCCTGGCTTACTGCCTCGTCTTTCGCACCTTTCCTTGTGTACTGCTGTCACAGTTGTTTTCTTTGTTCTTGTCAATGGCCTTTTCCAGCAATTTATGTAAGTATGGAGACGACGGGAGGCACGCAGCAGATTCAACCTTCCGCGTACGAGTTGTGTATGGGTGCATCAATACGCGGAGAAAGAGACAGTTTCTGGAAATCCCGAGCGGTCTCTGTATTATGTAATTCAGTGTAACATCTACGACTACTATAGCGCCTGTATACTCGGGAAGCTGCGTCCGCAGGTTTTACACTATCTACCATCAAATATTTTGTTTGACTGTGTCAGTATTGTGAAACCAGTAAAGCCAAATAGGTAGTTCTAGCTTACACATGCTTGTCGCTGGCCATATTCGCTAACTAGTGGACCCTCTTACAAGCCACGACCTTATCTGGATGGTGGACATCGGTAATTCCAATCTCGTCCACATTCCACACCTCAGACGCCATTGGGTACACCTTGATCCTAGTAGATTGCAGAGAACTGGCTCGTGCGTTTGATTTTGTGAACCCACCAACCCTTAACATTTATGTTCCTTGCGGTTGATAACGCTCAGACCAAGATATCTTCCCACAATGCCAATGAGCCATTTTTCCCGGTTAACGTGTTTTTCTGCTTGTACGGGTGGTTTATCCCCGTGGCCATTGTCATGTCATATGCCAGACATCTGAAATCATAAGAGTTAGGTCAAACAAGGTCCTCATGTCAGTAGGAGCTAGGCCACACGGGGCCCTCTCTATTGTGTGAATATAGTTATGAATATTTAAAATTCAACTTTCAGCGGCAGCGTCAACGGGGAATTCATCCTTACCTTCCCATGTGTGGTTACAAAAATATCAAGATGTCTGCGAATCGCGCCACAGCGGCGGAACAAAACGCCTACCTAGGCGTATTGTCCCCATGGCGGGTAGGCGTCTCGACCCAACGGTACTATTTTTTTTAAATAAATAGGTGGCCTCCAATAAGCGTACTTATTATCACCCACAATCAATGCTGCTAATGTATTTACCAGTTTATTGTGATTATATATGCCCAGTTACAAAGCCGTACCTTTGATCACCACGAGAGAGAGAGAGAGAGAGAGAGAGAGAGAGAGAGAGATGTCAGCACTGGAAACTAATGTATGGTAGGTCTATATTGTATTAAGCGTTCGTAAGAAAAGTGGCATGGGCGTATTGCCTCACATGGGCGTATTCCCCCGCCCTACCCTACTAAGCAAAGTTAGACCGATGTTGTAAGATATATTTAGCCGATGCGTCAACAATTTTGCGACGTTTAAAAAGACGTCCATAATTTATTAGAGACATACAGCTGTAGATAGGCATAATTAATCCACAAAATATCCACAAACTTACAGTGCGTAACAAGACGAAAAGAAATATCTTGTAAACTTATTACTCTTTTTTATAAACGATTACTCTTCGCTATAATATCGAACCGTTCCGAATGATAACATTTTGACGTTAGATGCACTTGCAGTTTGACGGATCGATTTTAAATTCGATAAATCAATTTCACCGACGCCTAGGGGCGCCATATTCGTGTTTTACCGCATATGGCGAAGATAAAAGTTCACGCGTTATCGCACATGAAATAGTAAATGGGCGGGGAGGAACCGGCACGACTCGGATTAATACGTGCTCCGTGCCGTCTGCCGTCCAAGATTCAACCATTAGATGATGGTTTTGACTAATTGACGTGGGGACTTCTCGGCTGCGATAGAATCACTGTTTCTCTAATCGTTCGCGCGCTCGCAAATGTCTCGCAGACGTGACGCGTATTTAGCCGAGATAAGCGAAATTGACGAGATAAAAATCGACGGGAAAAAATTGCAGCAAGCCGACCGCACGCAGAAGACTGGCGCGGACGGCGGCGGGCCAAGCGACACGCAGTGACAGGGAGAATGCCACGGAAACTGACCCAGTGACACGTTCGCTGTCTCTGTCACGTTGATACGAAATCATACACGATATACCACACCAACGCCACGACGGTATTGGTCAATTCAAGATGATATTTGAAAAGTTTACGTGCTAGTTAACTAAAGAAAATATTATAATGTTAATTAATTTAAAACGATATTTGAACATATTAGTATTTATAGTTCAAGAAGAAATTTACAAGTATTAGATTATCAGTAGTTTAACACAAGAATATATTTGAATATACTAGATGTTGATTAACTCAGATTATTTGATTTTAACTAGCAATATACTACAGCAGTCAGCCCATGTAGGCGTGGTAGATTTTTTTGGGAGGTTGCGTTTTTTGGACTGGGATTGCAGATCTCCCACTAACATAGGCCCTCATCAGATTTCAACCGGAGCGTCAGCTATTGTCTCGGACAAAAATACGGAAAGACGTGGAAGGGGATTGCAGATTGTTGCAGTGGCGAAAAGGGGGTTGTCTGAAGGTGGGGGGTACCGTTAAAGATTTTTGCCGGAGTCTCTCTCTGTCTCTCCCCCCCTCTCTCTCTCCATATATATATATATATATATATATACATACATATACAATTTCAATATATCTATATATATATACATACATATATATATATATATATTGAAATTGTGAATAATGTCTGGCGAGCGGTATAAATTATACTGTCAACACATAAGTTATTGTTACATTAATAACTATTAATAAACGAGGAACATACTATGGTGGCGTAAGTTTACACGATGTTCCTAAGTTGCCTGTATTATCTAGATTGTAAACAATAAGTACTGGTCATACAATAAAACAGTTTGCACTGCCTTGTATCCCAAATCGAAACGTTTGTGTTTACCCGGTTTTCCGTTGATGAGTCTCTTCGGTGGATCGGCTGATCGATTTATTCAATATACAAATATAAAGTTGAACATACATGCAATGTGAATACAGAGTATTCTACCAATATAAGGATGACACAAGAAAGCGCAAGCTCTTGTTTCCACCTAAGACATTAGACAGTTACTGTAGCCAGATAAGCCGTCGGGAAAGAAAAGGCGCATGCGTTGTGTGACAAGAAGAAAAAAATGTTTCCGCAACTGGCTCAGCCCATCGCCAATCCGGTTCTTTGGTATGGTATGTGGTGATTTTTTTATAATATATGTTTTAAAAGACAAAGTGGGGACAGTCAACCTAACTTGTCCCCCAATCTTACCTCCATCTTGCTTTATTACAACTTAGTACTTTATTGTTCACTTCAGTTATACGTTTTGTTTTTCTTCTGAGTGTTTTAATAAACGTGTATTGGGCAAACTAAACACAAATGACACAGCACTGTTAGGGCACTTTAATAGTAAAAATGCAAACTTTCTTTTAAATTATGTTGAGAGGAAGTTCCTCAATATAGCAAGTTGCAAATTGTTCTCATAAAAAAACCCACAAGTTTGGATCAAAGTCCATGTCGAATTATTCAATACTTTGTTCTGCAAAAGGGTAATTTACTGGTGACCATGTTTCAAGCAGGGCATTTAAAAAGCCATTTTTACAGGAACTTCTTAAAATTGCAAACAGCAAACTGACATATATATTGAAACAAATACGGGAAACAACACTTTCCGTTGCAAATGGTGCAACATTATTCGTAAAAGGTCAAACTTGTTGGGGTAAGGTCCCATAAGTTTTCATAACTGGAAGCAAAATTCTTATCAGTAATTGTAAATTATTCCATAATATCATAAGATATTGGGGCAAAATACGAAAAGCGCCCTTTTGATAACAAGGGATAAGTTTACCTTAATACAAAATGTGCAATGTTTTGTTAATTGGGTAAATGTCCCTAAAGTGACACTTTCACTGCATGGAAGGACACTAGTTTTCATAAAATTGTGATTTCCATTCTGTTATAAAAAGGACAACATACACTGGAGGTCATGACCCATAGGGTAATTTATGGCAACAAAGCAAATTTGCCATAAACGGGAAAGTTATAGGAATAATGCTCCACACTTGCACTTTAATTGCGACAAAATATTCTCCTTGTCAAATAGGATGCACGTTCCTACATTAGTCCGTAAATGACTACATAAATTACTGTCACAGCTTAAATCATTGTGTGACTATAAACGTTCTGAGTTGGGTTACAGCTTATACATAATGGTGCAAACAGCATGCTTGTGTGGCAATTGGTTATTTTGTATCTGTTTGCAAAATAGGAACGATAATCTAGAAACCTTGAAACCCCGTGTAATATACTTAAGGATTGCGAGTTCACGATATAACTGTGACCGAAATGATGGTTAATACAAATAATAACATCCAGGAAATGTTCGGCGTTAACTTGTCCAGATGGGCGTTAAAAAAGCAACCGTTCTGATTATACAATGAACTATAAATGCCACTCAAGTACATCCTGTAATAATTTAAATAATAAATACCTTACAACCATATACATAATCAACATGAGTTGCACAGCAAGAAAGCATCATGATTTCTACATAAAACGTGTAGGTGGTCATTAAGTTGAAAATGACTTGACTAAACTTGACTTAATGCCTTGGCCAATTTGCCCCCTCGCTATCATCCTGGATGTCACACCCCTCCATTTTGTCCTGTCTAGAGCACACCACACTAGTGTTAAAAGCGGGAGTCCAGTGTCCGGTCTAATTAGTTGTTGGTCACTCCGCCTCTTCCGCGGCCTTCCTCATTTTCTGTGTCCTTTAAAGTCATCATTGAAAGCTATTTTTGTGAGGTTTTCGTTTGGCATACGGCAGATATGTCCAAACCACTGGAGCCTTATATGTCTGGTGACATCTGAGATTGATTCAGGGGTGAAGGTCTCCTCTCTCATCTGGCTATTTCGTAGTCTCTTCGTTGTCTGTCAGACAGGTTGAAAGTGGCACCTGACAATATTGTTTCAGAAAACCAGGAAATATATGTCAAAATTTACGATTGGCTTAACTCACACGTGCACGAGTAGCAAGTATAGGTCATCGACAACGTAGTAGTGCGTTGGGTGTCATCTTGGTGATTTCGTTACAGGTGTACCCTATCTTCTTAAATCATGCTTCAAATATTCGCGGACAGGTGCTTCTTGGAGATCCTCTTTTCTCCCCTTTGAGGGCTGCATGGAAACGTGGAAAATTTAACATGCTATGGCATACATACGTCACCAATAGATGCTTGCTTCGAATAACCAGCTTGGATTGGTGGCGACCGCAACAATAATCTTTCGGGAAGGACCGTGCTGCTGGAAATGTTTCGCCGCTGCGCAGCTGTAACTTCAGCTTCTCCGCTGTCTCGACTGTGAACTCATGACATCCGAACCGAACACGAACCTGTCACTTTACCTTATCCAGCTTCTCTCCGCTGTCTCGGCTGAAATGACGACATCCGAAGACGGGAAGGGGGGGGGACAAAACCATATGTCTGCGCCGCCTATTACTGGGACGGGGGAAGGAAGAAAACCATATGTCTGCCCTCCAATTACACATACCTTTCACAGTCAACAAAATACACATTAATTGTATCAGCAAATTTACATTTCTACCCGCCATTGACGCTCGCCACAAAAACAAACATTCACTCTCACGTTTAATCGGGGGGCAGAACCATATGTCTGCCCCCCCGGATAAATTCCAGGGGGAAGCTGCCCCCCCCCGCCCCCTGTTCCCGAGCCTATGTCACTAGACAACCACTTACGTTCCCCGTGTAGCGTTTCATTGCAACATTCGGGAAAACAATCCAGAATATTTTTGTTAGCTATGTTTTAGAGAAAAATCAATATTCTAATATTTCTGCAGTTTTCGCTAATTATTTTTTAGGCAGGATTTCAGCCAACAACAACTACGTTTTAATAAAACAAGATTTAGCACGACAGAAAAGACACACCTTCCAAAATAACAAAAAATATTGGCTGTAGAGAAACAGTTTGTATTTTTATTTACTACACATTCTACGAACGAACTGTTTTTGAGCCGACAAGAATCACCAACATCTCGGCCATAGCTACACAATTTCATTGTCTAATTTCGAAACCGAAATTACTGCTAAACGACATAACCAGTAGAAAAATGCACAAAAAATGCATTAGAATTAAATTAAAATGGACACAGTATTTTCCGTCATGAGAGAACACCCCTCTCTTATGTCGGCGGCTCGAGCCACCGGTATCTCCATCTTCCACCCTTTTTTGTGTAATATTACCTGACACCTCTACGTTTTCCTGTCAATACTTTGCAGTTTTAGTTAAAGAAGCTGCATCCTTTATTGTTGCAAAGAGAACTTTTCCACGAGTAACGTGTCCTTCCTCGAGCTAGAGCAATTTTAAATTAACTAAAATGTCCTGGTAAAAGGAATTCGTGTTAACTAAGCACGAGGAGATATACTGATATTATTAAACAAAATACAAGTTCATGAACACAGGATTAAAGAAGGGTAAACCAGAAGAACTGGGGGGGGGACAAATGAAAGGGTCCGGAGAGCACCGATTCGTAGACAAGGCACAAGGCACAGTGTTTAAAATGCTGACATCTGGTGACCATGCTGCCAACAATATTATCACCTGGCGATTATTAGAATACTTAAACAAGCTAAAACATTTATTTTCTATCACCATGAGTGGTGTAAGAAATATGTCACAAATATAAGTTTGCATTAGAGACTCACAAAAATGTTACTTTTGTTTTGGTGATACGAAAAGCTTTGTAAAACGTCACCGATTTGCGTGTAAATAAACAATCACGGTCGTAACTGTGTCGTCACCAAAAGCGTTTGTTTCAAAATGGCGACCATTCAAGAACTAAAAACGGGCAAGTCGAAGTTTGTAGCTTAATTAATAATAACACAGATACTTTTATCCCGCCTAAATCCTCAAAAACTTTTAGTACCCAAACCACTTCACATGTCAACAGTTGTGGGTAAAAGATTTGACCTAGACTCTAGGGCTAGACATGGTATACTATTATTTGATGTAAGAAACTTGCCGAGACCGGTCGCGCCGGTCTTACTATCCGACGCTTACTCCCAGGACCCAGCCCTGTCCAGGATTAACCTACCAGGTAGACCTAATACTAACAAAGACTAAGTTGCTCTCTCAAAATCTTTAAAATTCAGGACAATCCGAGAGTGGTAGATGTCCAGGGAATATCTTTAGTTTAGGAGCAGGCTAGATACGTTGCATTCCTCAGAATCAAGTCTCAAGACCAAGTGCCAGTGGCAGACTTATGTCAAACTCAAAGTGATCACATTATTTCTCATCAATGACATAATTACTTTGGTGTTATCTCCTAATTCTTTGGGTATGCATTTATTATTTTATATCACTCCGAACACGGAGCGCGCGATAGTGTAGTGGTTAGCACATCCGTCTGACATGCCGGCGCCCCGATTTCAATACCCAGACCGGGCAGGTATGGTATATTTGGTGTAAAAACCTGGCTCTCAACATTGGGGACTGTGTATCCCTCGTGAATCGGAGATCACGTTAATGTCGGTCCCGTCTCAATTTGGGACATAAAAGAACCACTGAGGTCAACAAGCACCCTGGCAGTGACCACCCTCAGTGCCAGCATAGATAGGTCGGCTTGGCGATAATGTTCTGAAAAAGGCTGGCTAGTTGAATGAGACCTCATAAGATCATAACATTGTAACCACAATATACACATACTAGTCAGTTAATAGAACATTGCCGAGTGCTGGAAACAACTAGGAAACTAGGAAACACCAAGCAATAGGGCAATCTCTGCCTTCACTGGCTATACATAATCCAATTTTAGTCATCCATTCAACAAAAATATTAAAATCAGTGTAATTTTAATTCCACAATCATTCTTTTTTAATCTTTACACCCACGTTTACAATCATGTCACTCCCACAGTTGTCAAGGACACCCTGGAGGATAGGGGCGTGCTGGGACAGATCAAGGCACGAATACGTGCCGAGGTGTTCCGCGCCCTTGAAGAGGACACGGAACCCTCGCCACCTCTCGGCAATGAAAACATGTTTATAAATGAGCTGATCCGCGAGTACTTTGAATTCAACAAGTACAAGTACTCGTTATCAGTCATGCTAGCTGGTACGTACTTGAATGAATGCTTTATTTCAGTATTGACTAATACATAACAGAAATGAATAACAAAGAATATGCAATATATACAGTTCCTGGTAAGCAGCAGAGCCAAGGATGTTACCAATTTATGTGTGTACACAATGATTTGATAAACAAAAATAAGCTGAGTAACTGGTTGCTGCCAACTGCTGATAATGGTAGTCTGATTGTTGTAGATACAACATGCAGTCATAACTATAAACAACCAGTTAATACACTACCATAAGTAATAATGTCATGCTTAGTTCTAAAATGGAATATTTATGAGTTTTCTCAGGTTTTTGTATAGTATTCTTCTGTGTGCGGGTTTTGATCTCTCCTCAAAGGTTATAAAACTTGGGCATGGGAACATACATTCTAATGTGTTAAAACTGTTTTAAAACATGTCTAAATGATAGTATTGCATATCCACCACATTAACTTTAAGACACATATTCTGATATCTAACTAATATCATTCATCTGCGGTCATATGTGCACTTGAGTTCAGTAAAAGTCCAATCTACCCCCTTCTGTTTGTCCCAGACTTAAAACCGTATGAATGACTACATTTATTCCACTTGCCTCAGTTTCCAAAACTTTCTATGACCTAAGTGGTATATGTATGTGCTGTTTATTTAGAGTCTGGTCAACCAGCAGTTCCGCTTGACCGACAGTTCATGGCCCGGGAACTGAGCATCAATGACAAGAAGGACATGCCCTCAGTGTAAGTAGTTTCAAGAACAACTTGCATGTTTTTCAGTTGCACCTAATAAACTTCTAACCTCTCTCCAAACATTTATAAACTTTCACGGCCATGTTTTGTTGAAAATATCCCCAACAAAATTATGATAAAATATTGGGAAAAAGAAAATTGTGAAGAGTGAACCCCGGGTAAACCACTCTGGCCATAGAAATCTTGTTCTTGATAGCTGATCAATGTATAACTTAGACACCAGTCAATAGATAAACTAAGCAGATTTACATTATTTAAACCTAACAACAGTAAACTACGTGTACCTACTATTGTTAGGTTTAAATAAGAAAACTCTGATATTTCGTTTTGTACTGATTTTTAACAATGAGAGATGTTTTGTGGATATGCATTGTTGCATAAGCATGATGGACAATAGTAATTTTTGCAGAACAATGACGATTTATATTCTGCTTTTTTATTCATTTTATTATAATACTTTTTATGACATTTATATTTACTACTTATTTATATTTAAAAACTTATTTACATAAAACAAATTATTAAATTTAATGCACATTTATACCAGTACTTGTTTGTGGGTTTTTACTTTAAATAAAAGTACAGTACAACCTCTGTGTTTAAGTCACTTTCGGGACTCGACAGAAGTGACCCGAATCGTGAAGTGAACATATTAGCGGGACTAATATCCTATGCTTTACTCTCCGTGAAAATAAATTGGGACTGTCCTATGTGACCTTAGTTGCAAGGTGGCTGTATTACCGAGGTGGCTATAATGTGAGGTTCCACTGTATTCGTGCCGAGTGTGTGCGTATATTTGAATGCCCCCATCTCTGTTTCAGTCCTCTCCTCTATAGTATCGTCGCACACTTCCTGAGTCACAAACAGCGAGACACGGAGGAGGAGATGAACCACGACTGGAGCCGACAACGACCGGAGCAAGATGTCCGTCACTCCAACCGACAACGACCGGAGCAAGATGTCCATCACTCCAATGTCCGAGTCGGCACACGCGACCACCTACACCACCGCAACGTCTGGAAACACTCAGGTTTGTGGGCCACAAATGTTCTGTCTGTAGTCATACCCGAGTCCTTTTTATAGTCGGTTGTTCTGTTGTTTAATGGAATGCAAGAGTTAAATTTTTTTTTTAATTTGTAGAAGTTTTGCTAGAACTGATTTTGATAACTGGATGTGATAGCGTTAGAGGTTGGCACATCTGCCTAGCATGCCGGAGTTCTGAACTGAAGACCAGGACTGGGTATGAATGCATGGTACGTTTGGTTTAAAAACTGACTCTCAACATTGGGGGACTGTGTATCCCTCATGACGTGGAGATTACTTTTACTCGGAGATTATGTTAATGTCGATTCTGTCTCAATTTGGAACATAAAAGAATCATTGACGACAGTGACCCTTCTCAGTGCCAGTATATAAAGGTCGACTTTGCAAATAACATTCTGGAATTCCTGACTAGTTGAATGAAACCTCATAAAACCATCAAATTCTAGCCACAATACAGCACGTGTGTATGGAAAAAATCACAACTAGATAAATACTTTAGTAAGTAAAAACTAGCTAGAAATAGAATGTTGTTATCAAAGATATATAACATTCTATTCCCCACAGAGTCATTGAAGTGTGTTAAGAACGGCAACTACAGTTGACTGTTGAACTTCGCTTTACGGTCACCTCAGTAATACAGCCACCTTACAATTAAAGTACCCTAGGATAGTCCCAAATCTGTTCCATATGCAGTAAAGTATAAGAAATTAGACACACAAATAAGGTCACCTTGATAAACAGGCCACTTTTGTCAAGTCTGAAGGATGACCTTCACTGTAGTCTATAAATAGTTGCCACATAGTTCTGTTTCTGGCTGGCTGTATACGCAGATTCCATTATATTATAAAATACTATGCACAAAAACGTAATTATGTAATTGTTTTCAGAAATGTCTGAAGAGGATTCGGGGACAGAGGGGGAAGCCATCTTGTTTCAGTGACATCGAGGCAATGGGATCATTTTGTTACGGAGAACACAACCTTGTCATCTCAGGAACTTGTCCACTGTGAACTGAATGTGATGTGGAGATTTACGTTTACATACATATCTGATGCTTTTGCTACCGATACTTGCTTGGATCTGTCCTATGCTGCATGTGGTCTGGTGTAGGTGCCTTTGATTGGCGTCCAAAAGTGGCTTCTTCCCCCTGAACAAGTACTGCAGACTTTGCCGATGTGTTATTTTGTAGCTTAACGGAAGCATTAACAGGACATCAAAAGACAAGGAGACAGAGGTGGTTGAAGACCGACATATATCTCATTATTGCAAGTTATTTTTGATGTCACGTTAAAGCTTCCATGTCATATCATTTTTTAGTCACGCCGCCAGTTTGACTATAATCAGTGTGATATAAAATAGTCAAACGGAGCTGAATTCTACAGGTGCTGTGGTTGCTGAATAAATAATTTTTTCTTTTAAAAATTTTGTTCACATCCTTTGTAAAAACATTGTGTTCCACTATGATGGAAACAAGACTAGAGTGCTGTCCATGATGCAGATATGATTTAGGTACTAATGAAGCATATATTGTAAAATCATCTAAAGGAGATCGATCTGCGCATGATGGTATCATACAGGACACAAATCCATGATCATAAAGACGTACATTTTGTTAATAGATATTGACTACAGTACAACATCACAACTGCAACAGTCACAATAGCAATGATGTTAATTCAAAATTTTGAGAATACATATTATCCTTTAAAAATGCATTACGACATGTTCTTACCATCGAAAGAAACAAGTTTCACACAACATGAGGGCAAGGAGGCAGCTGGCTAATCGAGAATCAAATTTAGTTGTAATAATACATAATAATAATTATAAACAAATATGAATATTTGTTTAAATGGCAGACATTGGTGCCAGATATCAGTTAGTGCTGCATGACATTTACACGTCCGTTTCTTTCATTACCTTTGTTTGGGAATTCAAAATGTGTCCTACGAAAACTGAACAACTGTTGATACATCGGTGGCTTCCTTGCCCTTATTCTATCTGATTCTTGTCACCTTCAATGACGGTCTCGTTAAAGTAAAGGTATCTCAGTAAGTAAGTTCTTATATAGCACAGTATCCAGTCCTTAAGAATGCTCAAAGCGCTTTACAGTTTACTACTTGGCAGATCTGTTCGATCGAACACCATCTCGACTTCTCTGGGAAGCATTCAGCCATGCTGCAATTAATGTACAAAGATTTCCTACGCATATATATGCACCACTGTCTGTAGCCAGGTACTTATTCATATAGCTAAGTAAACTGGAGCAGTGCAGTGTGAAAGAATTTGCCCAAGGTTCAAAAAGGCAGCACAGGATTTGAACATGTGTTCTTTTGATTGAGAATCGGATGCTCTAGCCACTGCACTCCATAACTGCACCAACATATTGTTTGAAAAAAGAAACAACTCAGACCAAGGTGGGAGGTGTAATTCAAGACGTATCAACAACACACACAAAGATGGTATACCCTTCATAGTTGACGGATATCCACATATTTAATTCAAGACATATCAACAACACACACAAAGATGGTATACCCTTCATAGTTGACGGATATCCACATATTCCTTACTGTATAAAACCTTTGACAGGTTACATGTAATCACCGGATAGATAAATCTAATCTTCTATCCTGCTTGGAATGTATCGATAATTTATTTTACAGTTAAGGATGTAAACATTTACTCTGCGATGTAAGATACGGGCCACATCTAAAATCGTTCTGAACATGGTAATGACAGATGTGGCCACTGCTATGTACATTATATTGAAAAAAATATTTATATTTAATGATACGAAACACCATGCATCCACATCATGATAACCAATGTATATGTGATGTACAACATCTTGAAACTATAATGAACATTCTCTATGTAGTGTCACATTTGAGATTTCCTAAATAATATCAGCATTGTAAAATAAAATTAGCATAACGTAAACAAACAAGATATTTACTGCTATAATGTCAACCAACTATGGTTGCGCTAACACAAACTTAGAATGCTGTCATTGGAACAACGTCACAGCACCGCATGTGATCACGTACAGCTGGAATGTGCCAGTGTTAGGCTGTGGTACAAACGTGCAACACAATTACAAAATGTATATAAACAACCAGACACATGTACAAAATCTCAGTCAGCAACTGTGCAGTTAACATCTGGAATCTTTCAGCATGTATAAACTATGGGGGTGTTGATCATCACATATCCCTTGAAGTCGCCCTCCGGCATTGCTGCTGTCTACAAGTGAAGGGCTTCAGGGCAAAACACGATATATCTATTTTCTTGGTTTTGAGAAAAAGTCAGTCGTGTATCAACCTCAAAGTTTAAACAAATTTGTAAATGAAGTTGGTGTATGTTAAGAATCCAAAATCACAGAGTATGGTAGCATAGTCTGAAATATTTGTTGCAGATTTGTTAGGCAAAATTTGATATTAAATAATTTTTTTCATCCATACAGTGTGCACAGCTGCACATGCAGGAAGATGGTTGAAAATGGATATTCCAGTGGGTATTGCATTTTGATCAAAAGACGCAGCTCATCACATTTTGAAAACAAACGCTCTTTTGTACATGTCGATTAGACATGTTTTTATTGCGTTTTGGTATAAAATAGATAGTATCCTAGCTCAACACGTGTTTAAACAAATGTTTCGTACTTGTTTAGGCAAAATTTCAAAAATAGCGTTTATCGTGTTTTTGTCCTGAAACCCTTGAAATGTTTGCAAGCGATCATTAGACAACGGGACTGTTGCCAAACACCGGGAATGTTGGCTTTGGGGGTGAACATCGGCAATTGGTTCAGCAACCCAAGAGGAAAGTTTTAACTACAAAGCACCTAATATCCTATGCTCGCATTCATGCGTAATTTCTTCCTCACCAAGCAGTACCCTTTTAAAAGATGTCATAGCACCATCCAGATGCCATGTAAAATCACTACAAGCTAAACACGACAATATCATTTACGAGTACACTCGTGGTTTTAAAATCAACCATACCGGGTACATATGAAGAAAGCATGCCAAAATTTAAGCTTACAAACAGCTTAAACACTGATTTGTTGAGATTCTGAGACGGACATTCAATTGCATTTTAGACACCTGATGAAATTTACAACACATTATTGCGTGCTCAAACAATAGACTGCTTGGGTCAACTTTAAATTATTTGTACCTCAGGTTACCAACTTTTGTGCACCGCTGAGAGAATCCAGGGTGCAAGGTCAAGACATTCATTGGATTATTGTTGACTTACGTAAACAAATATACAAACGTGATCACCTGAGACAAGTGGCAGTACGATCAGAATCTGTTGATGCCTATCAGATATACCGAGTCCAATGAAACAAGACCCGTACCTGTTTAAAACGTGCTAAAAACGACTACTATGACACTGTCATCAGATAGTGCTAAAAACAAAATCACTGGGCTAATTTAAAGAGCTTGCTTCCCAAGTTTGCATCTACCGCGACTGGAAGTGTGATGGCTTGGGACAAGGAGGTGTCTGATTCTTTGGGAATTGCAAATTCTTTCAACTCCTTCTTTACAAGCATTGGCAGCGATTTGGCTAAACAGTTTACCAACCAGGCAGACTCCCCTTGCATCCAGACTACATGCTTCCAGCCTTTTAAATTTAAGGCAATAACTGCATCTGAGGTGTTTAAATAACTTTCTGGACTCAACACCTCGAAAGCGCATGGGCACCAGGGAACTCTTTTTTCCCCCCGGTGACCATCATTAATTTCTCACTGTTGACAGGAACAAAACAGGCAGTTGTGACCCCAGTTTTTAAAGAAGGGGATCGTCAGAATACCCCTAACTACCAGCCAATATCTGTACTTCCTCTGTGCATGAAGGTTTTTGAAAGACTGATTTATGACCAACTGTAGGTTCACATCTCAAAACACAATAACCTGAATCAGTCTCACTCAGGCTTTCAAAGTACTCCACAACCACAGCTCTGCTAGATGTCTCTGATTACCTAGTCTATATGACCAAAGTACTCCACAACCACAGCTCTGCTAGATGTCTCTGATTACCTAGTCTATATGACCAAAGTACTCCACAACCACAGCTCTGCTAGATGTCTCTGATTACCTAGTCTATATGACCAAAGTACTTCACAACCACAGCTCTGTTAGATGTCTCTGATTACCTAGTCTATATGACCAAAGTACTCCACAACCACAGCTCTGCTAGATGTCTCTGATTACCTAGTCTATATGACCAAAGTACTCCACAACCACAGCTCTGCTAGATGTCTCTGATTACCTAGTCTATATGACCAAAGTACTTCACAACCACAGCTCTGCTAGATGTCTCTGATTACCTAAGCTATATGACCAAAGTACTCCACAACCACAGCTCTGCTAGATGTCTCTGATTACCTAGTCTATATGACCAAAGTACTCCACAACCACAGCTCTGCTAGATTTCTCTGATTACCTAGTCTATATGACCAAAGTACTCCACAACCACAGCTCTGCTAGATTTCTCTGATTACCTAGTCTATATGACCAAAGTACTTCACAACCACAGCTCTGCTAGATTTCTCTGATTACCTGTATGACCAAAAGCAGCAAGGTAACCACACAGGTGCCATATTCCTCGACTTAAAGAAAAAAATGTTTGGGGTGCCTCGGGGTTCAGTATTGGGTCCGCTGCTCTTCACTTTGTATATCAATGAGTTGCCAAGTGTGGTCAAGCACAGTAAGATGGTTCTCTATGCCAATGATACAGCATTGTTTGTCTCTGGGAAGTGTATGCAAAATATTCAGACCCAACTGGCTACAGACTTAGATGTCGTTAGCCAGTGGCTCAATGCCAATAGATTGACTCTCAACACAAAGAACACCAAAACCATTCTATTCTAAACTGAAAACACCATGTAGACTGCATCAGTAAGAAAACCTCACAGCATATACCGGGTAGGTGTTCAGTCACGTATTCGACCTTTCATCTCCGCAACTACGGCAAACACTCTTCAAAACTGTGATCATAGTTTATGGGGACATCATATGGTCTAAGGGACCTCTAAGTAACTTGCAAAGAATTCAGAAACTACAGAACAAAGTGGGGAGAATCATTCTACGCTGCTGGCGGCAAAGCTACATGTCTGACATCCGCAGCTCACTTGGGTGGCTTACCTGCCAAAACTGTAAAATTACACAAAACTTGAATGGTTGGCAAATGCCTGCTGGGCGTAGTCCCTTCATACCTCAAGGGCAAATTTATACGTGCCAAAGACTTCCATTCGTATTCAACCAGAAATGCTTACTCTAATATGTTTGTACCACGAGTCAGCTGCAATGCAGCCAAGAACCTGTTCTGCTATGAAGGGGCCGAGCTCTTCAACAATCTCAGTAATACTGTCCAAACCTGCAAAACCTAGAGTTCAAGGATAAATGTGTAACGTTTTTTAAGCAATATATATATATATATATAGAGTAATTTAACAAACTGAGTCGAAGGGTTGCTACTTCTCCGTTACATCATGTAGCTTATTATTTTACTTCATTTAATTTCGTTTTTATATTGTATGTCTATCTATGATGAGTGACTGAGTGCATGAGGACCCCACTGTAAAGAAGTCTAGCGTATGTTTTAATTTGCGCTGTATTTAGTTGGGCTATCCTGAATAAAGATATTTTATTATTATTATTACATTTCAAACGCCAATTTCACACTTCATGTTTCATTACCAACGATTTGTTGAGATTCTTAGACAGTTAACTGCATTTTATGCACCTGCTCAAAAGTCACAGCACATTTGAAACCCATTTTTCAATTCCAAAATGTATAAGATATTTGATCATAATTCTAACGACTCCATTTCTAATTAATATCAATACAACTGAACGTCGATGTCCGGTTTCAGACAAAATTACTATCACCTGGCCTCAGCCCCCTGTCGGACGAAAGTGTGTAGGCATTATTATGATGATGTCAATATATTAATATAAAGGTCTGAACAGTAAAATATCGCTACCTGACGTCAGACAAAACTGCCTGCGACCCCACCCCCCACCCAAACAAATGTAATTTCCTCTGATATCGGACATCAACGTTCTGTGATCCTAAGAACTATTAAAAAATAACCATCTACAGAAGACACCACCTGGATGGAGACGTCGATACATTACGTCGATATATTTCTCCCAAATCACAGTCGAGGCAGGGCAGCTTTGAGCGCCTCCTACTGGGGAAGGTAGTGTTCGATGGTGGCGGGCACGGCCACTATGAGGAGGGCGGAGGTGATGAAGTAAGAGATCCTATACACGGACAGTGTTCCGTAGAGGATCACCACCATACTACTGACGAATATCAAGTTGCCTGCATCCGAGTACATTTGGCTGAAACAAAACAGGAACGATTGCATTACTATTACATTGCGACAGACATCCATATATGAATATTTCCACATCATAAATTTGTACCGTCGAACCTCGCTTTACGGTCTCCTTGGTAATACAGCCACCTCACAATTAAGGTCACCCAACGGCAGTCCTAAATTATTTCCGTTACAGTAATGTAAAAACATTAGTTTTGTTAATATAATCAATTCGCCATTCCGGTCACGTTTGCCCAGTCATGAGGTTGGTCTTAACAGTGGGGTTCCACTGTACACGTGTTCATAGCTATAAATATTTTACATATCTTGTGGAACTGGAGACAGTTGAAGTGTTATACCTTGTTAAATACTGTCCTCATTCCAGTTAATACATGGAATACAGTAATGACTACGCTACCTATCACATTATCAATATAAAAATAAGGAAAGAAACCATATGTGTATTCTTTGTAGTATAACGCTGTTAGTAGATCTGTCTAAATCTGTGTAATTAATATATACAAAAATTATACATATTATAATACACACACACACATATATATATATTGTCTATTCTCACGAAACCTGGACACATTGTCGATTTAGTGTGTATCATTTTCATTTTTTAATATGATGTAGGCGTTTTGAAGATTTGAAGACAAAACATGGGACACTTTAATATGGTTATTCCTGTCAGAGAGAGGAGTTTGACATTACATGTCCGATTCATGTGATACCACGCAGAACACATAGACCGTCCGTCTTGCAACATCTCGTGTCTCTATAATATTAGACATGACGTATTTCTTATGGCTTTCTGGTATATAGAATACATAAACCGTTATGTGTAATGTAAATTCATCAGCTGTCAACGTAATGAATATACTGTTTGTGAGCCTTGGTGATGGACGCATGATTTATAAACATACTTTTAATATGTTTATTTTTCGTTTATAATGTACTCCAGTTGTAATATTTTGCAAACATAAATGAATTTTAAAACATGCCTACAGTGTAGACGTATGAACAGATATTATTTTGTATAGATATAGATAGACTTCTAGCCCAAATGAAACACACAACTTTTAGTATGTACCCTTTTAAATATTTAAGTGATAAATGGAAGTAATTTTAAATAAAACAAATACGAATAAGACACACAAAAAACCCATAAAATGTAGCTAATGTTCTCACTTTCACTACAAGAGAACGACCGATCAATTGCATCTGACATTTCCACTATTAGTCCAACATATTATCGGCCGAGTGCCGGAGCCTCAGTGGCGCCACCTACCAGGTGGTGTTAGGGAAGTCGGAGTTGATGAAGAAGGCGACGCAGAAGCAGACGAAGAGGCCGGGGGAAAAGAAGTTGTGTCCCATGGGTGACTCATCCATCGACCAGAACGTATCGGCTTCCCACGTCACCTTGAACGT
Organism: Paraescarpia echinospica; assembly: GCA_020002185.1. Taxonomy (NCBI): domain Eukaryota; kingdom Metazoa; phylum Annelida; class Polychaeta; order Sabellida; family Siboglinidae; genus Paraescarpia; species Paraescarpia echinospica. The sequence continues at coordinate 50,257,967 of CM034535.1, read as the reverse complement.
GGTGCTGTGAAACGAGAGGCGTAGACAGTGAGAACACAACATAATACGTAATTAATATTATATTATTTTCTAGCCGTTTTGAAGTGCACTATATTATGTTGGGCAGTGGGTAGAGCAATGACTATTTATTTCAGACTGTTCACAAGCTATTGTGAATTTGTGATACAGTCGAACCTTGCTTTAAGGTCACTTCGGTAATACAGCCACCTTGCAATTAAGGTCACCCTAGGACAGTCCAAAATTTTTGTAAAGTACAGGAAATTAGTCTCACTAATACGGTCACCTCGCTTGTCAGGTCAACTATGCCCAGTCCCAAAGGTGACCATAAAAGGAGGCAGACTGTTCCTAGTTTTTCATGAATTAATTAATATAATGTTGCCCAAGTCTGCAATTTGAAAGTTTTGACCCTGCAGCATTTGAAATGATAAAACAAAACATCCAGTTTCAACACCATCTTTATTTGGTAATACTGGCGATACAGCCGAGTTAACTGCTATACCCCTTCATGTTCAAGGACTTCCCTTGTTCAACACAGTAGACTTCATGTTACCATTTACTAGGCTGGCTAATTCAGGGCAAAGGAACAGACTGTCTCCCTTTTATTTTCAAATGCTTCTTTGGTTGATTTTTCAACTACACATCTGCAGAAGTCATTGCTGGCATACACTTAAAAAGGACATTAGAATGACATGCTGCAGGGCACATCTACAATGCTTAAGGCTAGGGGCTGGTCGAAAAGAGGCTTATATCATATCTCCCTAAATATTCAACGAATCATGACCAAATTTGCTATACTTGTTTATTATGTGAAAGCAAGACAAAATATGAAATCACAGTTCATTTATATAATGGTTGCCATGGTAACCAAAAATCCTGTAACGACTGGCATACATTTCCAATAATCTCTATTCTGAGAAATATATTAATCCCACATTTATTATTTTGCATTGTGTGACAACTAGGATGGTTATTGTATACAATAAAGGTGTTTTAGACGATTGATTAAATGTATTTTCAACATGTTATGACCAAACATAACATGATTTTATATTTTAGCAATACACACTTTTTTCATTGTTACTGGATACCAGCACCCCATATAACCTGACAATATTCCCAACCGCCTTGTTGTATGTCTTAAAATACAGGGAACAATTATCAAAAATTTCATGACTGTATCTTGTATAGTTTTCCTGTTCTAGTTTTTTTCGTATGGAACATATGCTGAAAATACAGTGAAGAGAAAACCGCAAAAAACCCAAACATGTTTTGTAAAGTAAGGCAGATGTGTCATCAAGGCGTATCTCATTAACAACCCATCAATAATGCAATAACGGGAATAACTGCAATAATGGGAATAACTGCTGAAAATTTCATTCGTGTATATCTAATAGTTTTATTGTAATGATGTTTATACAATTGACATGTGCTAAAAACTAGTGTCGATTGTTTGAGAAGGGCAAAGCAACATATAAGTCTATGACTTCAGCTATGTCCTTTCAGCACCAGCAGCAGCAGCAGCATCAGCAGCAGCAGCAGCAGCAGCAGCAGCAGCAGCAGCAGCACACCAGACTGTGCATGTATTATGTTGTTGTTGAATAAACTTTCATTCATTCATTCGAAAAATTTGTGAAAGAACAAGGACTGGTACATTGTGTTGTGAAAATCTTGTTATTCACTACCACAGAAACACTGTATTACAGTGTTTGAAATTAAGGCCTTTGAATCTGCGGCGATTCAAAATCCGTCCCCCGATTTAATTCCTCAAAATATTCAAGTTATTGGCCCAACACCACCGGTTCACAAATGCCACCGGTTTATCTCGGTGGACACGGCTAGGCTGCATTCGATGCATAGTTCGTTAGAATTCTTAGACCCGACTCAGTTATAGGAGACGGTAAACGCAACTTTGGTAATATTCAAAACTGAACTCTTATCATGGGAACAGTTGCATTCAATGGCAAAGCCAACGAATGCCAAGTCTAAACATCGGTGGCATCTCCACCGCCGCACCGGCAGTGGCCAGTGCAGTTTTCCAAGACCAAGAGTCAGACTGGACGCCACTTTTCATAGTTTTGTCGCGTTCTTTGAACTAAATTTTATGGTGTTTGGAAATTGTCTTGGTTGTAGGTCAGAGTTAGACACACTTTTTGTTCTTTATCTACAAATAAATATGGCCTAAATGCAAATTTGACTGGTGTCAAAAGTGTACTTCGTAACGTGACCAACATCGGCAAGGTGAAGGCCACGTAGTTTGGTGGTGTCACCTAGCGAAAAAACCGGGAAAAAACCTAAAAACAAGTGGCAAATGTACTGCATACAGGCATCTGAGTGTAACACTAATACAGTTAAACACAAGTACTAGCTTTGAGCAGAGTTTGAACAATCAGGGCATACATTTGGAACAATATTTATTATTATTATAGGCTAGTTTGGTAATTAAAATTATTATTTTATAATTTGCACTATTATTATAGTGTGCTTACATACATGTTTGTACATTTTTCAAGGCCTAATTTCAATTAGTTATTCATGCATATATATATATGCAATGCAATGTTATATTATGTTAGTGTAACTTAGCTCTATTATGTTAGTGTACATGTGTGATTAAAGAATGTGGAAAAATGGAAATGTGTCGATGTGGTTTTTAAATTTGTTGGGCCAGTTCAAATTCAGCAGGGTCAATTCAAAATTGATCCGGGCCAGTTCATTTTTTTGCTAATTTCAGACACAGCTGTATTGTATTTATTTGAATGTGTGCTTTTCTTTTGATCAGTTGAAAGGTTTACCAGACGGCTAGATATCACAATCACATATTGTGATCGCAACAGTATTCACAAGATTGGATGGAAATGCTGAAATTATGATATAAAACCTGCGAGACTCACTTGAAGTTAACATTATATTAGTATTCCAAGACACATATTTAAACATGCAGTAATGTACTTCAATGTAACTAGCATTGCAATGTAATTGGCATTGCAATGTAACTAGCATTGCAGTGTAATTGGCATTGCAATGTAACTGGCATTGCAATGTAATTGGCATTGCAATGTAATTGGCATTGCAATGTAACTGGCATTGCAGTGTAATTGGCATTGCAATGTAACTGGCATTGCAGTGTAATTGGCATTGCAATGTAATTGGCATTGCAATGTAACTAGCATTGCAATGTAATTGGCATTGCAATGTAACTGGCATTGCAGTGTAATTGGCATTGCAATGTAACTGGCATTGCGGTGTAATTGGCATTGCAATGTAACTGGCATTGCAATGTAATTGGCATTGCAATGTAATTGGCATTGCAATGTAACTAGCATTGCAATGTAATTGGCATTGCAATGTAACTGGCATTGCAGTGTAATTGGCATTGTAATGTAGAATACAATAGTTTGTACAATGTCCACTATCCACTCTTGCGGCTGGTCCTCAATTCCTCCTTTAGTCGACAACGTGCCCGAGTCTCTTCTCATCCATGTGCTGTCCAATAACCAAGTGGTTGCTTGCAAACTCAGGCTTCACAACTGAAACAAGAATTCGTTGATGTAGCAAGTGTAAATAAATGTTCCTGTGGCCAGCTGTGGTACAAAAACAGGTATTATTAATTGTATACTTGTGCAAATACAAAAAACTTTGCACAACTCAATTACGAATGACACGATAGTGACAAAAAATATATTGAATGAAGAAATATATTATATTTAAACTAAACAATTAATCAATAAAACTGAAGTTTTTTAATTTGGAAAATAAATGTTGCAACAATGTTAGCATGACTCGTCTTGATAACAATTATTACTGATAACAATTTGCATGTGACTGCATGCCAGGCCCATGGCCATGCCATGACAGTACTGCAGTGAGCGTAGCTATTCATAAAATATTACATTCTCATTTTCATTCTACTCACTTACCCAATTAGTGTAGCATTTCATTAGTTTTAATTCAATCCTGCTTTTAAACTGACACAAGGTAGTATCTTTTTATAGCAATATCTGCCGCAATGGTCCAGCTGTAATAGATCGATTACCAATAACATCAACATTGTCAACATGAACAAAGTGTCAACGGAACGAACATGAAAGAAACAAGACAGGCACGATTTTCAATAATTTTTGCACCGACACGAATTTATAATAATCTTAGCTTAACTAATACATACTTGCACACCTGTCTTCACTGGTTTACTGCCTCCTGTCATGTTCCAAATGCGCTTTTGAATACCAAATCCATTGGCTTCAACAAACGTAGTGCAGGATGACGCCATTGTTCTGTCTAGGGGCGCGGCCCGCGTAAACGCCACCGATTGGTTGCCGCGTGCATACACTGCAGCTCATTGGCTATTTAGTGCATTTCTATATTGTTTTGATGCGGGAATGGGGTCAGGCATTACATTATACATATTCAGGGGCTATCCAGGTGCATGGTTGAGACTTTTAGCTGTCTCTTGATACCCGACATCGTGGCATTGCGCCGTCGCTTCGTGTTACAATCGAAGCAAATAAATGGCGTGTATTGCGCATATCAGTCAGATTACGTGATGTGTTTTAAACTTCTAGTCCAACGGGCTTGCAACAAAGTACTCGTTTTCACGTATTTCTAATCAGTATTTTATAACTAAATTTTCAGTCGGGCTGCGCAAGATATCAATGTGTATGAAAATGACGACATTGTGTAAACAAAATTATTTTCAACCCGTGCCTAGCCTTAAGCTGTAATAAGTACTCCTTCATACAGCATATTAGTAAATATATATCATAAAGAAGCATAAGCTGAAATCATGCACTGTGCATTAAGAACAGACCGAATGCAACCTGCTGACGGTAAATAGCATGAGTTACGTCACTTCATATATAAATCCAGTTACCTTCTATTAAATATCCTTAGCAGAAAACAAAATTTAACAACAAACAAAGGCCTATGCGGATCACAAAAGTTGGGACTTTTAGATGCTGGGGGCGGGGCGGGAATAAACAAGGCCAGTAGTACTCACGTGAGCTGTTTGAGCCACATAAAGAGCGAGGAGAAGTTGAGAGCCAACATTAGCATCAGCAGCTGTAGTATTGTCACGTTGACGTTGTACTTGCTGCGTGCGACTGGCCGCTTAGTTTGATCTGAACGCTTTATACTAATGTAATGCGAAATCACCTGCAACAGAGGTCATGTCATTACTTCAAGGTCAGATCATTATTCCAATGTCACCTTCATGGTATACTGCTGTAGCAGTATGTTGTTTGGCGTTATTCATAAAACAGAACATTTTCTGCTACATTTGAATATATAATTGTTTTCCTTACGATTCACCAGAGGGAGCCACGTTATGGATAGATTCAGGACAAAATCCTGTTAAACAAAATTTCCCATGATTTATAGTTTAAAAAAATTTAACTGTCCATAAATGTCCGTTTAGAAAAACACTTTACAAAAGCCCAGGATGCAAAGCATTAGCAAACAACATTTATTAAATACTTTGAGCAGCTTCATAAGACCAGTGAGTACTTTGACATGTCAGCTCGTACGTTGTGTCGATTGGTGACAGTGACTCACATTATAAAGTTGTAGAACGAATATGACGCCGACGCCGCTCATCTCATTCAGCCCGACACTGAGGACAATGGCGAGGAAGCGAATAAGGCGGGCCACTTGCGTCAACGACGAATGCTCCGGATCGTGTTCCGACTCAGTCGATGGTCCGAGTCTAGAGGACAGAACAAGACAGGATGAAGCCGCTGTAACACTCTATATAACGCAAGTAAAACCTCCCCATTTTGAGATTACCCCTAAGCATCTCTGAGAGATACAATACTCACAAAGAATCAGATAAATATGCGTTAAACAGATGCCCCTGTATTCCAGATTCTTGATTTGCTATATTCATTTTAAGTTTCATTGTACGGCGACAATATATGTCCAGCTGTTTTTCTATCAACCTTTACTATGGTTCATTAGGAATATAATTATATTCACATGACCCTCTTACTTATAATAAAATTTCAGATTACATAAAAATTAGTACAAAAACAAAATTAGTATTATAATATGTAAATACAATGTACTATTTTAAAGTTGCATTCTGAGTTAAAGTATCAATTTTAACGGTTTTTAAGAAAGTGTCCGTACACCGTACAACATAAACAATGTTTCCTTATTTCATAATACTTACTACCATATTTGTTACTTTGACATTTTATGTTATTCAATAAATTGGGGTTTTACTAAATTACCAGTCATCAGATCTGGCCAGCAAAATAACAAACATATGGAATACAGACATAATTTGTTTGTCTTCTGCACCGTTTTATCTTAAAATTGCATAGAATGTGAAAAATGGAGCTGATGAAAGTGATATATAGTGTATGCCTACTATACGGGGTATGTTGAATCACTGGAATCATAGGGAATTTGTATAAATTAAAAAGATGGGCGATCTCAGAATGCCACTTTAAACACTGCCTATAAAGCACTGAGTATGGCTCTACATAAAATAAATATTATCATGTATTACTAAGACGTTGAGAGTGACATAGCCAACCGAGTGAAATTGGCTTGGTCGAACTGGAAACAACTGACAGAGGTGCTATGTGATAAACAGTTTCCCATCAAGTTGACAGACAAAGTACATAAGACAGTCATCAAACCAACAATGACTTATGGAGCGGAATGTTGGGCAGTCAGAAAGAAGGACAGGCAATGACTACATAAGACAGTCATCAAACAACAATGACTTATGGAGCGAAATGTTGGGCAGTCAGAAAGGACAGGCAATGACTACATAAGACAGCCATCAAACCAACAATGACTTATGGAGCGGAATGTTGGGCAGTCAGAAAGAAGGACAGGCAATGACTACATAAGACAGTCATCAAACAACAATGACTTATGGAGCGAAATGTTGGGCAGTCAGAAAGGACAGGCAATGACTACATAAGACAGCCATCAAACCAACAATGACTTATGGAGCGGAATGTTGGGCAGTCAGAAAGAAGGACAGGCAATGACTACATAAGACAGTCATCAAACAACAATGACTTATGGAGCGAAATGTTGGGCAGTCAGAAAGAAGGACAGGCAATGACTACATAAGACAGTCATCAAACAACAATGACTTATGGAGCGAAATGTTGGGCAGTCAGAAAGAAGGACAGGCAATGACAACATAAGACAGCCATCAAACAACAATGACTTATGGAGCGAAATGTTGGGCAGTCAGAAAGAAGGACAGGCAATGACTACATAAGACAGTCATCAAACAACAATGACTTATGGAGCGAAATGTTGGGCAGTCAGAAAGAAGGACAGGCAATGACTACATAAGACAGTCATCAAACAAAAATGACTTATGGAGCGAAATGTTGGGCAGTCAGAAAGAAGGACAGGCAATGACAACATAAGACAGCCATCAAACCAACAATGACTTACGGAGCGAAATGTTGGGAAGTCAGAAAGAAGGACAGGCAATGACAACATAAGACAGTCATCAAACAACAATGACTTATGGAGCGAAATGTTGGGCAGTCAGAAAGAAGGACAGGCAATGACAACATAAGACAGCCATCAAACCAACAATGACTTATGGAGCAAAATGTTGGGCAGTCAGAAAGAAGGACAGGCAATGACAACATAAGACAGTCATCAAACCAACAATGACTTATGGAGCGAAATGTTGGGCAGTCAGAAAGAAGGACAGGCAATGACAACATAAGACAGTCATCAAACAACAATGACTTATGGAGCGAAATGTTGGGCAGTCAGAAAGAAGGACAGGCAATGACTGCATAAGACAGTCATCAAACCAACAATGACTTATGGAGTGAAATGTTGGGCAGTCAGAAAGAAGGACAGGCAATGACAACATAAGACAGTCATCAAACCAACAATGACTTATGGAGCGAAATGTTGGGCAGTCAGAAAGAAGGACAGGCAATGACTACATAAGACAGTCATCAAACAACAATGACTTATGGAGCGAAATGTTGGGCAGTCAGAAAGAAGGACAGGCAATGACTACATAAGACAGTCATCAAACAACAATGACTTATGGAGCGAAATGTTGGGCAGTCAGAAAGAAGGACAGGCAATGACAACATAAGACAGCCATCAAACCAACAATGACTTATGGAGCGAAATGTTGGGCAGTCAGAAAGAAGGACAGGCAATGACAACATAAGACAGCCATCAAACCAACAATGACTTATGGAGCAAAATGTTGGGCAGTCAGAAAGAAGGACAGGCAATGACAACATAAGACAGTCATCAAACCAACAATGACTTATGGAGCGAAATGTTGGGCAGTCAGAAAGAAGGACAGGCAATGACAACATAAGACAGTCATCAAACAACAATGACTTATGGAGCGAAATGTTGGGCAGTCAGAAAGAAGGACAGGCAATGACTGCATAAGACAGTCATCAAACAACAATGACTTATGGAGCGAAATGTTGGGCAGTCAGAAAGAAGGACAAGCAATGACAACATAAGACAGCCATCAAACCAACAATGACTTATGGAGCGAAATGTTGGGCAGTCAGAAAGAAGGACAGGCAATGACTACATAAGACAGTCATCAAACAACAATGACTTATGGAGCGAAATGTTGGGCAGTCAGAAAGAAGGACAGGCAATGACAACATAAGACAGTCATCAAACAACAAAAGAGCGAAATGTTGGGCAGTCAGAAAGAAGGACAGGCAATGACTGCATAAGACAGTCATCAAACCAACAATGACTTATGGAGTGAAATGTTGGGCAGTCAGAAAGAAGGACAGGCAATGGCAACATAAGACAGTCATCAAACAACAATGACTTATGGAGCAAAATGTTGGGCAGTCAGAAAGAAGGACAGGCAATGACTGCATAAGACAAGTCATCAAACAACAATGACTTATGGAGCGAAATGTTGGGCAGTCAGAAAGAAGGACAGGCAATGACAACATAAGACAGTCATCAAACAACAATGACTTATGACAACATAAGACAGTCATCAAACAACAATGACTTATGGAGCAAAATGTTGGGCAGTCAGAAAGAAGGACAGGCAATGACTGTATAAGACAGCCATCAAACCAACAATGACTTATGGAGCGAAATGTTGGGCAGTCAGAAAGAAGGACAGGCAATTACTGCATAAGACAGTCATCAAACCAACAATGACTTATGGAGTGAAATGTTGGGCAGTCAGAAAGGACAGGCAATGACAACATAAGACAGTCATCAAACAACAATGACTTATGGAGCGGAATGTTGGGCAGTCAGAAAGAAGGACAGGCAATGACTGCATAAGACAGTCATCAAACCAACAATGACTTATGGAGTGAAATGTTGGGCAGTCAGAAAGGACAGGCAATGACAACATAAGACAGTCATCAAACAACAATGACTTATGGAGCGAAATGTTGGGCAGTCAGAAAGAAGGACAGGCAATGACTGCATAAGACAGTCATCAAACCAATAATGACTTATGGAGTGAAATGTTGGGCAGTCAGAAAGAAGGACAGGCAATGACTGCATAAGACAGTCATCAAACCAACAATGACTTATGGAGTGAAATGTTGGGCAGTCAGAAAGGACAGGCAATGACAACATCAGACAGTCATCAAACAACAATGACTTATGGAGTGAAATGTTGGGCAGTCAGAAAGAAGGACAGGCAATGACTGCATAAGACAGTCATCAAACCAACAATGACTTATGGAGTGAAATGTTGGGCAGTCAGAAAGAAGGACAGGCAATGACAACATAAGACAGTCATCAAACAACAATGACTTTATGAGAGACAACGAAATGTTGGGCAGTCAGAAAGAAGGACAGGCAATGACTGCATAAGACAGTCATCAAACCAACAATGACTTATGGAGTGAAATGTTGGGCAGTCAGAAAGAAGGACAGGCAATGACAACATAAGACAGTCATCAAACAACAATGACTTATGGAGCGAAATTTTGGGCAGTCAGAAAGAAGGACAGGCAATGACTGCATAAGACAGTCATCAAACCAACAATGACTTATGGAGTGAAATGTTGGGCAGTCAGAAAGAAGGACAGGCAATGACTGCATAAGACAGTCATCAAACCAACAATGACTTATGGAGTGAAATGTTGGGCAGTCAGAAAGAAGGACAGGCAATGACAACATAAGACAGTCATCAAACAACAATGACTTATGGAGTGAAATGTTGGGCAGTCAGAAAGAAGGACAGGCAATGACAACATAAGACAGTCATCAAACAACAATGACTTATGGAGCGAAATGTTGGGCAGTCAGAAAGAAGGACAGGCAATGACTGCATAAGACAGTCATCAAACCAACAATGACTTATGGAGTGAAATGTTGGGCAGTCAGAAAGAAGGACAGGCAATGACAACATAAGACAGTCATCAAACAACAATGACTTATGGAGCGAAATGTTGGGCAGTCAGAAAGAAGGACAGGCAATGACTGCATAAGACAGTCATCAAACCAACAATGACTTATGGAGTGAAATGTTGGGCAGTCAGAAAGGACAGGCAATGACAACATAAGACAGTCATCAAACAACAATGACTTATGGAGTGAAATTTTGGGCAGTCTTCAAGGCCCAAATTGGATGATGCAATCCAGACATTATCTGATGCAATCTGATGCCATACCATAAAATGCTTAAAAATCGTGCCTGGTCTTAAACTTTTGCAAATGACTGTACTGGAACATAATGGTGAAGGCCGGCCCACAGTGAAGTGGAGATGGTCTCTAAAGGTGAGAAAGTCGTTGAACCGACCTGGCGAAAATCATGACGATGTGAGACATGATGACAAGGAGGCGGTGCAGCACCACTTGGAAGACGGCCATGGCCGCATAGGCAATGAGACAGAGCATCGCTGGCACCGCCGGGTACCAGATGTTGAGGGCCTGCATCAGGTCACCGTCGTCTGGGGGCAGGCCAAGGGTCTTGGCAATGTTCGCATCCGCAGGGAAGCTGCAACACACAACATTCGTGGAGCCCACAAACTCACAATTTGATAAACACGTCATATGAACTAACAATGCCCATCCTCCTGACAGTGCTACATACATGCAGACAACTAGCAATGCCCATCCTCCTGACAGTGCTACATACATGCAGACAACTAGCAATGCCCATCCTCCTGACAGTGCTACATACATGCAGACAACTAGCAATGCCCATCCTCCTGACAGTGCTACATACATGCAGACAACTAGCAATGCACATCCTCCTGACAGTGCTACTTACAAGCAGACAACTAGCAATGCCCATCCTCCTGACAGTGCTACATACAAGCAGACAACTAGCAATGCACATCCTCCTGACAGTGCTACATACAAGCAGACAACTAGCAATGCACATCCTCCTGACAGTGCTACATACAAGCAGACAACTAGCAATGCCCATCCTCCTGACAGTGCTACATACATGCAGACAACTAGCAATGCCCATCCTCCTGACAGTGCTACATACAAGCAGACAACTAGCAATGCCCATCCTCCTGACAGTGCTACATACAAGCAGACAACTAGCAATGCCCATCCTCCTGACAGTGCTACATACATGCAGACAACTAGCAATGCCCATCCTCCTGACAGTGCTACATACAAGCAGACAACTAGCAATGCACATCCTCCTGACAGTGCTACATACATGCAGACAACTAGCAATGGCCATCCTCCTGACAGTGCTACATACATGAAGACAACTAGCAATGCCCTTCCTCCTGATAGTGCTACATACATGCAGACAACTAGCAATGCCAATCCTCCTGACAGTGCTACATACATGCAGACAACTAGCAATGGCCATCCTCCTGACAGTGCTACATACATGAAGACAACTAGCAATGCCCTTCCTCCTGACAGTGCTACATACAAGCAGACAACTAGCAATGCCCATCCTCCTGACAGTGCTACATACATGCAGACAACTAGCAATGCCCATCCTCCTGACAGTGCTACATACAAGCAGACAACTAGCAATGCCCATCCTCCTGACAGTGCTACATACAAGCAGACAACTAGCAATGCCCATCCTCCTGACAGTGCTACATACATGCAGACAACTAGCAATGCCCATCCTCCTGACAGTGCTACATACAAGCAGACAACTAGCAATGCACATCCTCCTGACAGTGCTACATACATGCAGACAACTAGCAATGCCCATCCTCCTGACAGTGCTACATACAAGCAGACAACTAGCAATGCCCATCCTCCTGACAGTGCTACATACATGAAGACAACTAGCAATGCCCTTCCTCCTGACAGTGCTACATACATGCAGACAACTAGCAATGCCCATCCTCCTGACAGTGCTACATACAAGCAGACAACTAGCAATGCCCATCCTCCTGACAGTGCTACATACAAGCAGACAACTAGCAATGCCCATCCTCCTGACAGTGCTACATACATGAAGACAACTAGCAATGCCCTTCCTCCTGATAGTGCTACATACATGCAGACAACTAGCAATGCCCATCCTCCTGACAGTGCTACATACATGCAGACAACTAGCAATGCACATCCTCCTGACAGTGCTACATACAAGCAGACAACTAGCAATGCCCATCCTCCTGACAGTGCTACATACATGCAGACAACTAGCAATGCACATCCTCCTGACAGTGCTACATACAAGCAGACAACTAGCAATGCCCATCCTCCTGACAGTGCTACATACAAGCAGACAACTAGCAATGCACATCCTCCTGACAGTGCTACATACATGCAGACAACTAGCAATGCCCATCCTCCTGACAGTGCTACATACATGCAGACAACTAGCGACGCACATCCTCCTGACAGTGCTACATACATGCAGACAACTAGCTATGCCCATCCTCCTGACAGTGCTACATACATGCAGACAACTAGCAATGCCCATCCTCCTGACAGTGCTACATACAAGCAGACAACTAGCAATGCACATCCTCCTGACAGTGCTACATACAAGCAGACAACTAGCAATGCCCATCCTCCTGACAGTGCTACATACAAGCAGACAACTAGCAATGCACATCCTCCTGACAGTGCTACTACATACAAGCAGACAACTAGCAATGCCCATCCTCCTGACAGTGCTACATACAAGCAGACAACTAGCAATGCCCATCCTCCTGACAGTGCTACATACAAGCAGACAACTAGCAATGCCCATCCTCCTGACAGTGCTACATACATGCAGACAACTAGCAATGCCCATCCTCCTGACAGTGCTACATACAAGCAGACAACTAGCAATGCCCATCCTCCTGACAGTGCTACATACATGCAGACAACTAGCAATGCCATCCTCCTGACAGTGCTACATACAAGCAGACAACTAGCAATGCCCATCCTCCTGACAGTGCTACATACATGCAGACAACTAGCAATGCCCATCCTCCTGACAGTGCTACATACAAGCAGACAACTAGCAATGCACATCCTCCTGACAGTGCTACATACAAGCAGACAACTAGCAATGCCCATCCTCCTGACAGTGCTACATACAAGCAGACAACTAGCAATGCCCATCCTCCTGACAGTGCTACATACATGAAGACAACTAGCAATGCCCTTCCTCCTGATAGTGCTACATACATGCAGACAACTAGCAATGCCCATCCTCCTGACAGTGCTACATACATGCAGACAACTAGCAATGCCCATCCTCCTGACAGTGCTACATACAAGCAGACAACTAGCAATGCCCATCCTCCTGACAGTGCTACATACAAGCAGACAACTAGCAATGCCCATCCTCCTGACAGTGCTACATACATGCAGACAACTAGCAATGCCCATCCTCCTGACAGTGCTACATACATGCAGACAACTAGCAATGCACATCCTCCTGACAGTGCTACATACATGCAGACAACTAGCAATGCCCATCCTCCTGACAGTGCTACATACATGCAGACAACTAGCAATGCCCATCCTCCTGACAGTGCTACATACATGCAGACAACAATTTCTAAGAGTGTTCCTAAATTATGTTTGTTATCGCATAAATTTGAGATGTTTTTCTAAAATAAATTACCTAAAATGTTCCTAACTGAGAGGAGTACTTTGCAGCAATAGCAGAAAACAAGCTTAATGATGTGAACAGTCAACTTATATCCGTCTAATGTCTGGTACGAACCCTAAAACCGGTAAGTCTGAACAAATGGGGAATTTAAAAAAATTAAATGTCACTTTTTGTCCAAGGAGTCATATATAAAGCCCTGAATGTTTGGTGTCTGAGTTGCAAACTGTCCAGCAGGAAACATTTACACACTTGCACGCACACACACGTGCACACACTCACATGAGCTAGCTCGATTATAGTTAGATGTTGTCATGTGACTGTCATTCCTTAAACTCTATAGCTAGATGAATAAGAGACAAACTGATAAACTATAATATTTGCAAACGCATATTTTCTTAATAAGGTTTTAACATGACATTTTACATACACCCACATATGCATACACACATTAGTTATAACAAAATGGATATTTTTACACATTATAGATGATATAAATTAAGTATGTTGATTCTCACCTGAAGGTGAGTTTGATGAGCAGAGCTGCTCCTGTTATCCTCCAGGGCTGGGCCCACTTGCTTTGAGACTCAATGAAGCTCGGGGCCGTACCTAGAAAATTTGCAATTTTCAAAGTCATCACTTGTGAATTACACATTAAGACAATGACGACAGAGCCACCAATATATGATCTACATAAATGACTGTAAGTATTTTTAAATTCTCAGCTCTCTGAAAAAGTACAGTACCAAAATTTGTTTGGTGACCAAAAACGCACTTTCATTATGTTTTGTATGTATTAGGAGACATACAAATAATAGGGGTTCTAAAAGTACGGTACATAAAGTAATTCTTTCTGTAGATCTTCAACGTGTCTGAAAACATACAGTGCCAAATGCATACTATCATTACGGAATGTTGAGAATATGTTAAAGCTACAGTGATCTGCGTTGTCTTCCTAATGTTCAATGTAAAAAAAAGACACCCAGCACTTTGTGGAATCAGCCCAGACCCAAAAACAGGGCAGCAGACAAATTCACAATATGTGCTAAATCTGCTTCCACAATTCAGGTTTTTATTTGCCTCATCTTAGAATCATTTATCGGAAAATCAAATGTTTGTGGAAATGTGTTATTTAGTTGTGATGAAATCATCGTACAATCTACAAAGTTAGCCTATCAAAACTCGGCAAGAAATGGCAAAAGTGGCCTGGCTCAACATAGTGTAACATAACACTATTCACATTTTCACAAGTCATCAATTCTAATGACCAAAGTCTATTCTTTAGTTGATATTAACATAATAACACACTGTTTGATTAAACTAACTGTGCATGACCCGTATAACTTTTCACAAACAACAAATCTGAATATCAACAAATGTGAATTGCAATGCGCTAAATCAGATGTGTAATGAATTTTATATAGAGAGAATACATGACATGTACGAACCATCTTCAGCGTATTTCTTGAGCTGCCAGGAGAGCACCAGGAGTACTTGGACGGCGAGATAGGCCGGCAGCAGTATCAGGTAGAACCGGAAAAACTGGAAGCACAGACAATGCCAGATGTAGCAAGAACCTCCTCAGAAAGACTAGTCCAAAACAACGTTTATGCAAGCAACAACCAATGTAGATATGAAAAGGCCAAATGGATGACGTTTGTTTGTTACGGGGAACCAGTGCATATAAGCCTTTTTCGGCACATTGATATAAGTGAAAGAAATGTGGACTCTACAACCCAGTGCCAGGCCTGTGACTGTGCTCATACTAGTCTCCTGAACATCAGGCTTTTAGAGACCACATTTCAACATATAAAACAGCAGCAGAATTCCTAGAACAATTTAAAGGAATCACATGTAATCACAGCAGACCTTGATAAGTATAGTTAACTTAAAGCCAACATGATTAACTAAGAAACACCTTTGCATATGCAGGAAAGATAAGTAAATAAATATAGTCAGGCGAGGCGACAATCATTCAGCCTCAGCTAGGATTAAGGCTTTGACAAAATGTTTACACATTCACAAATAATATAAAACTTCTATTTATCTATTATTAGTACACCCTTATGTCCACTGCAGTTGGGTATTCATCTGTGACCTGCCACAGTGAACTGGGCATTAAGTTGTTCAGACCTGTTCTGGCCACTAGCCAATACATGGCTGTCCATTGATTTTGTGATTTTGGCAGAAATGCATTCCTAAAATCTCATCTTTCAATGTCTGGTTTATATTCTTCGACAAATAATCCAAAACTAATAAAATACTAAATGTATGGTTGCTTTGGGCATTGATTTTGCATATAGCCCAATTTTAAACCTATTTTTCTCAAATCATGACTTTATAAATTCTGTTTCATTTTTAGTAATACATATAAAAAAACTACTGTTCAAATATATTTCAACAAATGAGGTGTAATTTTAAAGCTAATATTCAGTAGAATACAAAAATATACAAACTTTTTGTCAACTTAATGTCCACTTTGCTATGTGAGGTTATATTTATCTGCTAGACTCTGAACACAAATAGGAAATTTGAACCACGGTCATCTCTTTTGAATTTGTCGTAAACCCCGTGCTATGTGGCCCAGTTGCTAAAGCAGATTTTGGAGACGACCAGGATTTGAATCTAAATTATCTCCATGGTGTCATTTCAAAGCTTGATAATTTTCATTCACTCTCTGTTGTCTGAGTTCACTCAATCGTACACATAAACAACTGGCTATAGACGATGGTGGATATAAATAAAGGCTTCACGTGGTAATTGCAGGACGGTTGAAGTGGAGTGAAAAGGTCCTCGAACAGTCTAATGGACTGAATAGTATGCAGTTCCAATTACCTTTACCTAATCTACTGCGCCCCAGAATTGTTGAGAAGATACAGAAAGCAGAAGTCAGTAAAAAGACTGGAGGCCAAAAATGAAGACAGAAAGATAGTGTCGAGACATCTCACAAGAGGCAAATTATTATTAATCAGGAACTATACAGTGAGAGAAAGTGACAGAGACATGATCTAGAATCGTAGGAGCAGAGGAACTGTTGATATGGCAACAAACACGCTACATAAACTGTCAACCATTTCCTCTGGATCAAGTCTATGTTCACCAAACTTGCGCATCATTTAAAAACCTCAGAACAGTGCTGGGAGCAAATAATTGCTAGGTGATTAAACGACATCAACAAAGCAAACGCTATCAGTCATAGATAATTCATTTGTATCTTCACTAGTGGTCTGCATGCATGCATGCATGCGTATCTGCATGCACACCGTTTGGTCTAGTGAAATCGTCAATCCGTGGTCCTAAACTAAATAAACCAAAACACAGCCACAAGTATGGACCAACTGAGTTCAATAATTATTAATCTTCTTAGCAAAATCGTATGACAAGCAAGAAAATTGACATGCACAATGGATTTAGAGCACTAATGAATAGGGTGTTAGTTACAAATCCCAGAGGTTTTATTGAAGCCAGCGATTACCAGAATCGTTCTACACATTGGTAATGTCTCTGATTGTGTAACTCTAGAAACGTTTCGCATCAACTTTGAGAGTATCCGTCTAGGGCTTTGTCTTCTTGCTCTACACCTGTCATATTCTTACAATCAGAACAATACAAGGTTGTCTACTTGTCCTGACGACCGATTTCAGAGGCACTAGACAAAGAAATACCAATAGAGATGTATTAAATCAAGTCAATGACTTGATGAAGAGAAAAACTACTCCAAAACAGCCCAGTCTTGTGTCTGGTATAGCACAACTGGCAGATGACTTTCTCGTGCACTTCACACACAAAGTGTTAGACGTTCGCAGCCAGTCAGCGAGTAGACGCCTGCAAACTGTCAACGCTGAGTACGTGCATTGTGAACAGTCTTGCACAGTCAATGCGTTTTCCGGCATCACCACAGACGGGCGTTCTCTCTTTGGTAAGGAAGTGTCCAACAAAATCAAGCGCGCTTGATCCACTTCCTACCTCACTCGTGAAAACCAACATTGACATTCTTGCGCCGACATTAGCTACAATCATCAACATGTCGCTCGAGTCGGGGTCCGTGCCGGCCAACTTCAAACATGCTGTGATCACACCACTATTAAAGAAACCAAACCTTGATTCAGACTCGATGAACAACTACCGGCCTATATCGAACTTGTCATTCGTTTCAAAGCCACGTAGCAATCCAACTTCGCATGCATCTATATAATAATTTGATGGACATTTTCCAAAGTGCGTACAGACAACATCATAGCACTGAGCAGCACTGGTGCGCATGACCATCTCCATTCCCTTGACAAAAGGAAATTGTGCTGGCAGTGCTGCTCGATATGAGTGCGGCGTTTGATACTGTTGACCACTAGATGTTAATCAACCAGCTGCGCAGCATAGGCATTGAAGGCATCGCGCTGAAATGGCTGGAGTCATACCTGTCAAACCGGACTCAGTCAGTGTGCATTAGTGGCCACAACTCAAATAGAACATTGCTCGAATCTGGCATCCCACAAGGGTCTGTGCTGGGCCCAATTCTCTTCTCCATATACACTCTGCCATTGGGTGCTATCTTCAGAAGGCACAAGCTGCAATGCCATCTTTATGCAGATGACGCCCAATTGTATGTTGACTTGAGTGGAACGCGGGATGGAGAAGCCGCTGTTGCGGTTGACCGCATCGAGCGATGCATCGAAGAAGCGAAGCAGTGGATGTCAGACCACAATCTACTGCTGAAAGAAAACAAGACCGAGGCTATTATCATCTCGGCACCAAATCGTAAACACCTGCATGACGTTTCGTGTGTTAGTGTATGCGGATGTAACATTGTTCCGTCACCGACCATCCGCAACATCGGGATTACAATCGACTCTGGACTAACAATGTCGTCACACGTGTCACAGATGTCCAAGTCAGCGTACTACCATCTCTACGCAATTTCAAAAATAAGACATTGTCTTACTACTGATGCATGTAAGACACTAGTCCACGCCCTGGTGACATCGCGGTTGGATTACAGTAACGCGGTCCTGTACGGCATCACCGAGGCACTTATGAACAAATTGCAGATGGTACAGAACTCGGCAGCAAGACTAATTTCAAGACACCGAAAGCACCAGCACATAACACCTGTGCTGGTCGAACTGCATTGGCTTCCAGTTCGCTGGCGTATCCAGTACAAACTGCTGGTCCTTGTTTTCACGGCTTTACATGGTCTTGCTCCAGCGTATATCCAAGATCTCATAATACCATATACGCCCACCCGCAACCTCCGATCTGCTGATCTACATCTGCTTGTAGTCCCGCGCTACAACTTAGAGGGCTACGGCAGACAAGCTTTCTCCGTGTCTGGACCTACGCTCTGGAACGTTCGTCAAATAGAGACTTTGGATAAATTCAAAACTTGCCTTAAAACGTATCTATTTAAGCAGGCGTACATCGACTGAGGAACTGTGCTGTAGGACACTTTTTTATGAATATGTATTTAATCAATTAATTTAATTCTATTATATAATGTATTCTAATTAATTTATTATTATTTATCTTTTAATACAATTTTATATATCATAATGTATATTTTCTTACTTAATTATATTAATATTTGTGCAAATATGTCATGTATGTTGGTCACATTATATATATACAATCTTGTAAATCTTAATAATTATTACATTTACCGGCATCTTTATACATATATATTTTTACATTTGTTTCCATGTACGTCTTATAATGTGTGTACGCGCCTATGAACGGGCTGGTCCCGGAGATATGGCGCTATAGAAATGCTAGTAATAATAATAATAATAATGTTACCTTTTCATGTCGACTGATACAACAACTAAGATTTAATGCCGTTTCTATCACCACTGCGGAGAAGTGGCTTTTCATAAATCAGGCCTGCCAAAGCTGTATCAGTTTTGATTATGTTACAACTTGAACCACAAAGACTGTCAGATATGATGTTTCTAAAATACAAACACATGTAACCATCAACAAAAACAAAAAATTTAATATATTACTATAAATAATAAAAGCTACTTTAGACACGTTCAATTACAATAAATCTAACAAATAACATTAAGTATCACATTTGGTTTGTTGTAATTATAACTATCTTTCCTAATTTTGACATAACTAAGAACATGATAAGAAAAACAGAGTCAAGGTTAGCATATATTGATAATAATCTACAGCCACTAGAAGTCACAAAAAGTTATACAGTTGTATACATAAATATTGTTGATTTATGCAGAAGTGAAGATCATAAGTTATGTTTGCATTGACAAATGCAACCAGTCATTTCACTTGATATAATGGACCCGATGAATGACACGGGTGAAGCAAATATCTATTTTATATATAACTGCATGACTTTTCGACACCACACGGCAAACTCCTGTGAATTTCACACTTTCTTGCAACATTATTATGACACATATTTTGCCAAATAAACCCACCGAAAACTATTCACCTCATAACTTCAACAAAACCAAATTTGTAGACTGAATATTAACGATTTTGCAACCAGATTAACCGAATCTGACTGAGTTACAACAACGCATTACACCATAGTTACGCCAATGAAATAATCCTGATCAAATACTTCCCCCAAGTATATAACTGCTTGTGGTAATATAAATAATACAACCATTTTTTATTACCTAATGCACCTTGTTGTGATATGACCCCTAAGGCGATTCTAAGCCGGCATAGTGCTGGCACTAAGCAATACACACGCCTCTTGTTATTAATATTGCAACAGACCGCGCCACCTTGGAGCTCTGTTAACAGAGTCAGTGGCAATTCATTACAACCGACCGACAACAGCCTTAACAGCAAAGGCCATAACAGCCTTGTAAGACTGATCAATATTTCAACTTGCATTGACCCCTAAGAATTCACCTGTCAAGTGAAGGTTAGAGAGTTTATAGAGAGGCAAGTGCATGCACTAAACCTGCCATTTAGTCGATTGGTTTTATGTCTGCGGAGAAGAAACGCAGAAGACACTCTGCACAGAAAAAAACTACAGGAGATTGTGTTGTGAAATTGCTTTAAGGTAAGACAACAAAACATCATTTCTCAATAAGAAATCTAGTGACAGTAGGGTTAAATTTTAATAAGAGAGTTACTTGATTTTGATTTTTTCCAGGCAGTGGCAACATTTATAAACTTCAAATTAAAAAAAATTGGGATGGGATAATTATGCCACTGAACCCATGTTGTAAACCTGTAATAACAGTTAATGAGACATGGTCTGTCAATGGTTATGATTCATATCAACTTCTTACATGATTGCATCTAAGAAAAGTCATGCACAACTCTCATTTAGCAAGAAGACAATGACATGTATCAAGAATGGAAATTGCAAAAGTATAAATCAATCGCTATAAGTAATACATGCCTTGCCTAAAATAGTAACAATAACCACACCTGCCCTATTGCGTTCTTGTGAATGAAGCAAGTTTTTGACGACTACACAAAGGCTGTTGGATATGTCCATGAAATAAACAGATGGTTATTCTTATCCAAAAGTATTGATGCGCAAACTACTGCAGCTTTATTGCGACAGAGAAAGATATATTTTTCAATATGTTTTCCTATATTATCAATACTTTACTGCATCCAACAAACGAGTATGTAGCGCATTAAAGATGCCTCAACAATTCAATGTTTATTGCTCAGTTAAATTAAACTTCATTTTGTGAAAAAGCAAACCTCCAAAGTATCCTTTATGACATGGTAGTTCGTTCGGGCAACTTTTTAATGTAATTGTGGTGAACTCGTCAAACAAATAACTCATTTAATGGTGACGTACAATTAAGTCAAATGATTCACAGATTTAGAATCTTCACATGAATGTGTGATATGATCATGCACGTACTTCTGAGTTGATGGTATCATACTCATTTAAATTTTAATCAATGTTTCACGCATCAATAATTGAACAAATACTTTTACCTCATTAAAATTACTTATTGTAACATAAAGCAACTTAGAAAACACATACCTACCGGATTATATAACTATATTGAACCAAATCAAATCAAGGGGATACTCTCTCACGCACACAGCATCATTAATATTCACATAATCCCCAATTAGCCTAATTCGAAGGTGACGTAAGCATTTAAACATGTGGCACACACTATTATCAGGGATTAACATCAACCTGTAACGATGAACAATTACGTCCATCGATGGACATGTTCACTTACTAACAAATGTACAACGTAAAGCAGCTATATTTAACATTACAAGAAATATCTTACAACTTGTTATGTGCAATATGTTATTATATTTGCCATAATGACAAGGAACGGGACCAACTCTGCATTGTAGACAGAAACAATCGCGTTCTGCTTCAGCGCACAACCCCCACAGGTCATTAAAGTTGTCCATTCCACATATAGCCTAACTCAATCAGAATCACAAAGTGGGTCGTGGTTGAGCGATTCAACGCAATATGTTCTCCACGGTTGACTACACATGGCCCTCAGCCGGGCCGGTGTTTCCCACATTATTAAACACACCTCGGACAACAGTTGGCAAACATCGATGATAGTCGCCGGATGTGTCGGCTATTGAAATTAGTAGTAATCTATGGAGATATTAATAAGGTGATCAGTGTTCGATGAACGGCTGCCAGTTTTGACCTGGCTGCTAATGTGGACGGATGCCAGCGTGTCGATAAAGTTGGACGGAGTATCACGGTTGTACAAGTGGTGTAGCTTTCTTACTGAACCAGCACGTTTGCTGCAAATGTGATATCAGCAAGGATATCGACAGCAGGTATCCATAACTACTTTGAAGAATGGTTATTTGTTCCATTACTTGGAATCAGACAGCGGTGGTAATTATTACAGGGAGGTTTACTGAATGAGTTGTACTATGTCCTACTTCATGGTTAGGAGTGTGGGAACCATGCAACTTCAAAGGTATTTGAGGGTTGGGACGCCTGCCTCAACAATAATTGCCAATTGCTACTGTTCACCTGTTGAATGTTTTTCGTTTTCAATCTGCAACATTTAGCGGGAGCAACAACCAAATTGCGAACAATATTTTAGGCTTATTAAATGCAATTTGGTGGGTATATCTTCAATCTATTTATTTATATTAAGATCATTATAATAGAAAATAAGGAACATGTATAGCTTCCGTTTAAACAAAATAACTAAAACTAGAACTCTGTTTACGGATATAATAACTGCCTGGAAAAATACTTCCCAAATTTGTAACAAGATAATGGCAACTTGGAGGCAGAAAGTGACCAGGTGAATTTAGTCATGCAGAATGTATGATTGGGAAATTGTAACAGGTTTCACATTTTGTCAAACATTAATAAAACATGAATCATATTTACCTAAACACCAATCCTGAAATTTAAAGTTGGATGGTGTTCTGCATTTTTTTAAACAGACACTTTTTGTATCTGTCGTCCTAAGGGTATTTGTCACATTTTGATATGAACTAAATATTGTAGGATTGATGCTTACCTACTATTTTACTACTCTATAGGCATGCTCTTCTTTAATGGTACAGGGTGATACTATAAAAGGTTGCAATTGTTTTCAGACTGCACACGCTTGAGTGAACAAGCCACGGAAATGGAGAAGCCTGATTTCTTCGCGGAGGCCTGTAGACGACACCACACACGGCTCCGGGAGTCAGCCAACTGGCGGAACGATGACGACATCTTCAGTGTTCGTCGGTGCCCACAAGCAGCACAGTTGCTTCGTGCAAACGTCGAGCGCCACACAAAACTACTGCAGAAGGAGACGCTGCGTAGCATCAAACATGAGGACTGCTGCGGCTACTGCGAACGATACTGCGAGGGAAAGATCACGCCGCATCGCCACCGCGAGATCGAGGCTTGGACGAGGACAGTCAACCGGAGCATGCAGGAGATCCAGTACACAGCCGGTTTCCTGCGGAAACAAGCCAAATACCCCAATTATCACCCACCCGGGATGCCGACAGGCGAGGATGGATTCCGGCTGGTTCCGACGCCGAAAAGTTTGCAGCGGAAACAGTTAGACTTCTCGGCTCAGAGTCTGTTGTTGATCAAGCAGGCTGTGGCAGCGGTGAGAATATCGCCGTATGTCTCGCAGGAAAGCCTCAATCTACAGCGAGATTTACGCGATAGTTTCAACTACGAGTGTTGCTATGAGAATGCCACAAATGGGGATAACAACAGTGCGGACTTTGACGATAAACTGTCAGTGACGGAATCATCGTCGAAAGAACGTGAAGGCAGTTGTTGTGATTCCGATTCGTCCGCTACGGGACATGCAGAAGCAACACCGCGGTCTGTCATCAAGACGGATCAGAGTGCCACCGTACAACCACCGACACCATCTGGTGAGCTGCAGGAGCGTGACGCCGCAGACGCCGAACCCGCCAATGGCTGGTGTTTGGTTGGGCATGGATACATGCAACAGCCCACTAGTGCACGGCAAAGTTCTAGGGACAAAAACGCGGAATTTCATGACCAATTGGTGCACATCACAGAACCCCTGAAAAACGGCAAAGATGCTGAGAATGATACAGACACCAAAAGACCGGCGAGGGCGAAAAAGCAATCGTCTGAGCACTGCGAAGAGAAAGAAGAACCCAACAATGAACAGGGCAAGGAACAGCATCTAAACATCCCACTATGTGACAACACTGCAGCGCCCTCTGGTGAACAACGAGAATCGATAGACTCACATCTCACGAGTCGGCCACAAAGTGGGAGAGTGCCTGTGAGGACTTTGTCGGGTCGATCACAACGTCGGGCAAGTGTCCACAACGCAATCTCTCCAGGCAACGAGCAAGACCAAACCAAAGAAACTAGAGCGAAACGATATACCAACATCCTCAGACGGTCGTCGTCGACTCCTCTGGCTGCAAGACCGACATACAGCAAACGTCCGGTGTCGCACACTGCGATCTCAAGACGAACATCACAAATCACCCGAGCACGTCCGTCTACAGCCCCGCCAAGATTCACAAAACCAAATAAGGACACTGTGTCAAAGGCGCTCAATATCATGCTCACGTCACGCGAGGTGCTTCAGAATAATGCCTACAGGGGGCTCTTCAAGTACGACTCATCGTGTCAGCGTCCACTGCAAGCGAACATTGGATCGAAGCGATTCCAACAAATGAACAGAGCTCTTGTGGACATGGTAGAACAGGGTGATGCGTTTGTGTAAAGATGTCTTGGCAGTGGCTCTCTTGATCAGATGAACAGAGCTACAGTGGATATGACTGGACAGAGAGATGAGATGTGTTTGTGTAAAGACATGTTGAGAATGTCTCTCTTGGTCAGATGAACAGAGCTACAGTGGATATGACTGGACAGAGAGATGAGATGTGTTTGTGTAAAGACATGTTGAGAATGTCTCTCTTGGTCAGATGAACAGAGCTACAGTGGATATGACTGGACAGAGAGATGAGATGTGTTTGTGTAAAGACATGTTGAGAATGTCTCTCTTGGTCAGATGAACAGAGCTACAGTGGATATGACTGGACAGAGAGATGAGATGTGTTTGTGTAAAGACATGTTGAGAATGTCTCTCTTGGTCAGATGAACAGAGCTACAGTGGATATGACTGGACAGAGAGATGAGATGTGTTTGTGTAAAGACATGTTGAGAATGTCTCTCTTGGTCAGATGAACAGAGCTACAGTGGATATGACTGGACAGAGAGATGAGATGTGTTTGTGTAAAGACATGTTGAGAATGTCTCTCTTGGTCAGATGAACAGAGCTACAGTGGATATGACTGGACAGAGAGATGAGATGTGTTTGTGTAAAGACATGTTGAGAATGTCTCTCTTGGTCAGATGAACAGAGCTACAGTGGATATGACTGGACAGAGAGATGAGATGTGTTTGTGTAAAGACATGTTGAGAATGTCTCTCTTGGTCAGATGAACAGAGCTACAGTGGATATGACTGGACAGAGAGATGAGATGTGTTTGTGTAAAGACATGTTGAGAATGTCTCTCTTGGTCAGATGAACAGAGCTACAGTGGATATGACTGGACAGAGAGATGAGATGTGTTTGTGTAAAGACATGTTGAGAATGTCTCTCTTGGTCAGATGAACAGAGCTACAGTGGATATGACTGGACAGAGAGATGAGATGTGTTTGTGTAATGACATGTTGAGAGTGTTTCTTTTGATCTGAAGAACAGAGCTCTTGTGGACGTCTGAAGAGTGTGTTCAGTGCATCAGTCTCTCTTGGTCTTGGTAAGGATAACAAAGCCCATGCAGATATGGTTCAACACGGTGATGTCTCTGTGTGAACACATCTCAATGCATCAATGTCTATTATCCGAAGACCACAAATCTTCCCTCTATGTAACTATTTGCACAGTGAGAGCTTTTATGCACACCACAATTGTGGCATGTTTGTGGAAGTTGCTAACTGATTTTAATCCTACATGAATGTGAAATCAACATTCTGTAAGATGTGATTGGAGTTTATAGTAATTAACTTAAGACGTGGTGCTTCAGATAACAAATTGTGGAATGAGAAAACATTAAAGGAACATTTACAGAAGTACTGGCTCAAAACTGATAACTACAAAAATGGGTCAATATGCAGTGGACTGTGACAAAGACCATTTTAAATTACATGTGCCAGTACAATTAGAGGCAGGAATCAACATGAATCATCATCACAACTGCGATGAGATGGACTCGTTCACGACAAACTCGTAACTAACAGTATTAGTGAAGGTAACACTCCAATTATTGTATGTTGCCTCTAATAAAACAGTGCAGAACATTGGTAAAAGTCTGTCATGTCTGGGTGATGTGCTCAGAATGTATCTTTGACCCTGAATGTATCTTTGAGTCTGGGTAAATATCACCTCAGTGAGTCATCTCACGCGATGTAGAAGTTATGGTTTCTGTTTTCCAAGAATGACATGTAAATGTGCACCAATTTGAAGTATTAAACATACAATATTGTTAAAGAGAATTAAGGTGTGTTAACTGCAAGTCGACAATTGCATGGAAATGATTAACAAACTTGGCATAAGTTCATACAATGCTTTTAAATAAACATGTGGTACAGAAAACCAGTGTGATCTTGGAAAATGGCTAACAAAATGTGCTTTAACAACATTAGAGGCAAGAAGAATAAGAGCTGACCAAACAGAAGTTTAACAAATACTGAATAATTAATTAAAACATTAATATATTTTTTCAAAAAGAGTAACAGCTGAGTTTGCTTTAAGTAGCAAGAGCCAAGAGTAACAGCTGAGTTTGCTTTAAGTAGCAAGAGCCAAGAGTAACAGCTGAGTTTGCTTTAAGTAGCAAGAGCCAAGAGTAACAGCTGAGTTTGCTTTAAGTAGCAAGAGCCAAGAGTAACAGCTGAGTTTGCTTTAAGTAGCAAGAGCCAAGAGTAACAGCTGAGTTTGCTTTAAGTAGCAAGAGCCAAGAGTAACAGCTGAGTTTGCTTTAAGTAGCAAGAGCCAAGAGTAACAGCTGAGTTTGCTTTAAGTAGCAAGAGCCAAGAGTAACAGCTGAGTTTGCTTTAAGTAGCAAGAGCCAAGAGTAACAGCTGAGTTTGCTTTAAGTAGCAAGAGCCAAGAGTAACAGCTGTGTTTGCTTTAAGTAGCAAGAGCCAAGAGTAACAGCTGAGTTTGCTTTAAGTAGCAAGAGCCAAGAGTAACAGCTGAGTTTGCTTTAAGTAGCAAGAGCCAAGAGTAACAGCTGAGTTTGCTTTAAGTAGCAAGAGCCAAGAGTAACAGCTGAGTTTGCTTTAAGTAGCAAGAGCCAAGAGTAACAGCTGAGTTTGCTTTAAGTAGCAAGAGCCAAGAGTAACAGCTGAGTTTGCTTTAAGTAGCAAGAGCCAAGAGTAACAGCTGAGTTTGCTTTAAGTAGCAAGAGCCAAGAGTAACAGCTGAGTTTGCTTTAAGTAGCAAGAGCCAAGAGTAACAGCTGAGTTTGCTTTAAGTAGCAAGAGCCAAGAGTAACAGCTGAGTTTGCTTTAAGTAGCAAGAGCCAAGAGTAACAGCTGAGTTTGCTTTAAGTAGCAAGAGCCAAGAGTAACAGCTGAGTTTGCTTTAAGTAGCAAGAGCCAAGAGTAACAGCTGAGTTTGCTTTAAGTAGCAAGAGCCAAGAGTAACAGCTGAAGTAGCAAGAGCCAAGAGTAACAGCTGAGTTTGCTTTAAGTAGCAAGAGCCAAGAGTAACAGCTGAGTTTGCTTTAAGTAGCAAGAGCCAAGAGTAACAGCTGAGTTTGCTTTAAGTAGCAAGAGCCAAGAGTAACAGCTGAGTTTGCTTTATGTAGCAAGAGCCAAGAGTAACAGCTGAGTTTGCTTTAAGTAGCAAGAGCCAAGAGTAACAGCTGAGTTTGCTTTAAGTAGCAAGAATGAATAAGCTGTAAGTTGATGTCACATTGCTGTTTCATTTTGCATGTAATGTATAGATACATGAATGTTGAGAAAAATAAAACAAACATTATTTAAATCGGCCCCGTAGTTGTGGAACTATGGCTTCTTGAACATGTTAATATACCCCACATTTTGTCATTTTTATACCTTTGGAATACACTGTTTCAGATCAGAAAATTTGCAAATTATCAATCGTCTGATGGCTAAGTTCACACAAAATCTAAAACCATAAATATCCTCTATTTACTTGAACTGCACACGTTTGTAGAGATAGTCGAGATCACATTGCGTTTCACAATGAATGGAGCTACCCTCCCCGCAAATTGGCAAACTCCGAGATCGGCAAAAGCAGTGCATAATTTATGAGCGAGTGGCGCACGCTATGCTGCAACTACTGCTATGCTGAATGCCAGGAAATTGTGCAGGTGAAAAAAGACTTTGTGAAAGGACATGCAAATAACTGAGTGTGAAGAATGACTGGAGTGAAAGAACAGGGAAGTAAAGGATGGAGGAGTTGAGGGAGGAGGTTGGTGAGGAAGTGGTCTGGGGACCGTTTCACCCCGGGGGGCTCTGCCTATACTAAGGGTAGTGCCCCTCCCCGGGTGTTTCACATTGTTATGAGCTCATACGCTATTATGCTATTTAAAATAAATTTTGCTCCTTAATGATGATTTTGTACCTTACTTAGACTTGTAAGCTCCTGCGTCGTCCGACGCATGAGGCAGTCAACGATCTCCAATTGGATCAGTCAGCAGTCAGCAATTTGACGTCACCCCAGCTCCTGTTCACTCACTGATGATCTCGCTGGATGGTCTGATGCCAGTTCATTTTGGGCCGGCCTCTCCTCCGACTCCTTCTGGGGTCCACCATAACACCTGGTTGGTGAATCGTGTGGGGGGAAGCCGTGAAACATGACCCAGCCAGTTCATGCGTCGCTTGGAGATCGTACTGGACACTGGAGTTTGCTTCGACCGTTTTCTTACTTCTTTGTTAGTAGTGAAGTCGTTCCATTTGATGCCCAAGATCTTCGTAATACATCTTGAGTCGAAGGCGTCAATCTTCTTCTCCTGGCTTGATTTTAGATGCCAAGTTTCGCCGCCATAGAGTAAGGTGGACAAGACATTGGAATTGTAGAAGCGCAGCGTGGTCTTGAGTGTGAACTTCTTGCTTGTCCAGATCTTGTTTAGCTGGTTGACGGCTGCGGAGGCTTTTTGTACAGGCATACTGAAAACTCTTAACACCAAGATGTGTCACCAGGACACTTTTACCGGTGTGTCGCAGAAATAATGTCCTCAGTGATGCGGCGGCGGTGTTCTACAATTTTAAAAAGCTCCTAAAATTGGCAAACAAATTCTGTTTATTGATAGATTTTTCTTATGAGCTCGTAATCTTAGTGAAATGGTCCCCTGAACACGTGGAGTGAATGCGAAATGGAAACAGCCAATGAAGCGAAAAAACGACCATGAGTGAAGGGTAGGAGAGTAAAAGCACTAGTGAGAAGGGAGGACTGGGTGAAGAGAGATTTGATGGGATTCGGAAGGGAGAATGAGACATGGGAGTGGAGACGGACGGCGTCGGTAGTGAAACAGGATCAGCGATGAAAGGAGAGAAAAAAAAAATTGAAAACCAGAATCAACCCGAGACTCGGGAGAGAAGGAAGAGAGCAACAACTACATAAATAAACTGTCCAGTCAGGTGACACCGGACAGTACTGACCTGTCCGAGCAGCTCTGTCCACGCTATCTTGATGGTCAGCCTGTAGCTGCAGGCCGGGTCAAGATACAGGTGCAACTGGGCACTAGGGGTGGACAGATTCGGCTTGCCACTCTGCAGCTTCAGGGACAGAGTCTCCTCAATCCTGCCAATAAATAATAACATTTTATTTCTATGTTGATATCCAAAGTAGTCCTGTGGTTGGGAGTGTATATAAATAATTACAAAATAAAAATAAAATTTTGAAAAGATTTGAGTAAACAGAACTGAACTAGACAAACTAAATTTCACATACAGTTGTGCCTCGTTATAACGCGGTAGTCGGGGTCCATGAAATGAATCCGCGTTATAAAGGGGGCGCGTTATAAACGTGGCGCAATAACACGTTCCCGTGTCTGCCGTCAGGGGCGCTATGACGACGACTGACACCGCTGCTCCACGAAGAACGCCATCGAAGCCAGAGTGTGCACACCACGAGGTCTATAAGCAGTTTATGAAGCTTACTAAGCTGCCAGCCAACATCAATGTGTATTCTCTTTTAATGTCATACACTGTTGGACACTGTTGAATGTTGAACTGAATAAAATTCATGAATGGTGTACCGTTTTTAAATAAACAATGGACCAACAGGCCACGGTCAACTGAACGATAATATGGTACCGCTGACATAAGATCTAAAATAATAACCTGGTACTCAGCAGACGAATACGCAAATGAGTTGACAAACGCTGTGTTACAGTTGTTTATGGATTTAAAGCTATAAGTACGCTCACAATTCACTTAATCACTTAACTTCATCTTTCAATCAATATCAAAATACCAATTTAGAAAGCACATTTACCGTGCCGAACAATATTACGATTCACCAATTCATATGCGGTTGACGAATTAATATTTTGGCGCACCAGTATAGGCAATAGCTTTGCTTTCATCGCAGCGAAAAGCTAATATTTGTTATGCAATGTTAGCATACTGATCTTGCCTACTAAGCTGCATTAAAACGTATTTAACCCATTCTTAATCAAATCGTATTTGTCTATTTCAATTGCACTTTACAAGCTACCCAGCGCAAAAGCCAGGTGAACCCACGAACCACAGAAACCATAAGCATGACTAGCAGAATGGAAACGATTCGTTTGATGTCGGCGCGAAACAAACAGTACCACATTTACTGTTCCTAAAGTTAAAATTTACCACAATTTTAGTCAAAGAAACTTATACCTTTGATAGCATTGGCAGTGCAGAATAAACAACGGCAACGTAGTAACGCGCCTCACACTTGATTCGTTGCAGTTGTACGTCAACGTTAAATTTATTGTCCGCCAACTAGTCTTTCAAAATACACATGTCGTGGACAAAGACGGGGATAATTTCACACAAAATAATTGACAGTTATTACCGTGTTAATATAGTTTGCCATAACGCCCATTCCCCCTTGGCGGCAGAAATTTGAGGTCGTGTAACGGGACGCATTATAACGAGGCACGACTGTAGTAAGTTGGTAACTTGATTTTACAATGTAACATATAAAAAAAAAAATTATGTATTATCATATAAGTTATAAAATGTGGAGTACCTCTGGTAGTAAATAAATAAATATATATTGCCTAAAGTAGATAAAAAAGAAATAATATAAAAACTGGATAAATAAACAGTCAGTAAAAATATTAATTAATAAATAACTAGAACAAAAAATTAGTAGTAGTCAATTAAAACGATAAAATGTACTGTGATATTAGAATGTGACATAAAACAACTAGACATCAAATATTTAAATATTGTGTTTTAAAGATAAGCCAAGGATAAGATGTAGCACTTTCCGTCCAAGGAAACAGCACAAAACCCATTCACCTGTGAATCCCATCATGCATTGCCCGATCTGGCTACCATTTATGACATTTAAGGGATCATCTCACAACATCGATGTCCGATATCAGACAAAATTACTTTCGTCTGTCCTCAGCGCCCCCACCCCCACCCCAGACAATAGTGTGTAAACATTGATATGATGGTATCAATACATAACAGTATCGGTCCGATGTGTAAAATATTGATGTCTAATGCCAAATGAAACTGCCTCTAACCCCCTACCCCAAACAAAAGTAATTTTGTTTGAAATCGAACATCGACGTTCTGAGATGATCCCTAAGGCATACAGAAAATTAGGATTATTGTTGTTTATTTTTAAACAAGTATGCTTCTCAATTTGCCGTCTGCCTGAAGTGCCATTACTGGTATCGAGACATGGCATGATGGGATGTGAATGGTGTGCTTACTTACAAACAAGATGAATTATCTGAAAAGAAATATTGCATTTAGAATGTACCATTATATATTAATACGTTTATTAATAGATGAATCGATAGTAGTGATGTTTATGTGATCGCTTCTCATGAATATTCAACAATGCTTAGCAGTATGTTAACATTTAATGCTCAGCAAGTCTATAATTCATGTCTTTGATACAACTCTTGTGAATGTAATCCAAAATTTACAAGATGTTTTCCCATCGTTAAGTGAGCTCACATACTAGATGCTACTTCCCTCTGTGAAGTGGGGGGCTAACACCCTAGTGGAGTTCACTTACCCCAGTATCCTATACGTGTGCTCTCGGCTCCATGGTATGTGCAGCTTCATTAATGCCCCTGGGGTAAACAGAATAGTAACACAATAGTTCCATTTCTTCATATAGTGCTTTTTAGGTAAATTACTGCCAATCAAAGTACTTCACATAATAACATTAAATGTTCAAAGATTCAATAAATTAAGATAAATATAAAACATTTTGAGTAATAAAATACAGCTTCAGACAATGAAATTAATAACAATACTGTAAAATAATGTCATAGAATAGAGAAATTCAACATAGCGAATATTTTCCTACACTATATATACACAATATACCCAGACCCTGCATTACCACGTCATCTTCACATCAAAGTAAACTGTCTTTGATATAGCAAAGGAATAGATAATGATAAAGATACATTTTAAAATGCGGCTCAATAAAACTCTTTTGGGCTGTCAAAATGTTAGACCATACTATACAACACGATCTTATCAAACATAGGCATTCATTCCTTTTTTATTACTTTGCATAATTAATACAACTGGTCAAATTTATGTTCACACTCAAACTAACTAAACTATCCGAAGCCAAATACATCGTCAACTTTCTCAAACTGAGATTCAACCTCATATCCACGCATACACTTCCTACATGATTTTGTCAATTTAATGATTTTAGTTTGAAGAAAATCCAATGCACCAAAGAAATGTTACTCCTGGTGACCAACTGCAGAACTAACTGATCTGATCCCATCTCTGGTCACCAGATGGCAGCTCTGTAGTTACCTGTTTTGGTGTCAGCTGTACACTGGAGGACAGTCAAGTGGGCAGTGTAGGCCTGCAGTGGGATGTCCAGTCCATCAAGACTGACGTTGTAGAAGACAGCCCGAGGGGCAGTCAGCGGGATGACCACATCCTCTTGATACAGGCCCTTGGTCAGTCCACAGAAAAACATCACCAGATTGGTCACTGCGTAATGGACATTGCGGTCAGCGGGCGAGAAGAACTCGGTGGTCAGCTGTGTAGAGTAATCCTGCAGCCAGAGGTGGTCAGTCAACAACTTTCCATGAGGAGCAGTGACATAGGTTGCCAGACCCATAACCCTTTAGACTCCAACTGTCTGCAAACGTCCAGACACCCGCTTCCCAACCCACCCGGATCTGTTCTTTAACACTGACAACACACGGAGGTGGCGTCATCTTCTTTATACTTATGTAACGTGTGTCACTAGATTCTTTTGTGTATCTGCTGTGTGCCAGGGGTATTCTTTTGTGTATCTGCTGTGTGCCAGGGGTATTCTTTTGTGTATCTGCTGTGTGCCAGGGGTATTCTTTTGTGTATCTGCTGTGTGCCAGGGGTATTCTTTTGTGTATCTGCTGTGTGCCAGGGGTATTCTTTTGTGTATCTGCTGTGTGCCAGGGGTATTCTTTTGTGTATCTGCTGTGTGCCAGGGGTATTCTTTTGTGTATCTGCTGTGTGCCAGGGGTATTCTTTTGTGTATCTGCTGTGTGCCAGGGGTATTCTTTTGTGTATCTGCTGTGTGCCAGGGGTATTCTTTTGTGTATCTGCTGTGTGCCAGGGGTATTCTTCATATGGCGTTGTATTGGAAGTTTTTGAATGAGCGCTGTCTGAAAATATCAACTGACAAGTAGTTTGTAGGTACAGGTATCATTCTACACAACCACACCCAGAGACAGCATATCACGTTTTGCAGATTTAATTAAAAACTTGATTAGTATATTTAGAATGCTCTTGTGCAGAATTCAATTATCTTTAAAATAAGCATAACTTGCACTGTTAGGAAACGAGGTGCATTCAAGTGTTGGTGATGTTGTGCGAGAGATGCGTAGACTTGGAGCACATTTCTTTAAATGGGGACTGGGGTTCAAAAGCAACCATTCACCCCAAATCAACCAAGGTCACTTGACTGCTTCCCAAAGAAGTCGAGATGGTGTTCGAATGAATAGGTCTGCCAGGGAGTAAAGCGTAAAGTGCTCTGAGCAGTCCTAATGACTTGATACTGCGATATATAAGATCTTATCTTTACTTTTTACCTTTACTTGACTTGACTTGACTTGCTTAACCCAGTACTGTACTGATTTTCTAACACAATGATTTTCTAACACAGTATCTAGTCCTTACAAATGCTCAGAGCAACCGACACTTCAACCGTGGCAGATTTGTTCATTCTCACACTAATCTGCCTTCTCCAGGAAGCATTCTGCCATACTGCAGTTATTGCATGAAACATACCTATTTCCAGAAAGTGACACAAACTTGGCTGCTAGGAAACAAATGAGAAATATACACTTTCCAAAGTGAAACTGATGAGAAAACATGCAAAGATAAGCACTGCACAGCTGTGGTGAAGATGTTCTCACCTTAACGTGTGGTTTTGGTACAACAGCAATGAGGTTGTGATACCGCGAGAGCTCCTGGGATGACAGATGAACGACCTTCAACAAACAACAATGTCGACTCCCAACCACAGCACATTTGACTCACAACCACGGTTCAACATTTGACTCACAACCATGGCACAACATTTGACTCACAACCACAGCATAACATTTGACTCACAAACACAGTGCAACATTTGACTCACAACCACAGCACAACATTTGACTCACAACCACAGCACAACATTTGACTCACAAACATAGCGCAACATTTGACTCACAACCACAACATTTGACTCACAACCACAGCACAACATTTGACTCACAACCACAGCACACCATTTGACTCACAACCACAGCACAACATTTGACTCACAACCACAGCACAACATTTGACTCACGACCACAGCACAACATTTGACTCACGACCACAGCACAACATTTGACTCCCAACAACAGCACACCATTTGACTCACAACCACAGCACACCATTTGACTCACAAACACAGCACAACATTTGACACACAACCACAGCACAACATTTGACTCACAACCACAACACAACATTTGACTCACAACCACAGCACACCATTTGACTCACAACCACAGCACACCATTTGACTCACAACCACAGCACACCATTTGACTCAAAACCACAGCACACCATTTGACTCACAACCACATTGCAACATTTGACTTACAACCATAACATAACATTTGATTCGCTACGACAACACAACATTTGACTCACAACCACAGCACAATATTTGACTCACAACAACAGCCAACAATTGACTCACAACCGGAGCATATTTGACTCACAACCACAGCACATAATTTTATTCATAATAACAACACAACATTTGCGTACAATAATAGCACAACATTCAACTCACAATGACAGTGCAACAATTAAACACAACACCCCGACGTTCAACTCATAATCCTTTTGTTGTTGTTGTTCCAAGCCTTTCAATAAAAAATTATTTACTGGCGTACTATGGTCCATGTGTACAACTGAGCAACTGATGATAATACACGGGATTTATGAGAAAGAATGGCCCAGTCACACGATAATGCTCTTCGACAACATCAAAAGTGTTTTTATATAGACTGACCAAGAACTACTTAGACTGTTGTGATTTCACATATGCAGTGGACATTCATTTAATATGGGACAACTATTACAAATGAAAATTAGTTAAATTTTTCACTCAGTTTTGTGCCAATACTAATGTCCTGCTCAATTAACCAATAGACAATGCTGAATTTCAGACTCACCTTTTTATTTGAATACAAGGGCGGAATGACAAATGCATTGGAAGCCAAGTTAACCGGAGATGAACTACAAAGAGACTCGCTTATATTCAGCAACAACAATGTAATATTATAAGTTGTATCCAAAAATAGAATGGCAAACTCTTAGGAATACAAACTGAGGTTACAATCATATAAGAAATGTAACATTAGGATAACAAAATTATAATTAGATGAACTATAACAGACATTTTATTATATGCTGGATCAGTAGAACGTTCTAAGATGTCTGTCTTGAGGCCATACCCGGCAGTTAGATAGAATTATGTTTTTGGTTTGTGTAAACTGCAATTTTGTTTGCCTAAAGTATAGTGAAGCATAGAAAAGCAAATCTAGAAACATAACTAAAAGTAAGTCAGTGGTAATTCTTATAAAAGTGAACTTTATTGATAATAAACATAAAAAACTACCATCATCTGACCGAAACATGTATTTTCTGTCAAAAACACCATTTCACCTGGAGTGTATGACCTTAACACACTGATGGTACTGACAAATCTCTTTATAGGGAAATCAAAATAGTGAGTGCAACTTCATTATGTAGATTTTATTTAATGTTATATTATTATTAGATATATTGGCTTGCCAAAACTTTTATTATAACAGTCAGCTCAATAAGTACAATTGAAAAGCCTTGACGAATGCATTAACCAAACATAAAATTTAATTACAATTGTTCTTTTATTCAATGAAATAAGTTTTTTGGCGGGTCAAAATAATTTACTAAATTACACAAAGAAATGTCAAGTAAACACATTGAATACCTACCAAGAACATAAATTATAAAAGCACTAAAGATTAAAAGCCGACCATTTTGTAGCATGCCTTATACTGCCACCTAGTGACCATCAAGCAATGTAAATGCCAGCAGGCTATAAGCATCTCACATACCAGTTGACGTCACTGCTCGGACATCCGGCTAACCAGCTCTCTGTCTTCTGAAAATCACAGGAAGTACAAACAGTTTAAATTTCCACGATGACCGTGCGACAAAACAATTCTATTATCAAATACCAACAATAACATGAGCAAATGCAATGATTGTAACAAACTTGTTCTCTAAAAAAAACTTTCAGTTTGTGGGTACAAATTAATGACATAAAAGCAAAATGATATGACCCATGCACAATGACGTCATTGTTGAAGAATGTCGTTTGTAGTAAAATGCCTGTAATACAAAATACTGAATGCATGATGTCAAATGATAATTAACTATATGATTATCTGTGACACAATCTTATTCCCATACATATGTTTAGATTTAAAAAAAATTAAGGAAAGTAGGTAAACTCACAGATAAAAATCGGTACCAAGAATTGTGTAGAATTATTAGCTGGCATGTGTTTGGAAAAAAATGAGCCTTTAACAAAATATTTGGGTGTTTAAAAATGTCTGCCACAGTTCCTTTGTTTCTTGTAGCAAAAGAAACAGATTCAAATTTATCTGTGAGTTATAATTAAAATACATTTTAAATGCTGTTACATGGGGGGTACATATGATGTTAACTTATTTCTGACCCGAAGATGCACACAACAAGACCAGTGTATTGCAATTTCTAGTGAGCTATGAATCACATAAAGACATTTCACAATGTCCACTTACTATATTGGTGACAATGACGACACTCTTGCCCCAGTTTGACTTGATGTCCAATGAGAAATGTTTCGTTTGTGTCACCTGGAAGGAAACGTAAACATCACAAATATGCAGACGATAACGATATGGTTGAAATCCATAAATAACCTGAGCAAATCTTAAACAACTTACACAATTTGCCAATAAGTTTGTAAAATATATAAAAACATTATACTCATTTTGATGGGTTTTTTTAAATTAAATTTAGCATTTGATTAAGTTGTACATTCACGGTGACTGACTCTTACGATGGCGTGAAATTTATTTATAAGACAAAAAATAATACATTAAATATAATATTGCAATACGTTAAATATAATATTGCATTCAAATCCAGAAAACAGATCTGTTCCAAGTTAGTTTTTAATAGGGGCTTCTATAATGAGACACGTGAAATCATGACACATGTGCACCGACACATAAACACACACATACACACATAAGTACATACAGCTACATACAAGACAATATCCACTGGTGTACTGACAACATACATAAACCATTTACACATGTATATTGTGTTAAACCTGTAGCGAAAACTTGATTATATACAATAGAGTGAAGTGTTTGAGTTGGCATGGACTGTCTGAAGCACGGCTGCCATTGACTGTCCAATGATCAAGGCACAACCAGCAATACATTGACACAATGATTCTACGCCAAGCCAGGAGAACCTACTTTCTTGACAAACTGTGTGGAGCTGGTGGTCAGTGGCTGGAGCTTGACCGCTGGCTTCAGTGTCACTGTGTCCACTGCAGGCTTGTAGTGCTGACTGCCAGCGTTTGTGTCAAAGTGGTGTTGGAAGACCTTCATCCGATACACTGTACTGACGGCAAGCTGGAACAACACACACACACAGAAGGTTACAGTGGGCGACTGGTTGGCATGAATGAATGAATGAATGAATGCATGAACATTTTTATTCTTCTTCTTTTCTTTGATGACCACCTTCATTTGCTTGAAGATTTTGTAATTTTGGGGGGTAATCTTCGGCAAAGGAAAGTGAGAAGAGATGTAGTAGTCCAAATGAGTGGGGTTGGGGGGGTATAGAAAGGGAGGGAATGGGGTGGGAGGGGTGATTATAGAATTCAGAGGTGGCAGTGGAGTCTGGACTCAAAAGAAGCCAGGATGGTTGTAGATACCACTTCTTAGTGCCCTATTATTTGTGGGAAAAACGAAATACGGTGGTGGGGATGCTGGGTTTTCCTAGTGTTTGCCTTACATGGGCTGGGTAGTGTTGGTCAGTTCAAAACAAACTTTGGCAAGAATACATACAAGACAAATAAGTCTAATACAAATAAGAGTAAATATGTTTGAAGGGGGTAAATGATGAATGTATCTAATATATATATTATATATATTAATATCGATAAATAAAATGTATACACAAATACTATATCTTAATGTAACATAATTCACAGAAATAAGTTGTAATAAAGCTGCAATGTTTCTCTGATGGATGCAGAAATAAAGAAATATCATGAAATCACTGCTGCAAAATAAACTATGTATTCAGCACTTGGTCTGTTAGACTTAAGTATACTGTATTACCTGGTATGCTAGAATGTGAAGTCTCAACATACCTGTTTCGTGTTGCGATCTACAGCGTCGAACAATGCCCTAATTGTTGCCATTACTATCTGTTTACACCTGCAGGAAAGAACAATGTTTCATATATCAACATGTGTGTTCATTCCGGATTCTGTAACATTCAGATTTAATAAAAAGATACCTATTATGTTTATACTTGCTTATCATCACCAAGACAAAACAACAGAATAATTCATTCAACCCTTTGTCACACCAAAGGATTCCGAGAGGCAACTTAACATTGTTAACAAATCTGAATGTTAGAGAATCCAGAATGAACATACACTCTGATATATGTAGTAACATTGCTTTCATGGTGCTGCCATCAGATTTTGTGCTACTCTCAGTGTTCAAATGACAATGTTCTTATTAAAATGCAAATTAAGACAATATATTGGTGCATTTAAAGTCTGAAGCTATGAAGACAGTGTTCTGACATTAGAAGCTAGGCCCCTGACAAGTCACGACCTTCCACAGAATTATCCAAGCTCGTTACTCAGGGAATTCATTAACAGTGCAGTGGTTTTTGTAAAAATTTAACTGTTAAATTCACCAAAAGTTATTTCTGCATCGATAAAACATATCTGGATGGTCAGTATGCTAGAAAATGTATCATTTACAACATATAACATGATATTACAAATAAAAAAGACAAGAAAAACCTTGCTTTAAATGCAAAATGTTCAAATGGCAGATATAACGGTGGGTGCACAGGCTCCATGTTTCCCCATTTCTAGCACACTAAATAAACTTGAGAAGGCTAGTCCTAACATAGACGAGTGGTTGCCGTACCAGACGTGGCATTGGTGGTCAACAGACACCCAGCCTTGGGGTGTCGCCATAGTCTGCAAAAGAGTGAGAGGGTGGTGAATTATCACACATTATCTTGATGTCAGTGATAATAGTAAAATAAATCCTTGGAAACCAAACTCAGAGGCGCATCAAAACAAAAGGGTTAGTTAATCTAAAAATCGATAACCTGCATTCAAATTGCCAACAGATGAATGGATACGAAGGGGAGCTAAGGCGGATAAGCGAGGATGTAAAGGTAAATTCTTAAATGACGGCAGTATTATGTAAAATATTCCACTGATCCAACAGTAAGAGGAAGGAAATTCCAAAGAGTTGGTGCAGCAACAGAGAAAGCCCTAGTTACAATGTTGGTATTAACTCTAGGAACAAAAAGT
Organism: Paraescarpia echinospica; assembly: GCA_020002185.1. Lineage (NCBI taxonomy): Eukaryota > Metazoa > Annelida > Polychaeta > Sabellida > Siboglinidae > Paraescarpia > Paraescarpia echinospica. The sequence goes on along the minus strand of CM034535.1, from coordinate 50,217,194 downwards.
AAATCAGAACAAAATTATCAAAGCTGGATAGCCTTTCTTACAGGAGTAAAGCAATGTATGTAAATATGGTGGTTACATTAGCAATGATACAGATCTTAAAAATTTCATCGGACAGGAAGCCATTGGATAGACCTCAGAAGAGGCAGTGAATGAGAACGACGCGGAGCCCAAGCCACAACCTTTGAGAAACAATTCTTCACATGTTGTAATTTCCATACTAAATGCGGGCAATCATCTTGTTTGCATCACAAGTTAACAGCCATTCAGTTGCAATGTGTATAACCTTATTAGTATTATTATTATTCGTATCATAATAAAAGTTGCACAAAATATGCCGAGCTGCTTGATGTTATCAACACGTTCACTATTTAAAAGTTCAAACAGTTTGTATCTTATCATCGTGTCTTGGTATGTCTTTATCCAACCAGTCATGTTGTACACTTGTTTATACGATAGTTGTACACTCGTGTGTACAACTATTGGAAGGCAAAACACTCACCATTGTGCTAAGACCGAGGTCTGGTTGCACAATCTGAAAAAAATACACAGGTATATAAACACAACCAATAAAGTAGGAAACAGGTCAAATTTCATGAGTGAACATTTCTGCAATGCAAATCGGTTGTCTACAAACTAGAAACTTGTGTGGTATAATTATGTCTGGAGGCGACACAGTGTTCCCCATGTGTCGATTATCTAGCAAGAGTTCAACACTGTCAACATAGGTAGGAGGTGCAACGTGTACAGTTGTACTATATCAGTGCACTATGTGGCGCCACGTGTATGAGGCCAACTCCACACTTAAGCCACAAGGCGTAAGACCACGTTAAGGATTCGTCCACCATTACCGAGTGAAAGAGTGCCCTTGAAAATAGCGTTTTGGTGAGATGTGTGAATTGTTTCGGTGCACTTTCACATGGGACATGTTGATCCAGTGAATACTGAATCGACTACTGCTTTAGCTCTTTCACGAGGTAGCAATAAATATGCGCTAGTCGCTCGCAGATTCACACAGTGGCTATTTTGGAGAAAGCACCAATATTTCAAAATCCGTCACCAGATTGGGGCAAAATTGAGGGGTATCAGGTTTGGGTGGATTTTTCTGAAAAAAACCGAAGTATGAGAATTTTACAAATTTTTCACGAGGTCAGTTAATTACTGTTTCAGAGAAAGTTTAAAGAGAATCTCTAGTTAAATTCTCCTTCCAGCACAGGATAGGTTATAATGGCAGCCTATGGAAAATCTACTGTGGTCTGACCCCACAACATCACTAGGGCCTGACATCCCTGTGGTAAGCCTGTACACCATGGCCAGATCTATTATTAAAGCAAGTTTTTCCATTTGTTTTATAATAAAATCATGTTTTATAATATAAACATTATCTACTATAACAAACTGACCATCAGTGTGTTTTAATGATCCAGATATGGCCATAGGACCAGAACCATAATCGGGCATAACGACAGTGTTTTGACATTAGAAGGTCTGCCTCCGTCACATCACGACCTTCCTCAGAATGATATGAGCTTGTTATTCGGGGATTTAGGAGAGAGCACAGCGGTTTTTGTAAACATTGTTGAATTAAAAAGTTATTACTGCTGTTGAATTAAAAAGTTGTTACTGCTGTTGAATTAAAAAGTTGTCACTGCTGTTGAATTAAAAAGTTTTTACTGCTGTTGAATTAAAACGTTATTACTGCTGTTGAATTAAAAAGTAGTTACTGCTATTGAATTAAAAAGTAGTTACTGCTGTTGAATTAAAAAGTTGTTACTCCTGTTGAATTAAAACGTTGTTACTGCTGTTGAATTAAAAAGTAGTTACTGCTGTTGAATTAAAAAGTAGTTACTGCTGTTGAATTAAAAAGTTGTTACTGCTGTTGAATTAAAAAGTTGTTACTGCTGTTGAATTAAAAAGTAGTTACTGCTGTTGAATTAAAAAGTTGTTACTGCTGTTGAATTAAAAAGTAGTTACTGCTGTTGAATTAAAAAGTAGTTACTGCTGTTGAATTTAAAAGTAGTTACTGCTGTTGAATTAAAAAGTAGTTACTGCTGTTGAATTAAAAAGTTGTTACTGCTGTTTAATTAAAAAGTTGTTACTGCTGTTGAATTAAAAAGTAGTTACTGCTGTGGAATCAAAACGTTGTTACTGCTGTTGAATTTAAAAGTAGTTACTGCTGTTTAATTAAACATTTTTTACTGCTGTTTAAATCACGAGTTACTGCTTCGTTAGAACATATCTGGGTCATCAGTATATTAGAATACATTATAATTTATCCTGTATAACATATTTTGACAATAAAAACAAAAAACGAAAACAGAAAAACCCCCCTTTAAGCTTTACCCCTTCAAGTGACGTCAACCCGCTCCGGACGAGCTGATCTCGGAATCCACCCCCGCTCGAGAACACCGTCACGTGCTTTAGCGTATCGTTACTATGACGACGCCAGTAGTTGTTGATCTTGTCGTACTGTTCGGCCATGGTCATGTCAATAGTCATGACAGGTGCCTGGTGGGGAGCTGCCTTCGTGATGATTGTGTGAACCCAGGTCGGGTCAAAGTCCTCGAGGGTAAATAAGGCTCGGGCAACCATTCCACCCTGAAACATATAGGTGTTACAAATTAAATCCGTGCAGGGGAAAAAAGTGAAGAAAGTGGCAGGATTATGTGGGCCATAAAGTACACACTGCTGTGAGTTATGTCAGAATGATTATGTCCAACAAATATGTGTTTGAAGAAACGGACCAAAAAGGTTAAGTAGGGTAGGTGGGGGAATATTTCTGGGATACGAAAACAATAGATCCAGACCACAGATTAAAAACGGCGCAACATTTCCAAATATAAATTTTAAAGCAGTTCAGATTTACTCTCAACGGGAAAAATACAACATCTTTTGGGTTTCAAAATCAAATGCTGAATGATACTGTCACTACTGAAATAAATTTTCACCAAAATATAATTAATAATATGGGGTTGATGGCATCAAAAACATGCCATATGGCCTCCACGCAATACAACTTCATTTTTTTAAACAGTTGTTTTTGTGTACACCATCGTGTTGATGTTAATGCAAAAATGTATTGATTCATATGTATTCAAAACCGTTTATCACCTTCTAAAACTGCTAACAATGTAACAATAATCCAGCTAACATGTGTGCATGGCTGTTCGCATGTGTGTGTTAACATTTTCTTCCTGGAAGGTACGCATCTCTGGTGCCAACACTTCACAGTTTTATCCACAACTCCACGGAAGAAAAGTAGCACCTATGTTTTTTTCAAAATTCTATGTTCGTTAAGGTGCTTTGCTGGTACTAGGGTACGTTAGATGTACATTAATCAATTGTTTACAACATTATGCAGTTTCTGCAATCAGTTGGCATGTTTTACGTAATTTTTTTGCAAAAAAACGCTCACATTTACATAAAAACAAACATCATGTATGCAGGTCCCGGATGTTTCAGCCCATGATGGGTTCAATCCACCACGGACCATGCAGATGGATTGTTCAGCCCAGATGTGTTGGCCCACGCCAACGGATGGTTCGGCCTACTGCACGAAAATCCGCAGTGCAGTGTCGGACATTTCAGTTCATGCGACAGTGTGTGTGTATGCGCGGCGGGAATGTAAGGACGGACGATTAGGTCCACTTTATGTAGATACAACTTCGGTAATTCCATCCTCCAACTGATTATAATAACAAGAGCCAGATAGAATGCGATCAGTCGCAAGTCAGATTTTACAACAGAACAGACGGTTCAGCCCATGGAGCCAGCTGGCACCGGTTGCACAAATGGTTGACTCGGCCCACGCGACCACAAACACGCTGGTTTGCGGGACGGATGGTTCGGCCCATGGACCGAACCCGTCATGGGCCGAAACAAAAAGGACTAACCATAGAGTGTCCCTCCAGTACGACTGTCTTGGGTGGGTGAGGCCGCTTGCTGTACAAGCTGAAGATCTGCTTGAGACATTCGTGTGCAAATTCTGTGTGGAAAGACACCACACAACCCAGTGCAGATTATCAATAACATGTATTGTGCAGTACAGAACACGACATAAATTATTGACAGATTAAATGTAATTAATTAAGGAATACATTTTATTAATATTTGTCATAACACTTTCGTCTAGGTCACATGGGAATGGTTAGCTCCATGTTATTATAACAACAATACTAATAAATAATATAATGTCTATATCCTCAGAGATCTGAGCTCAGTGGCATAACATACAAGAACCATTAGGCAAAATCATGAACAGGGACCTGGATTTCCAGCCAAGGTTTTGGATAATTTCAGTGGGACTACCGGTGGTCTTGCAGTCTCCAGCCATGAATCTTGCAGCCGGCTGTTGGACAGCTTCCAACTGTTGGAATAGTTGGTTTGGGAGTCCCATGATAAGATGGCTTAGTCAATGGTGGACCTAACTAGTATCTCATGGCACTGTGCCTTGCTTGATCTTTTCACTTGTGATAAATTTCATAACATTCTGTTAATTATCATCACATTAACTTTGGCATAACTTGACCCGACACTCAATCTGACATTCTAAAAATGTCCAGTGACATTTCGCAAAGCTTGCATGCACCATATGACCCAGGACAAACGTATATGAAGTATTACATATCACCATCGAAACTGCCAATAAAATGAAACGTGTGAAATAAAACTACGCGAATTCAGTTTGAAGTATTGAGAGATGGGTAGAAACCAAGATTGTCCCTTACCCGTATGCTTCTGCAGGATGGCCCCAGAGAGAGCGGAAAACTCCTGCAAACATCACAACAGTTTCACCAGTGTGTCACACTTAAATTGGTTTTCACAGATTATGTGTTGGGTGGGTTTTTTGGAAGTCATTACTTCAAATAAAAAAATATTAATCACAAATTTAATGTGACAAAACATTGCTGAACAGCGTAAGTGGATGACATAAGTAACATAATTAACATACGTAACATGCATAACATACGTAACATGCGTAACATACGTAACATAAGTAACATATGTAACATATGTAACATAAGAAACATACGTAACATATGTAACATAAGTAACATATGTAACATACGTAACATAAGAAACATAAGTAACATACGTAACATATGTAACATATGTAACATAAGTAACATATGTAACATAAGAAACATACGTAACATAAGTAACACATGTAACATGCGTAACATAAGTAACATATGTAACATAAGAAACATACGTAACATGCGTAACATAAGAAACATACGTAACATACATAACATAAGTAACAGCGTAAACTGATTTATGTCAACTTATAAAATGCTGTAATAATTGAATTACAATTCAATAGAAGTGAAAAACCGTTAAATGCAATTCATAAACCACAACTGACATATGAACATTGGCCCATGAATTTTCACACTGTGTGTTCATTCATTCAACTGCCATACTACAGTACAGTAACTGGCAGCAGACGATGGTTTGTCTAGCGCATCTGTCTTGAACCAAAAAGAATATACGGCAAGAGGAACCACTTCGCTGTTTTTAGTGAAGTCTAGTTCTTCTAGCTAGCCACCTAGTGGCGCCACTAATTGCGCGGCTTCACTTTTCGACCAGTATTTAGGCTGAGTGGTTCCTCTTGCCATATATTCGTTTTGGTTGACCTACCTCATTGAAGTCTATGGCAAAGTAACTGAAGTGGAAGTCTGTCTTCTTTGTCTCAGCCATCTTCAGCGCCACCGATGACATTGACCTCACTGAAACACACACACAGTCCTCAAGGATGAGTCACTAAATCGCCAAACTATCTAAAAGAAGGTTCCTAGTTTTTTGTGCATTAATTAATATAATGTTCTTAAGACTATACTAACTATGTTGAAAGTATATTGCCCGCCAAATTGTGTTTAGTAAGCCCATAACAACGGTTGCAATTTGGAAGATATGCCCCGGAGCATGTTCAAATGGTAAACAAAACATCCAGTTTCAAAACAAGATTTATCGGCAATAATGCAGAGGGAAGCCGAGTTAATTGCAATGGTGTTCAACAAGTTCCCATTTTCCTACATTCAATACGCTACTATTGCATTCCAAATAGGTGTATAGGTCGGAATAACAGTATAGGGTGGACAGGCCTCGGAATTTTAATAAGAGTATAGGTCAGAATAACATAGTATAGGGTGGAAATTTCTCGAAATTATAATAAGAGTATAGGACGGAATAATAGTATAGGGTGGAAATTTCCCGAAATTATAATAAGAGTATAAGGCGGAATAATAGTATAGGGTGGAAATTTCCCGAAATTATAATAAGAGTACAGGGCGGAATAAGACTACAGGGCGGAAATTTCTTGGAATTATAATAAAAGTACACCTTGGAATAATACTATAAGCCAGTAGTAAAACGGAATTAAGTTGCAATGTGTATTTATAATTTTAATTGGTGTCTTTTTGACAATGCAACAACATAATTATATGCAAACAGGAGTTACCTACATCAAACAAACAATAATACTGTATATTAAATCAAACGTCGAAACAAAACTCCAGACATAACGTTTCATTTAGTTTGTCTCAGTGATTAGTAGTTTAACACTAACTGATATCTGTTGAAAACAGAGAATGAAATATATCTATAATTGTTAGTATTACATTAATAGAAACAATGCCAAATTCTGCAGGATACTCTTTAAGATAATGTAGTTAATTCCGCCAGGCCTGCCACCGCTAAATACATAAATGGAGTATTTCACTATGGCTCGTTTACAACGTAGCTCTGCCGCGTAGCATCGAGGTCACTACTGCAGTAAGGGTTGTCTGGTGACGTCGCGCCACGTGAATTGGTCGCGTTGCAAATTTGCCTGCGAAACATCATTAATCATGCTTTATCGCCCAGCCCTAGACTGCGAGATTCACAATTTACTAGTCATAATACTAAAGTCCTGACCACAACATGATCCCAATAAAACATAACAAACCTTTATATTTAGCACATAGTTTCCGTAAGTGCTCCTTTTGTGCATACGTGTAGTTTTTCAATTTCCTAGTGAAAAGATCGCTACCTGCCATGATTGGCGTGGTGACCGGCATAAACAGCGTCGCAAATAAATACATGTAGTGCCTAATGAAAACCATATATAAGGTGGAATTAACAACAGTAAATAACCTTAGACCCAAATAAAAGACATAGGGTGGAACTGTCAACATTAAATAAGCGTACAGACCCGAATAAGACCGTAAAGGCTGGCATTTTGTGTCCAAATAAATAGCCGTACATATATGCTTATTTGGAATGCAATAGTAGACTTATTGTTACAACTTATTATGCTGGCTAATTCAGGGTAGAGGAATAGATTGTAGAATTTAGAAAACTATGGATCTGCAATTTGAAACTTTCATGACATCACTACCTTGGTGCATGTGCAGTTGACATCACACCAAAACAACAGCACCGATTAGTTAGAACTTAGAGTAAATGTTCTGCATGGTAATTTTTTGAAAATTGCTTTTGCTTCGATTCTTGATGGCATACCATCAAGCAGTTTTGCTGCTCGGTGGAATACTTCTGTATGTGTACTAGACCCTGGGTTATTATAATCAGAGCGGTTTTTATTTTACAGCTTTCCAACAAGGTTTACTGTTACTACAGGTTGAAGTGTGGACTAGGCCCTTAACAGGGGGATTAGTGATCTATTGTTAGAACCCTTTGTTCTGGAGTAATCTGGGAGATTTGTTTTAGTGAACAGGAAGTTTGATTGATTTCTATGGTGATTATGGGAGACTTATCGTATCTGGGTTAATCTGGTGTTTCTGATTGATAGCACAGGTGACATGCCCAAAGGCATTTTCTGAAACCTGCCAAGGTTACTTTGATTTTTTCATAAAAAAACAAGGTGTCCGTGTCAGCAGACTGTGAAAATGTCAACCTTCTGCGTGAAAGATTTCACTCAGGTATTGACATCTAAATAATGTCTCACCTTTCAGGTGAAGACGGTTTATGCTTACCTTGTCTATGGCTTCCAGCGTTTCCTGGAATAAACAGAACAGGTATTCCTGTAGCTGCTGGTGTACTTTTTCTGAAATGACACAGCATAATCAGTCGTAACATTTCATCACACTCATCTGAGTTGCAATGATGATTGAATGATAATTGAAATAGCGCGCGCAGGCATGTATGGGTGTGTGTGTTGGTATGTTAATGTTTTCGTTTTCCTCCTAGACGACTTTCACCTTGGCGCCAAATTTTCGGGGTTTAATCTATAACCCCTCAGAAGAACAGTAACGCATTTTGTTTTCTGAAATTCCCCGTATGTCAAGGGTTTTCACCAGTTTTAGGCTAACTAAATTGTTCACAATGTAAAACATAACTAGCAACAATCAATAAACGACTTATGCTCGTCAGAAACTGGTTGGACCAGTATATATATGTTGGCTGCAGCATTATCCGAAGGATGCACATTTTGCTAAACTATTTCAGGGTATAAGAGTATTCAAAAAATGATTACTGTTTCTCTTACAAGTCTTGGAACAGGAACACTGTATATATTTCTGAACAAAAGTGTTTTAACTTGGTAAAACTTTGCAGATTGTGTGTGTGCGTGTGTGCGTGTGTGCGTGTGTGTGTGTGAGTCTGTGCATGTACGTGGTGACAGGACTCAATTCTCTCTCAATTCTTATGTAGCGTTCCATCCAAATAACTGTTCGGGGCTCTGTACAATGGTCATTACAAATTAATAACATATAAAACCATACATATTAAAAATGCTAATGTGCTCAAATATGCAATCACTAAAATCAACTATATTGTCTTAAAAAATAAATAAATACAAAACACATGTATATAAGCTATTAAAATAATAGTATTGCTATAATATAGAAGTCGGTGCATTTCTAATAACATCAGGGATTCTGGCAGCTGGTGCCCAGTTGCTCACCTGTATTTGGATTATACAAGAATTCTAACAATGTCACCACCAAGACACGGTCGAGTGATTGCAAGACTTCAACCGGACAATATCAATAAGTGCGTCCAATGCCAACTGTTGTATGAAGCCATGTAATAAATGCACTGTGAATAATTAGGCCGCATAGTATTTCAGCCCAATGACCGCATCATTGCAAATAGCCATTGACTTTAAACTGGGTCCTTCATCTGTGCTCAATATATTGGTAGCATTGCATAATGTTACGAGGGAAGTACACTGCCATATGCACATTTAAGTTCATAAACAATTTAATTAAGGTTTAGGTTATCTAACCATCTCTCGGGAGCTTCCTGTCTGTTGACATATTTCTATGTTAATATGTATTTGTAAACACATCACATTTTGACCAAATTAAATTGCTCTGATTTAATTTCTATCATAATTAAAATTTAATACCAATATTGATAATATGTATATTTAATTTTAGTTATGCCTAAACATTTCATACTAACACTCTACATACAAACATAGTAAAGGATCCACGATATATTCACCCCTTGTTGTAGAATGTAAGAAAGAGACTTACCCCTCTCCGTATAGATGGAGACTGTATCGTGGGAATTGAGCCATCACGGTTGCATTTAGAGCAATTTTCTACAAATCAATACATACAAGTTTGAAGAATCTCTGTATTATTTCATTTATTCACATGCACCACTGTGTGCGCACGCACGCACGTATGTATGCATGACTGTATCACTGTGTGAGCATGCATGTGTGCATGCTTGTGTGTGTGTACAGTGTGAGTGTGTGTGTGTGATTGTGTGTGATTGTGTGTGTGTGTGTGTGTGTGTGTGTGTGACTGTGTGTGTGTGTGACTGTGTGTGTGTGTGTGAGTGTGTGACTATGTGTGTGACTGTGTGTGTGACTGTGTGTGTGAGTGTGTGTGTGTGTGTGTGTGTGTGTGTGTGTGTGTGTGTGAGTGTGTGTGTGTGTGTGTGTGTGTGTGTGTGTGTGTGTGTGTGTGTGTGTGTGTGAGTGTGTGTGTGTGTGTGTGTGTGTGTGAGTGTGTGTGTGTGTGTGTGTGTGTGTGTGTGTGTGTGCTTAAGTGTGTGTGTGAGTGAGTGTGTGTCTGTGAAACTGTGTGTGTGAGTGTGAGTGTGTGTGTGTGTGCATGAGTGTGTGAATGTGTGTGTGTTTGTATGTGTGTGAGTGTGTATGTGTGTGAATGTGTGTGTATAGTGTGTGAGTGTTTGTGTGTGAGTGTGTGTGTGTGTGTGTGTGTGAGTGTGTGTGTGTGTGTGTGTGAGTGTGTGAGGGTGTGTGAGTGTGTGTGAGTGTGTGCGTGTGTGCGAGTGTGTGTGTGAGTGTGTGTGTGTGTGTGTGTGTGTGCTTGAGTGTGTGTGTGAGTGAGTGTGTGTCTGTGAAACTGTGTGTGTGAGTGTGTGTGTGTGTGCGTGAGTGTGTGTGTTTGTATGTGTGTGAGTGTGTGTGTGCGTGAGTGTCTGAATGTGTGTGTATAGTGTGTGAGTGTTTGTGTGTGAGTGTGTGTGTGAGAGTGTGCGAGGGTGTGTGAGTGTGAGTGTGTGTGAGTGTGTGTGAATGTGTGTGTGTGTGTGTGTTTGTATGTGTGTGAGTGTGTGTGTGCGTGAGTGTGTGAATGTGTGTGTATAGTGTGTGAGTGTGAGTGTGTGTGAGTGTGTGTGTGAGGAATTATTGTGTGTGTGTGTGGCGGTGTGTGTGAGGGTGTGTGAGTGTGTGTGTGTGTGTGTGAGTGTGTGAGGGTGTGTGAGTGTGTGTGTGAGTGTGTGTGTGAGTGTGTGTGAGTGTGTGTGTGTGAGGGTGTGTGAGTGTGTGTGTGTGTGAGTGTGTGAGGGTGTGTGAGTGTGTGTGAGTGTGTGTGTGAGTGTGTGTGTGTGTGAGTGTGTGAGTGTGTGTGAGAGCGTGTGAGAGTGTGTGAGTGTGTGTGTGTGTGAGTGTGAGTGTGTGAGTGTGCGTGTGTGGGTGTATGAGTGTGTGTGAGTGTGTGTGTGAGTGCGTGTGTGAGTGTGTGAATGTGTGTGTATGAGGGTGTGTGAGTGTGTACGTGTGTGAAATAACTGTTACCCAGTTGCAGTTATCGCAGTTGCCCAGTGAGTAAAAGTAACACAAATACATAAATGCATGCATGTAAAACAAACATAACAAAAATTACATATGTATATTTGCCATTACATGTTTTTGTAACATTAAAAATGGGCCAAGTGGCCCTGAAGTCCTTTGGACTAATACGTCTATATGTGACCCCGGCTGACCAAATGAGTGATAAGTCGGAAAAATTGTAACATTGTTTTCTTACATCCTTGTAAAGGTTTGGTAGGGTGCTTTACACGGTTTCAAAAAATATGACTGCTACAAAAATTGGCAAAGTTATGGAGCATTGAACATGGTAGGGATCAAAAAGTGAAAATGAAGAAAACGGCTGTTGAAGTTTTACATTATATATGCAAATGGATTGCATGAAAATATTACATGCACAACATTCAAATGTGGCACACAGTATGTAATATGTATGTTATGTTGCAATGATACACTGGAAGTACAAATGTGCTGCTACAAATACTTATCAAGTTATGCCAGATTATGTCTTTATGTGTAAAACTAAGAGGAGAGATTATTTGAGAGCAAAAGGTAGACTCGCTGTTTGACACAGTTTAAAACCTACAGGCAACTGTCCAGTTTAACAGGGGTCTAGTGGCTTAATGCTGTCTGTTGACACAAGCTACTGCCAGTGACCAATTACAGATTAGTCACAGCTTCCATCAAACAATAGCAGGCAGAGAACCTTAGCTCCACTGCTGGGTGTAATACACAACCAGAGCCACCACTGATTCATGGTCAAGTAGATTAGCTCAATGCACCAACTAAGACAATACACAACACTGTGAGTGACAGTGTCCAGAGTGAGGCCTAAGCAGTGTCCTCATTGCTGAATAGATCAATTAAACCTGCCAAGTGGGTGACATTCTGCACAAGTGTTCATTAATCCTTAGTGATTGTTCAGAACACCAGACTGACCACATACCTAAACAAAGCGAATGTAATAGGTGAAGAACAGGCAGTGTTCAGATAGGGGTATTGGTTGAATTGTATTTGTCTCGACTCAAAAGGCTTTATTGTGTCTTCATTGATTATAAGAAAGCATTTGATTTAGTAGACCGGTCCTCCCTGTGGTCTAAGATAATTTCATGCGGTATTAATGGTATTGTGTCGAAAGTTGTATACAACATGTACATAAATGCTAAATCATGTATAAATCAGGGCCAGGCTATGTCAGCTTTCTTCTCATATGTAGAGGTATGGCAAGGAGAAAACTTGTGTCCTTTGTTATTTGCTATTTACCTGAATAATTTTGAACACTGTTAGTCACAATTATAACGGACTTGACATGGCAGCTGGTTAAATTTACATATATAGTGTATAGCGGAACTATGTCAACTCTTCTAATGGTTGACATTTGGTTGTTTCAGGTGTCAACTATATTGTGAATCTGTAATTATTAGTCTATATTGATACAATTGATTTACACAGTACCATGTCTACACAAGGCATGGCAAGCGTAAACAGAACAGTAGAATGCATTTGATATAAATAAAGTGTAGGATATTTCACTTTATAGTTGTCCAGAATATTAATTTTCTATGTTTGTTACCTACAGGTTTCTACAGACAATACATCTTTAACCAATAGACACCACAGTCACACCATTTTATAATAATTAAATGAACATCAAAATAAACACAACTTGCAATTATAGAAAATCAATAGTTTTGAAGATACAGTTTAAAAGTGTTAGGCAACTGTTCAGTCTAACAGGGGTCAAGTGTGTCTACTCTGCCTGGGTGCTGTGACCAATTAAAGATTAGTCAAGGTTTCAATGGCCTAGGCTGTAGAGATTAGTCACAGCTTTTGACTTTGTGGCACATTACACAACATCCGACTGTTGGGGGTGGTCTCAAGGGCCCTTCTCAAAACCACATCACTAGATAATGTAAACCTTTTGCACTTTGGGGGCCCCTTAGGTGCCCTTAGAATGATTCAATAAAATACAGATTTCTTGTATATAGTGGCAGCACCCTATGATACATCTATGCAAAATTAGAAAAAAAGTTGCTGAACAGTTTAAAAAAAAATAGGCAAAATGTTACATTTTTACCAGTTTTGGGGTCCTTGGAGGCCCTAGGGAGCCCTTAAAATGATTCAATCAAATACAGATTTCTCGTGCATAGTGGCAGTGCCCCAAGATGTCTTTGCAAAATTAGAGAAAAAGTTGCTGAACAGTTTCTGAGATACGGCAGCTAACGGCGGACGGCGGACGCAGAGTGATGGCAATAGTCCCTTGGACCTTCGGCCAAAGGACTAAAAATGCATTCAGTAAGACCTCACAGGAGATCCAGGGACCATTTCACTATGAAAATGAGTTCAAAAAATCCATAATTAAACATAATTCCTTGTTAAATTAAAGGAACTTTTTCAAACTGCTTGGCACCGCCATATTGTAGAGGACACTATTTCTGTTATACACAGCAAAAGTGTCCCATTGTCACATCCTGGTGTTGACTGTTTTCATTATAATTATAACTTTACTGCTAAGTAAGGAGCAAAATTGATTTTAAAGAGAAAAATAGGGCTTATGAGCTCGTTAGAATGTTTGTGAAACGGTCCCCATGTCTCCCTTTCAGGAAACTGCGGCTCCCAGAATTTGTTTTTGTTACACGACATCCGACCATGTTCCAGGACCGTGTTGGCAAGATGTGTTTTATGTGGCTGGATGTCAACACACGTATGTGTCAGCGACACTGCACATCTAATGTAGTTGTCCTTGGCGTGGTATGGCGGAGAGAATCTGGTTTATTGATTTTGTGCAGAAACATAAAATCATAAAATTTATCAAATTGTTAAGCCGTTTGGCATAGTGTCATGCAGAGCATCTGGTTTATTTAGTGGATAAAATTAACTAAAAATTATTTTTTAGATATCAATTACTACAATTAGGAGACAGAATTTAAAAACAATAAGAGTCATGTGCGGGTAAATAAACAGTGGTCTGACTCCTTGTAACCGAGGCAACAGGAAGCCCGTGGCACTGTCAGCTATGGATGGGAAGAAATAATTAATAATTTACAAAGATTGATCCGTGCTGAAAATATTACTGGCTAAAACTAATTATAAACAAAGAATGTGAGGGTTGCAACATATGGAGAAAGTGAAATTTTGGAACATCAGGTAATTGCAGCTATTTTGTTTAGCATTGCGTGTTGTTGTAACACCCGCTATTGCATTTTTAAATAGGAAACGGCAGACATCATTTTGGGAGGATTAATTTAACCATATATATACGCATGCTATTACTTGCATTAATAAAAATATACATATAACTCAATAATGTACATCTCGAACACAATATTTATTCAAAGCAACAAAAGTTAACAACTGTAACAGTAAAGATAGCACTTTATAGAAAATATAATGTTACAGTAAAATACACTGTGAGCTGCACTTGGCTCCACCAACACTGATCCTTGGTATATTTATTCTTCACAAAAACACTGTATGTTTCGACAACATTGCTGACTACGGGTTCACCCTGGCAGTTCAAAAGCGCCACCTGGTGAATAGTAGGTAGTCGACGATGCCCACAACTAACACTTACATATTAAATAATATTAGTTCCACTTGTTTAAATATCATACTCTATAAGAATGAATACTTACACATGTCTAATCTATGCTGTCCCTCCACTAATGCCACATTGCGTCCTCGAGTTCTTCTATCATTCTTAAGTGAGAAAATCTATCAATATTTTGAAAATGTTTTATATCTCGCATACGCCTGTTTGACACCCATTTAATCTACTTGTCTCTAGTGATGATCTTCCTAATTCGCAGTTATAACAACCTCATTATAGGCTAAGCATCAACAGCAGGAGCAACACTCAGATTATCTCATGGGATTATCCCGCCACGATACAAATCATTTCGGACTCTTTTATTCATAGAAACGACACCCTGCGGCGACCAACATCAGTTTCCCATGTCGACTTCCCGGCAGCTAAAATCAATAGCACTTTGGTCCGCATCCTTGCGTCAGACCTGGAATTGTTTGATTGCTCAAACCTTGGCATGGCTCAGCGATATCATGCAGTAACAACGGGAACTTGTTATGCGTGACACCAGCTGTTGTACGCTACTAAGTACCACACATGATTAGGCCAATGAATGCGATTAGTTTGGTGAAAAGGGTGTGGTGGTGGTTTGATGCATGTGCTACTGTTGAAGGTCTATTTATAGGCACAGTACCGTAAAATCATGTAACTATACAGATCTCTATTCCACTACCTTGACCACCCATAAATTACACTTAAAATAAATTTGAATACATATATAGGCATCGGAACTGGGGGTCTGGGGAGGGCTCAGCCCCCAATATTTCGGCAAGGGGATGCAGTAGGAGGTTTTGGTGAGCTTCAAAGGCGGGTGCAATTGAAGGGTTTCGGTGAGCCTCAAACCCCCTTGTATTCACCACATTCCAATACCTGTGGAATAGTTCTGTCTTTTATATATGTTTTGAGGTGAATACATATTGAATGATTGAACAGTAAGGTTGTTATATCATAAACACAAAATAAACATTTCGAATTATATTTTTAAACTGTTTTTTAGTCAAATACCTTAAGTGTACTCTCATGAGCTGAGGGCCGCTGATTATTTCATTACCCCTGGTGCCATATCAACCTAGCGAAACAATTGTTTACCAGTTTGCAAGTTACCCATATTACAACCTTTGAAATCGGCGTGTTTTGGAGGCTACATGTGGACACTTAGCATTCACTGCTTGTCATGACTGTTAATACCTTTCCAGCAGACAGGTAATAACAGGGATTCCCTAGAAGTGTTCTTTGAAGTTGATTGATTCGTGGAATCATGGGACAATAACAACAAAAAGAACTAAGTATATGAAAAACGAAATACAAATAGTTCAATGGACCAGGGGAAATGTACTAATCTATCCCCCTGCCTTGGAAGGACGGACCTCATCCAACATGTTAAAATAAAGGTAAGTTCTTATATAGCGCAGTATCCAGTCCTCAGGACTGCTCAAAGCACTTTACACTTTACTCCCTGGCAGACCTGTTCAATTGAACACCATCTCGACTTCTATGGGAAGCATCCAGCCATGCTGAAATTAATACACGAAGGCTATTCTTACACAAATATCCACCACTGTCTATAGCCAGGTACTCATTCATACAGATGAGTGACCTGAAGCACACTGCAGCACAGGATTCAAACCCGGATTCTCTCAGTCGACGGTCCAAAGCTCTAGCCACCAGGCTACTGTGCTCTACATGTTGATGAAACTTTAAAAGGAAAATTTTTATTTTTATTTTCCGCACTTCTGATAAATGTCAACATTTGCCACATGTAAATATTGACTACTCTGTATTTATTGCACTGTACGAACAAATAAATATTTTATACAAGCCGATTATGACGACTGCATAAATGTTGATGAGTGCATTGACCTGGGGACCATTTGTACGATGAGCTCATATGGAAAATCAATCATTATTGCTGTTAAATTTAAGGGGCATTTTCAAAATGCAAACAGCTGCTGCTGTATGACAGAGGACACCATTTCTGTGACACACCAACGAAAGTGTTCCGGTCACGTGTTTTGGTGTTGGTAATTTTCTGTGCATAAAAGATCACTGTTATGAAGCGAAATTGATTTGAAAGAGGAAAACCGGGTTTATAAGCTCATAAGACTGTTAATGAAACAGTACTCAGAATGCACTCACACCAGAATCAAGCAGGAACATATCAATGTGGCACTTCATCCAAGATGCAGGTCTTCTCGGTTACGATTTCAGTTACTCTTATGCAGCTTTAATGGAAAGCATCACCTACGAAAGATCAGCTTTAAAAATCAATACCAGATGGCAGTTTAAATTAGTCAGACAGATTTACTGTCACCCACAGTGCTATAGCTGACGTCTGCTAAGACATCTATCACAAGTGGCTATTACTGTGTCTCCTGGGCGGCTTGCAAAAAGTGTTCTTCTTATGATTTTCTTTACATTTTACATTATATTTTTAATAACAACTAAATAATCTGACATCTGAAAAAATATACACTTCATTTATGTTTAGACCCCTGTGGGAAGTCAACAACGACATATATATAACATTTGGCTTATTGTGGCGTGCAGTGGCTAGAGCATCAGACTCTCAATCGAGAGAACCCAGATTCGAATCTGTGTCGAACATTGGACAAGTTTGTTCATTATACGTTGCTCCAGTTCACTCTACTGTATGTGGTGGATATTTGTGTACGAGTCGTCTTCGCGCATTAATTGCAATATGACTGAATGCTTTCCAAAGAAAACAAGACGGTGTTCGATTGAACAGGTGTGCCGGGGGTAAAGTGTAAGGCGCTTTGAGCAGTCCTATGGACTGAATACTGCGCTATAAAAGAACTTATCTTTCCTTCACTATCCACTGCCTGATGGGAGCAAGAAGCAGTTGGCTAGAGACCACCACTCCGTCAAATTGTGTGTGATCTTTTTCTTCCCCTGTCATATAAATGCAGTGAGTCGTCGAAAGACTGGTCTCTTCTTCCATTGTACAACCAACATAATTTTGTTGATGATTCTGTCGTACAGTTTTCTGAGAATGAGCCTTCTGCTCAGTGAGTCCACAACCGTTTTTTCCATTTCCCTTTGTGGGATCTTTTACTTCCCCTGGCACAGACACCAGCTAGAAGGGACCAACAGTGTCTCTTCCGAAAGAACAGGCAATGTAAGGGCTATGTTAGTCATTTCACAAGGAGTCCCTTGTCATATGCACCAGGTAGTACTTAGAAGGAACAAACAATGTCTCTTCCAAGACCAAAACACACGGGCAGTACAGAATGAACAATACTGCACCAGTTCTGAACTTGAAGCGACAGCAGAGGGACTAGAACACCAATCCTCCCAACTGACAGCAATCTAACTCTCTCCCCCCTCTCTCTGCTGTCCATCGTGTTCGATAATGACATCAATGAAGGGGGTGTCCTTATATTTTGCTCTTCAGTGAGATGTCAGTCCTCTCTGTGTGACAAAGCGTCTGCCACAATCGTCACAGAAGATGGTAGGTATAGAAGCACCCAGAAGGCCAAGCCGGCAATCGTGATCATGTTGATATGTTCTTCTATGTGTATCTGTCCCTGGTGTATAGCCCGCCTCCACTGTTGCTGGTCCTGTGCAGTTAATTCCCATGTGTGTACAGGGATGTGTGTGACTTGCAGGTGTCTTAACCACATCTTTGTACCTCAAACATTGTCCACCATGAAGGCATTTCCCGCTGGTTAACTCCACTAACTACCAAACCCATTGAAATTGAAATAAACAGCTCGCCACTGTGCACATCAACAGACAAAATGACAACATGAAGCGACCAACTACAAAAACATTCCTTGACTAGCCGGATTCTGATTCTCATTAGAGGAGATACAGATGATCGTCAAGGCATCAGAGGCCAGGAAATGGTCTGGTGCTAATCGCCTTACAGTTGATGCCTTGAAAGCAGGTGGAAAGTTGATGGCTTGACAATGCATTGGCTTCCTGGACCACATGCCATCTGGAAATTTTCTAATACATTGTGATTTAGTTCCGGTAAATATTTTATAATTTATACATGTGCTACGGTTCTCAATGGAAGGTGTTGAGTACAACACAAACCTGCTCATGTCCTGAAAGCTGGTGGCAGGGTCTGGTGGAGAAAATGGCTCAGATTCTCTGGAGAATATACAATGCAGGATGGTATCAAGAACAGTTACCAGCAGAGTGGTGCAGAAATAAATCAACCCAGTACAAAACAGTACAAAACAAAGGATGCAAGTTAACACCATCAAATTACACAGCAGTATCTATAACAATCAGTAGGTAATTGTCTTTATCCATGGTAAGATCACCTGTAATTTTTAATATGGTGCTCACGTGAAACAGAAGATGTACTGACACAAAGTAAGAGTTTAGATTCAAGAAGAACGGAGGTACAGTAGATGCGATCTTTACACAGTACCGGGTCTCAGAAAAGGCAAACGAGCGCCAGATGTCCAGATCCCACAGCATTTCAATTATGTGGATTTCAAGGTCGCATTTCCCAACATCAGGAGAATATCATCATGAGAGATGCCGAGGCATATTTGAGTGGACCACAAGATTGTAAACATCCATGCTTGAGAATGTGAAATCATCATTAATGGCCAACTGACAGAGCAGTTCTGAGGAGTGAGGCAAGACTCAGTCTGCTATCACCTCTCCTACTCAGTCTGTTCCTGGTGTTTGTTACATAATATAGCTGAATTGCAGAGTTTACGCAAGGATTTCTAGCTAGATGTCAAACTATGCATTAATATCAGGTACCCAGACACCACAACGCTTGTATGCACGATAGTTGAGAAACTACAACTCATCACAGAAGAACTATTTCAAACTGCGTGTAGCAAACTTGGTATAAAAAAACTACTTCTCTAAATGCAAGGTCATCACATCATCACTACCTGGAATATAATGAACTTGAGACTGTGGGAGTACCATAGAGCCCTTGATATAAAATGTTAATCATTGCATCGGAAGCCTTTGGTACACATAGAGATGGAATTTGTTGTACCATATGCACAACTGCCCCTAGTCTCATAACAAATGTGTCTTTTACAAATATAAACATCATGGCACAGATTAAATGTGCCAGCACGGAAACATGATCCAACTTCACATGTGCAGCGGTAATTCTTTCAAATGTAATGACAAAAATCCTCCAGGTTACAATTTTTTTATCATGGACTGCAGGGCAACAAAGCATCCATAATTTAAGTCTGAACAAATTATTAATCAGCTGCGCTTTGAGTCAGGTGGCTAATTGTTCTCATTGGCAACAGAAGGTGTGGTGGCAAGAGAAAAACATGTTGGGGGGTTAAAACCTGCTGAATGCCAAAATTGCTTGCAGCATGCAGATAGGAATTGAAATTCTCATTACGTTTTACACCTGTGGCTGCAGATTAGCTCCTTTGTGCAACAAGAGTCAATCGTTTGTTTCGTTTCTGTTGGGGGATGGTAAAGATAAATAGAATACAAGTGCACGTAGAGAAACGCGAAGTGAAGCCAGCAGTCATGTGGGAATTGGGAAAATAACGAGTACCCAGAACCTGGCTAGGAGTGATGGTGGATCAAAAATGAAGTGTGCAGTCATAAAAAACTCTAATAAAAAAAACATTTAAATAAATTCAAAGGATGGAAAAAATGACGTTGCTCAACCATACATAATTACTGCTGGTCTATAATATTTATCATAGTTATTTAGAAAGTAGCTAATATTATTGTTGTGATGTCATGATGATGTATTGACCACCCATGTATACATTTAGAAGGCTACAAGTTAAATTGATGATGACGGTTATTGCTCAGGGGATAAGGAATAGTGGTTTTATGATCATAAAACAATCCCTCTAATTCTAAATATGAAATCATGTACCAAGTACCAGTACTATTTTGTACAACTGTCAATAAGCAAATGAGTGAAGTCACAATAAATGGAACACTTTCATTTTCTAAACTTCTGCGCTTTGCCATTCAGATATTAAAATGAATATCCTATTTTTGTTTTTAGTCAGAGATAAAACATGGTCTTATCTGTCAGGAAAGTCCTTGTGACCGTGTGCCTAATCCTTGACCCGTCTTGTGGAGGTCAAGGTAGTGCATGTTGTAAGACATGATTATTTCGCTATTGGTTATTTTCCTATGTTTACGCATTAACCAAAATAAACTACATATATTCGTTGTCATTCATTATCACTGTGACACTGTCACATAAATGCATGTGTTAATCGTACATCAGTCCATTGCAGAAAGGAGAGACATCAACTTTAAAAGGATCGTGAGAGATCGTAAGGACCAATGCATAGGAAGCACACTGAACATGGCTAGCCACAATTCACCCTTCCACAATATTAATGATGATTATTAACTCCATTATCACTGTTAGTACAATTAACAGTGACTTCAAACTACACACATATGTGCAATCTTTCACACATATTACGGATGTTAGTTTTAACCATTCAAATACAATTACACATGATAAACCATGTGACAGATTGCAATAACTGCATACTATAGATCCAGACTAGAAGTAGAACACATGTACCAATTCCAAGTAGTACTCTAATCATCAGTCTGTAAAATATAATGTAATATCCAACGATAAGCGACCATTTAAAAACATTTTCATGCTTATTTTTTAAATATTAAATAATGTTTCACTGATTAACTACAGCTATTTCAGAGATCTGGACTGAATTAAGTACAATCGACGACTTCCCGTTCCCAATATTCAACACAGCAGACTTCCTGTTATAAAGTAGTATACTGGCTAATTCTGGGTAGATGAACAGATTGACTCCCTTTAACATATCCAGCAAACTAATTTATCTGTAGTAATAACACGTAGTATAGACTTTTGCTTTTTACTAAATCAGCTTCACCAGCTGATTAAAGTCCCGGTCAGGAGTACGTAGTTCCCATATGCCTTGGTTGTTGCTGCAAGTGATTTTGGTATCCACATTGTGTGACCAAGATGTCAACTGCATCAATGAAGGTACGTTACTAAGATGTCATTTGCCTAGATACGAGAGGTAAAATATCTGCCGGATTTTAATTAAGAAGTTCTAAATATATTCAACAAAAATTAACAATCCAGAACAATGTTCAGTAATCTGTCTACTCGTTGCTCGAGATGCTTCGACTTCACTTCTTGTTCAGGTAATGACTATATGCACAAGTTTGTAAGTTTGCAGAATCGCCATTTGTTCCTGTCCACCATGAAGCCATGGTTCGCACATGTAAGTAAACGACAAGATTGTCATTGTTAAAATATTCAATGCTGGCATCAGTTAAGGGGCTGTCAATGACTAGCCCATTGTTCAAGACACTGTGATGTCAGGATGAGTATAAACAGAAGCACTAATGGCTGGGGAAGTCATGGTAAAGTGCAAATGCTGGCTTTATCTGATGTAACTGGATTGGGTGATGATAATTTTTTATGAACACTGTGTTTGTCAGTGTGCTAGAATCTATACAGCACTTCTTCCTGGTTCCCTTGTACAGGGGTGACGTCTAGCTCTAGTACTGTTCTTCCTCCTGGTTCCCTTGTACAGGGGTGAGGTCTAGCTCCAGTACTGTTCTTCCTCCTGGATCCCTTGTACAGGGGTGAGGCCTAGCTCCTGTACTGTTCTTCCTCCTGGTTCCCTTGTACAGGGGTGAGGTCTAGCTCCTGTACTGTTCTTCCTCCTGGTTCCCTTGTACAGGGGTGAGGTCTAGCTCCGGTACTGTTCTTCCTCCTGGTTCCCTTGTACAGGGGTGAGGTCTAGCTCCAGTACTGTTCTTCCTCCTGGTTCCCTTGTACAGGGGTGAGGTCTAGCTCCGGTACTGTTCTTCCTCCTGGTTCCCTTGTACAAGGATGAGGTCTAGCTCCAGTACTGTTCTTCCTCCTGGTTCCCTTGTACAGGGGTGAGGTCTAGCTCCAGTACTGTTCTTCCTCCTGGTTCCCTTGTACAGGGGTGAGGTCTAGCTCCAGTACTGTTCTTCCTCCTGGTTCCCTTGTACAATGGTGACGTCTAGCTCTAGTACTGTTCTTCCTCCTGGTTCCCTTATACAAGGGTGAGGCCTAGCTCCAGTACTGTTCTTCCTCCTGGTTCCCTTGAACAAGGGTGAGGCCTAGCTCCTGTACTATTCTCCCTCCTGGTTCCCTTGTACAAGGGCGAGGTCTAGCTCCTGTACTGTTCTTCCTCCTGGTTCCCCTATATACGGGTGATGTCTAGCTCCAGTACTGTTCTTCCTCATGGTTCCCTTGTACAGGGGTGAGGTCTAGCTCCGGTACTGTTCTTCCTCCTGGTTCCCTTGTACAGGGGTGAGGTCTAGCTCCAGTACTGTTCTTCCTCCTGGTTCCCTTGGACAGTGGTGAGGTCTAGCTCCTGTACTGTTCTTCCTCCTGGTTCCCTTATATACGGGTGATGTCTAGCTCCAGTACTGTTCTTCCTCATGGTTCCCTTGTACAGGGGTGAGGTCTAGCTCCAGTACTGTTCTTCCTCCTGGTTCCCTTGTACAGGGGTGAGGTCTAGCTCCGGTACTGTTCTTCCTCATGGTTCCCTTGTACAGGGGTGAGGTCTAGCTCCAGTACTGTTCTTCCTCCTGGTTCCCTTGGACAGTGGTGAGGTCTAGCTCCTGTACTGTTCTTCCTCCTGGTTCCCTTATATACGGGTGATGTCTAGCTCCAGTACTGTTCTTCCTCATGGTTCCCTTGTACAGGGGTGAGGTCTAGCTCCAGTACTGTTCTTCCTCCTGGTTCCCTTGTACAGGGGTGAGGTCTAGCTCCGGTACTGTTCTTCCTCATGGTTCCCTTGTACAGGGGTGAGGTCTAGCTCCAGTACTGTTCTTCCTCCTGGTTCCCTTGGACAGTGGTGAGGTCTAGCTCCTGTACTGTTCTTCCTCCTGGTTCCCTTATATACGGGTGATGTCTAGCTCCTGTACTGTTCCTTGTACAAGGGGTGAGGTCTAGCTACTGTACTGTTCTTCCTCCAGGTTCCCTTATATACGGGTGATGTCTAGCTCCTGTACTGTTCCTTGTACAAGGGGTGAGGTCTAGCTACTGTACTGTTCTTCCTCCTGGTTCCCTTATATACGGGTGATGTCTAGCTCCTGTACTGTTCCTTGTACAAGGGGTGAGGTCTTGCTACTGTACTGTTCTTCCTCCAGGTTCCCTTGTACAAGGGGAGAGGTCTAGCTGTTGCTGCCCTGCACTGTCCTTGCTGTTGCTCCCCTCCACTGTCCCTGTTGTTGTTGCCCTGCACTGTCCTTGCTGTTGTTGCCCTGCACTGTCCCTGCTGTTGTTGCCCTGCACTGTCTCTGCTGTTGTTGTCCTCCACTGCTCCCTGTCAGCCTCCATTCACCTTTCATTTTCCTCTGACTTCCTTAAGTCCCCTTTCATGCAACACTTCCCTCTCGATTGAGGTCTTCCCTTTTCTGTGGCCTTAGTGTTCCTCTGCCTCAACTCCCCAGTGCTGGTATGTAATGAAGTACGTTTATATGTACTTTTTACCCTCTACTTCCATATTTTTAGTTACTTTTTATGTTATAACTCCAGGGATGAAGCAGCATTCATTCACTGATTAATTGCTGGGTAATGTTTGACCAGCACTTCATCTTATAGTACCAACTTTATTTAGTAACTACCTGTATACCACTGGCCTTATGACTCCCAGAAGTGTGTAAAACATCCTGCATTTGTCTTGAGTCAATGAGACAGAGTGAGGTGACAGTGGCACAGACTTGCTGTTTGTTGAAAACTACTCTGGCTCATTGAATACGTAACGCACAACGTACGATATGCCATACGAGTGGTTTATGGGTTGTAACGCAGTTTAATTAAGTTTGCATTCTTCTTTCCTGATAATATTGTACTTATTTTTTGATCTGTTGATTATCGTGAATAAATAAAGTTGATTATAATTATTATTACATAGTAGTGGTATCAGTATTTACCTAATAAAACTTGCGTACATGTCCGTAATATGGATAACGGACACATACTGGAATAGTCTGACAGCCTG
The DNA here is from genome assembly GCA_020002185.1 of Paraescarpia echinospica. Taxonomy (NCBI): domain Eukaryota; kingdom Metazoa; phylum Annelida; class Polychaeta; order Sabellida; family Siboglinidae; genus Paraescarpia; species Paraescarpia echinospica. The sequence goes on along the minus strand of CM034535.1, from coordinate 50,192,614 downwards.
ATATTTTTTTTACTTTTTTACTTAAGTACTTTTCTATACAAGTACTTTTTTACTTTAACTTTTAAAGTACTTTTTTACTTTAAATTTTAAAGGAATACTTTTACTTAAGTACTGTTTTGGGAGATACTTTTACTTGTACTTAGTTACTTTATTAGAGTACTTGTACCAGCACTGCTGCTCCCCTTAATAGTCTTCCTGTCCCCACTCTCGTCACATCATCTGGCCCTTTACTAATAGTAATATCCCTATTTGACACTGTACTACATACCAAGCTCTTCCACCAACATTCCTTCTCCCTCTAGACACCCTCTTTGGTCCTGTCATTCTCCGGGCCCAATTATTCTCACAAACATGTAACTTCTGTTATCATTTCTCTGTTCTGTTGTAGTTAATTAAGTATGCATGTATACACACGTATATATACATATATATCAATGAAGGTAAGTTTACAGCAAAGTATCTAGGACTTAGGACAGCTCAAAGCATTTAATACACTTTACTCCCTGTTCACTCGAACACCATCTCTATTTCCCTGGGAAGCATTCAGCCCGCTGCAATTAATGCATGACACAAATAGCCATCACTGTCTATAGCCACTAGCCAGGTACTCATTCTTACAGCTGAGTGAACTGGAGCAACGTAGAGTGAACGAACTTGCCCAAGGCTCGAAACGACAGCACAGGATTCGAACCCGGGTTCTCTCGATTGAGAGTCCGATGCTCAAGCCACTGCGTTCCACACAAATATATTTGAGAACATCTGACACTTTGTCTCCAGAGCTCCCTAAATTACCTGTCTTCTCCCACTATATAAGAACTTACTTTTTTACTTTTACATATATTCCCAAGACTCAAACAAAAACAAATATGGTGCAATGCTCAATGACTACAGTCTGTGCAGCATTTAGGGCAGTGAACACCCTCAATGACTACAGTCTGTGCAGCGTTTAGGGCAGTGAACACCCTCAATGACTACAGTCAGTGCAGCGTTTAGGGTAGTGAACACCCTCAGTGACTACACTCTGTGCAGCGTTTAGGGCAGTGAACACCCTCAATGACTACAGTCAGTGCAGCGTTTAGGGCAGTGAACACCCTCAATGACTACAGTCAGTGCAGCGTTTAGGGTAGTGAACACCCTCAGTGACTACAGTCAGTGCAGCGTTTAGGGCAGTGAACACCCTCAATGACGACAGTCAGTGCAGCGTTTAGGGCAGTGAACACCCTCAGTGACTACAGTCAGTGCAGCGTTTAGGGCAGTGAACACCCTCAGTGACTACAGTCAGTGCAGCGTTTAGGGCAGTGAACACCCTCAATGACTACAGTCAGTGCAGCGTTTAGGGCAGTGAACACCTTCAATGACTACAGTCAGTGCAGCGTTTAGGGCAGTGAACACCCTCAATGACTACAGTCAGTGCAGCGTTTAGGGCAGTGAACACCCTCAATGACTACAGTCAGTGCAGCGTTTAGGGCAGTGAACACCCTCAATGATTACAGTCACTGCAGCGTTTAGGGTAGTGAACACCCTCAGTGACTACAGTCTGTGCAGCGTTTAGGGCAGTGAACACCCTCAGTGACTACAGTCTGTGCAGCGTTTAGGGCAGTGAACACCCTCAGTGACTACAGTCAGTGCAGTGTTTAGGGCAGTGAACACCCTCAATGACTACAGTCAGTGCAGCGTTTAGGGCAGTGAACACCCTCAATGACTACAGTCAGTGCAGCGTTTAGGGCAGTGAACACCCTCAGTGACTACAGTCAGTGCAGCGTTTAGGGCAGTGAACACCCTCAGTGACTACAGTCAGTGCAGCGTTTAGGGCAGTGAACACCCTCAATGACTACATTCAGTGCAGCGTTTAGGGCAGTGAACACCCTCAATGACTACAGTCAGTGCAGCTTTTAGGGCAGTGAACACCCTCAATGACTACAGTCAGTGCAGCGTTTAGGGCAATGAACACCCTCAATGACTACAGTCAGTGCAGCGTTTAGGGCAGTGAACACCCTCAGTGACTACAGTCAGTGCAGCGTTTAGGGCAGTGAACACCCTCAGTGACTACAGTCAGTGCAGCGTTTAGGGCAGTGAACACCCTCAGTGACTACAGTCAGTGCAGCGTTTAGGGCAGTGAACACCCTCAATGACTACAGTCAGTGCAGCGTTTAGGGCAGTGAACACCCTCAATGACTACAGTCAGTGCAGCGTTTAGGGCAGTGACCACCCTCAATGACTACAGTCAGTGCAGCGTTTAGGGCAGTGAACACCCTCAATGACTACAGTCAGTGCAGCGTTTAGGGCAGTGACCACCCTCAATGACTACAGTCAGTGCAGCGTTTAGGGCAGTGAACACCCTCAATGACTAGTCTGTGCAGCGTTTAGGGCAGTGAACACCCTCAATGACTACAGTCAGTGCAGCGTTTAGGGCAGTGAACACCCTCAATGACTACAGTCTGTGCAGCGTTTAGGGCAGTGAACACCCTCAGTGACTACAGTCTGTGCAGCGTTTAGGGCAGTGAACACCCTCATTGACTACAGTCTGTGCAGCGTTTAGGGCAGTGAACACCCTCAATGACTACAGTCTGTGCAACGTTTAGGGCAGTGAACACCCTCAATGACTACAGTCTGTGCAGCGTTTAGGGCAGTGAACACCCTCAATGTCTACAGTCAGTGCAGCGTTTAGGGCAGTGAACACCCTCAGTGACTACAGTCAGTGCAGCGTTTAGGGCAGTGAACACCCTCAGTGACAACAGTCAGTGCAGCGTTTAGGGCAGTGAACACCCTCAATGACTACAGTCTGTGCAGCGTTTAGGGCAGTGAACACCCTCAGTGACAACAGTCAGTGCAGCGTTTAGGGCAGTGAACACCCTCAATGACTACAGTCTGTGCAGCGTTTAGGGCAGTGAACACCCTCAATGTCTACAGTCAGTGCAGCGTTTAGGGCAGTGAACACCCTCAATGACTACAGTCAGTCCAGCGTTTAGGGCAGTGAACACCCTCAGTGACTACAGTCAGTGCAGCGTTTAGGGCAGTGAACACCCTCAGTGACTACAGTCTGTGCAGCGTTTAGGGCAGTGAACACCCTCAGTGACTACAGTCAGTGCAGCGTTTAGGGCAGTGAACACCCTCAATGACTACAGTCAGTGCAGCGTTTAGGGCAGTGAACACCCTCAATGACTACAGTCAGTGCAGCGTTTAGGGCAGTGAACACCCTCAATGACTACAGTCAGTGCAGCGTTTAGGGCAGTGAACATCCTCAGTGACTAGTCAGTGCAGCGTTTAGGGCAGTGAACACCCTCAATGACTACAGTCAGTGCAGCGTTTAGGGCAGTGAACACTCTCAGTTAAAGTATAGAAAGGCGATAATGATCTGAAAATGGCAGACTAGTTGAATGGGACAGAGATCTTCAGCCCATTAAACTTGAGTCCCTACAACATATATTATATTATAGTCAGTCAAAAGAACATTGCCTTGTTGGACACAACTAGGAACTAGACCATTATCTGTTCACGAATATAGGTTGTTGTTCAGTGCATTTGTGAAGAAAACTTTCAGTACAGATCTACCGGTATGCCCAAACAAAGTTAATCAAAGTCAGGGCTTTTCATGGGATCATCTGACGAACATACCATTAATGCCAAATTAAACAGATCTATATAAATATATAACTAAAGGTAAGTTCTTATATAGCGCAGTATCCAGTCCTCAAGACTGCCCAAAGCACCTTACACTTTACTCCCTGGCAGATCTGTTCAATTGAACACCATGTCAACTTCTCTGGAAAGCATCCAGCCACACGGCAATTAATGTGAAGTAAAGGTAATTAGTGTGAAGACTATTCGTACACAAATATCCACCACTGTCTATAGCCAGGTACTCATTCATACAGCTGAGTGAACTGGAGCAACGTAGAGTGAACAAACTTGCCCAAAGTTTGATACCGCAGCATGAAATTCGAACCAAGGTTCTCTCGGCTGAGAATCTGAAGCTCTAGCATTGCACCACACATCACTGCACATTAATAAATGACAAAAGGATATTTTCTAATATTTCTCATTAAAATTTAAACGCAGTTGCACTGTCAAGGTGTCAGAACTACGAAACGTGGATTATCTCAGTTTGAGCCAGTGTAACCTAGGCTGCTGTTACTCCTTCGCGTTTTGTGTTCGAAACCGGAATATATGTACACTTATGTGTGTTCTAATGACGTGACAACTACATTTAATTAGCAACATGGGCACTTGTGTAGAATCCGGACCCACCTCGATTTTGCCGTTATAACTTGAGTTTTGTCTAACTTTGATACCTCAGTGCGTTAGTTCCATTACTCAACATTATCCCAGGCATATTTACGTTTAAGAATATTGTGTGTTAGCGCACTTTTGAGGCATAAATAACACCCCGGTTTGTATGAACATACGCCGATACATCGCTCATTTTACGAGCGCGAAGCGGTAACGCACGACCGCAGCGGTGCAGACTAGTGCAAACCGGGTCACTATATGGGCTTCAAATATGAGCTAAGACACAATATTTTTGTAATATAAATATGTCTGGAATGATGTTGAATGGTGGAACTAATGCTCTGATGTATCAAAGTTAGGCAAAACTCAAGTTATAACAGTGAAATCGAGGTGGGTCTGGATTCTACACAAGTGCTGCAACATGTCTTCCATGCACTTAGCGGACTGCCAGACAACAATCGTGAAACATGTTATGTTAATGCCTTCTGTGCGTGTCCCAGTTTACGTCGGTTGACACGAGGTAGCACGGGCGCCATGACACTTCGCGACGAATTGCCTTGCACGTTTTTAAAATCCTGCGTCAGTAATCCACAAAAATAAATTAACATTGTTGCATATTAAACATTTGTTTCAAAATATCTCCAGTTAAGGCATTATCGATGAAACAGGCAGTGCTTTTGCTCTTTTTTGCGATCACGGAAGATCTTTTTGAAAACGCAAATACCGCGATTTCGTCGGTTTTTTGCGATCGCGGAATGTCCGTTTGAAAAGGCTAATTCCGTTTCAAAATGCTGATTCCACGAATGTTTCCCGTTTTCCGCAATCGCAGAAAATCAGTGTCCCTACATGTCTTTAAAATAACTGACAGGCTTAACGACCTAATAATTCTTTGAGCAATGCCATATTGTTTTGAATGGTCAAAATTTATATACGTATACATTTTGCAATAAAACAATTTAATAATAATTAGATTATAACTACAACAAGTCAATTGTCAATTAAATTAAGCAGACATATATATACATGTACAATGGAAACAGTTAATAGATTATTCTAAACATGATGAATGCAAGAAGTGTAACTACCATCTGAGACGTATTAGCTCCATCAGGGCCTATATCACAAAGCCTGTCTGCCATTCATTGGTCATTGCGCTGGTTGTTTCAAGCTTAGATTACTGCAACGATCTGCTGCTGGACCTAACCGAATTTCACTTAGCACGTCTCCAGAAGATACACAATAGGGCAGCCCGCCTAGTTGTCCTCAAACCTATATCTTCACACATCACGCCAGTACTGGCGCTTCTGCACTGGTTGCCAGTCAGACAACGCATTGTGTTTAAAGTACTTGTGTATATTTACAAGGTGCTCCATGGTTTGGCACCGAAGTACCTTGCACATCTACTACATCCACGAACTCGCAACCCTCGTCTTCGGCAGCTTCATGACCATCTTCAGCTTGCAGTTCCACGAGCATCAAAATCCATCGGCAAGTGAGCGTTTGGCATAACTGGTCCGGCCAAATGAAACGAACTGCCACTGACTCTACGAGATGCTCCGTCTGTGTTTTTTATTTAAACGTCACCTGAAGACATATTTATTTAAACAAACTTATGGTGGACAATAGCAAGATTTATTTACAGGACGTTTTAGTGACTCTTGTTAATTTATTAATCTATTTTTTATTTTGTAAATTAATTAATTTATAACTAATTTATATATTATTTTAATTGTTTTTATAATGTTTCTATATTGTGAGCGTATTGATTAACTATTAGTTAGAGATCGCGCGGTAAAAGAACCTTTATTATTATAATGCAATTACCAGGGATTAGAAGGATTTTCATATTATAGGTACTTATAATGGTGTTCAAATTGTTTACAAGAATATATTAAATAATACTAATATACATAGCTAACGAGAATCAATTAAATGTGATGTATTGGCACTATAGCGTGTAATTTGTGTGGCCGATGTGCCACAACTGATGTTAATTTCTATAGTTGATGAATAATTTAATAAGAAATTGTACAGGGCAGGTATCAACGAATCAACTACTGGTCAGTCACATCGTAGCGTATGTAGACTGCTCATGGCTTTTTATTTTGGGGAGCCCTTTCATAGCAAAATTTGGGGATTCTAAACATCAGTCAGTATCTAAATAAACACTGCATTCCTTTGATGTACATCCGTAATTTTGTTGTAAAGTTGATAATAATAATAATGAGCTAGAAGCATTTTACATTAATTTAGTATTCCCAGCAGATCTATTAACTTTACACATGTGAAAGCAGGAGGGTCGCTGTATTAGCGGCAGTGTAAAAACATCCTGTAACTGCCAGTGAGGTTGAGAGCTACAACCGAGTATTACATCTCAGACTCCATATTTTTCCACAGAGTAGAATCCAGGTTAAGGTCGCAATCCTTTATAGCACTCTTTCTAATTTTGCGTAATCTGCTGCAAACCAAACCACACTAAACACCCTGTGAATAACATTACAACCAGGCATGGCTTCTATTACTGAAATTTTACAAATTGGTGATCTAGAAATATTATATTAATCTAGATCCATTACTAAATATGATCAAATTCTGTATTACTGTTACTTGGGCATTACTAAATAAATTGCTGAATGTCAATTGTTCTTATGAGTAAGTTGTTTGTGTTAATAAACAAAACGTTCTTAACCTTTTATTTAGTCCAGTCCACAAAATGTTAAATGATATTAGAACTTGTACAGCTACATTTCTATTTGGTCAACCCTTTATAACACCGATAACATATAAAGAAAATAAGAAAGGATTGTACAGAAAATAAACATTATCTATTAATTTAAGATCTGTTAAATTATCACCTTGAAATATTGGTGATTGAGTCATGGACCTCATATAGTGATATACCAAAGAAGACTCCTGACAATAGGTGGGCGATATTGACTGATATTTCATACACCTGACAGTGACACATCTACCGGTGCATTCCGACAGTGAAACAATCCTGCCGATATACCCATTGAAGTTGAACTAGACACACGTTGAACTATCACTATGCAGGTGAGGCGAGTTTTTGACAGGTGCCTTGTGTAATGTAACATAGTTACACATAATAAACATAGTAGTCGTAACGGGGATTATGCGGCCACAATTATTCACGAAGGTGAGAAGTGCAAGAGGTGACAACGAGAGTATCACTCGGGGCCTGAGCACGCGTTCAGTCAAGCGAAACAACGGTGTCACACACGCCTGACGCAGTAGTGGTTACTGTCTGTACAGACATGAGCAGGGTCGGCTAATTCAGTAATTGCATCTGGACAGTGAATAGGTGCTTTACCTTGAATTTTGGTTGGTCGTACATGTACGTCATTTCGCAGCCGTTCGATTCAAAATTCGTCATAAAATCGTACAATCCGACGGATAAAGCGCCGACGATAACAGTAAAAAAAATTGCTTTCAGGCGCACCGAGGTCATGATTCTTCGTTGAACACGTTAACGGTAGAACTAAATTAAGAGAAGCGCTAATACAGCTACGTCCGATCACGTGACGTCCAACCGGTTAAAGCAGAAATTAGGCACAAGAGGACGCCACACTACATCTAAGCAGAGAATGGTGCTGCCATATCGCGGCTACATTTCGCCATTTCATTTTTGACCAGATTAGATCGTCTGATTTGTAGACACGAACCATATTTTTTATTTAATTATGGAAGTTATTACATAGACGTCGGAAGGTGATGACCATTGGGGTAGGCTGAAACTCACTATACACCCCAATGGTGCTTGTGTACATGTATAGCAATACATTATAGTAAAATATATTATGCAAGATCTGTCAAGATCAGTAAACGCAAGTTATTTTTTTCAAAAAAAAAACTTTTCAACCGCTTAAGTACAATTGACATTTAGTGAATATTTTATAGTTTCAGCTGTTACAACCCAGATAGCATGCACACGTTAATATAACGTTAATGTAGCGTGTGCAGAAACGTTTGTTTAAAGTTTAATGCAAACGTTAATTTTGCGTTATTTTGCTCATTTTTTAAATGTTAATCTAACGTTTAAATTCTAACCAAAACGAAACGTTAAACTAACGTTAATGTAACCGTTGCAGAAACGTTAATTTAACGTTTAATGCAAACGTTAGTTTAATGTTATTTTGTTCGTTTCTTTAACGTTAATCTAACAAACATGTAACGTTAAACTAACGTTAATGTAACCGTTGCAGAAACATTAGTTTAACGTTGAATGGGAACGTTCGTTTACCGTTATTTTGCTCGTTTCTTTAACGTTAATCTGACGTTTAATTTCTAAAGAAAATGTAACGTTAAACTGACATTAATGTAAATGTTACAGAAACGTTAGCTTAACGTTCATTTAACGTTTAATTTCTAACCAGAATGTAACAGTAAACTAACGTTTTTGTAGCATTAGCAGAAACGTTAGTTTAACGTTATTTCAGTCGTTTGCTTAACGTTTACCTAACGTTTAATTTCTAACGAAAATGTAACGTTGAACTGACATTAATGTATAACCTACTTTCTAACCATAATTTTGCGCAATTCAACCCCTTTCCTATAGCACCTGCGCATTTGATATATTGTGAAATATGCCCATTCTTAGTATACGTGCATACAAGTAAAGAGTATTTTAAGTGTGACGTTTTATGATATACCTACTGAACGGGCTGACTATGAATCGTGGCTAGTTTTGCATAGTAACAAGACAACTGTATTTTTGTGTAAAAGCTTTATATAAAGCTGACTTTATTATGAGGGGACTAACCACACATGGGTGGGAGAACCACCAAATAGAAATAATAAAAAATGTAGTATTGAATAAAGAAACTAGTCCTATATATAGTTTCCGTGTGTGGCCTTCACGGCACAGCTGTTACTGCGGTTCGCTTCCTCTCTTCTCTCTCCTTCCGGCCGACGTCCCTCTCCGTAGCAAACTTTAACCACATCTTCACCTCCTGCTCCACCTCTTCGTCTGTTGCCTTGGTATTCAAGACGTTTTTGCGTACACCGCTTAAATAAAATTGACATTTAGTGAATATTTTATAGTTTCAGCTGTTACAATTAATTGACTTGATTCTGTCATAGTTATGGTATTCACAGTAAGTACAGTGCAGACACCTATTGATTAATTATGTACTTAGATAGCATACCTACCGTGAGCTAGTGACGTCTGGTGGCTACTCCGTGAACCGTATTATATTATTAGCCAATCAGAGGGCTTGAATAAAGTGTATCGGGCTATGTGTCAAAATGGATACCCATTGTGTCGCAAAACTCTTTTACTTGAAAATTGTGTATACCTTACCTTAGGATACCTTAGGACTGTTCTGATCGCAGGATCCTCTCAGTTCCTCAATGATCAGATCTTCTTCTTCGGGGTCTAGTATTAAGAGTTTATGTTTTCCGGTTCCAGTGTTTAATGCTAGTGGGGCTTCATAGTCGTATAATATCTTCTGGGTTGACCAGAATTTATCAAGGCGGTTTTTAAATGAATTTATTGATTTTGCTTGTATTACTGAATCAGGTAAACTGTTCCATGGTTCAACCACTCTAAGCGGGAATGCATTTTTTCTTATGTTTAGTTTTGCTCTTTGGTTGAACAGTTTAAGGGAGTGTCCTCTGTTACTGGATCGTGATGCCACATCCTCCCATTTAGGAAGGTTTGGTGCAGATTTGTTGCCATACATGTTATGCATTATTTTATACACTTCAATCATATCTCCTCTTAATCTACGATATGTTAATGTGGGTAACTTAAGTAATTTTAGTCTTTCAATGTATGATAAGTCCCTCATACCAGGTAGCTCTTTTGTGGCTCTTCTCTGGACATTTTCTATGGCTATTTTATGTTTCGTCTTAAATGGATACCATACTGCTATTGCATAATCTAGGTGGGATCTAACCATAGTCTTGTATAGTGGCAAGAAAGTGTATGCATCTAAGAATTGAAAAGTTCTTCTGATTACTTTTGTCATTTTGGTTGCTTTATTAACCACTTGGTTGATGTGATCATCAAAAGAAAGTTTTGAATAAATAATTACTCCTAAATCTTTTTGTTTATCTGTGGTGACAAGAGCATGTTTGACATTATTTGTTGCCATAAAATATTTACTTTCACCGATATTATTTTTCCCAATTTCCATGTGTACACATGTATCGGGATGGAATTTTAACAACCACTTGTCGCTCCATTGTTCTAGTATGCTTAACTCACGTTGAAGTACATCCTGATCATCTGTACGTGTTATTGTTCTAAATATCTTTATGTCATCGGCAAATAGAAATGTATTTGAATTTGTTAGATCTGGGAGGTCATTAATATATAAAACAAAAAGTAAGGGTCCTAGAACGGAACCCTGGGGTATCTCTGATATTACCTCTTTCCAGGTAGACTCATCTCCATTTACTGAAACTTTTTGTTTTCTACCTGTGATGAATGATTCTATCCAGTTAATCAGTTCTTCTGAAATGTTGAAGCTTTTTAATTTGCTAATTAATCTTTTGTGTGGCACGGTGTCAAAGGCTTTTTGGAAATCCATATATATAACATCAGTGTGGTTGCCCTTATCCATTTCTTTAGTCCAGTCATCTATTATTTTGATTAGTTGTAGAACTGTTGATCGGCCAGATATAAATCCATATTGTTTTTGACTAAATAGATTATTTACTTTCGTGTAGTTTGTAATGTGATTTCTAATAATTTTTTCCATACATGTACAAACTATGCTTGTTAAACTTATTGGGCGGTAGTTACTAGCTAGTTTCTTATTTCCTTTTTTTATAAATTGCTGATATTTTAGCCTCTTTCCAGTCATTGGGAATGCAGGAAGTTTTAATGGACGTTTCAAAAATTAGTTTTAAGGGTTGACAAATACTTGCAGACAACTCATTTAGTAGCCTGGCACCTATTCCATCTGGGCCAGGCGATTTGCTTATATTAAGTTGTTTTAATGTCAGTAGTATTATATTTTCAGTTAGTTTTAATTTGTCCATCGCATGTTTATTGTTTACTTTAGGTATGGTTGGTATAGGCCCTGACTGTTCTTTGGTGAATACACTGAAGAAATAGTCAGCAAGTATATTTGCTTTTTCTTCATCTTCATTTGTTGTTTGAGATTTTAGGTTGGTGGGGTCTATGTTCAGTTCCCCAATTCTTTGTTTGATTGTAGTTTTTGATTTATAATATTTCCAAAAGACTTTGGGGTTTTTCTTGGTCTGGGATGCTAGATTTCGTTCAAATTCCTTTCGGAGCTTTCTGGTTAGAGCTCGGATTTTATTTCTGCTTTTATAATACTCTAGATATTTTGTTCCATCCCTTGTTTCCATGTATCTTGTCCATAATCTATTTTTACGTCTAATTAGTTTTCTTGTATTAGCATCCAGGGGGAAGTTTCCCTTTCTATTATTTGGAACTATTTTTTGAGGTACATATTTATCTTCTAAAGAGTTTAGTACTGTTTTGAAGATTTCCCATTGATCGATAACATTATCCTTACAGTCTAAATTTTTCTTCCCAGTTAATATTTGAACATTCTATTCTCATTGCATCATAGTTTGCCACATTATACAGCTTCCTTTTTTTAGTATAATTATTTGTCATAAAGTTGCACACTATACTGAATTTGAGTACACAATGGTCACTTTTGCCCACTTTAATTCTCCTACATTATCTTCGTCATTAGATAGAATCAGATCTAACAGGTTTGTGTTAGTTGTGCCTCTTCCTCTGGTGGGGTTTGACACGTGTTGAACCATGAAGGTGTCTCTAAGGCATTCGACAAATTTAAAGTTTAAATTGTTGGGGTTATTTGATTTGGTCGTCCAATGATTCCAATTTATCTCGGGGAGGTTGAAATCTCCAGTAATTACGAAGTGAGAGTATTTATGTTGTGATATTGATCTGATCATATTTAGAAGTTCTACATTATTTTCTTCAGATCCCCCATCACTTCTGTATATGCATCCAAAAAGAAGTTTTTTTTCTTCTTTAATTTGATTTCTATAAATAAGCATTCTTTGAAAGTTGTGACTAGGTTTATATACTCTGCATGCAGGGAATTTAGCACATATATTATAATACCTCTTCCTTCAGTATTTTCTAATTTTTTTGAGAATAACATGTAACCTTCTAAGGAAAATTCTGGTGTTGTTACAGAACATTTAGGGTTTTTGGGTTTTACTTCATTAATTGCTATTATGTGAGGTTTTAGTTCTTTGATTCTTTGTTCAAATTCATTTTGTTTGTTCCTTAATTGGTCAGCATTGGTGTAAAAACACTGAATGCTGCCTATATCATTAAGATTATATTTGTATACTCTGGCGGAAGTATACTAGCCGCGCAGACAAAAACAGGTAGTGATGCGGCCGAACTTCTTTCTGGTGTAACTTCTTGGTGCCGCCTCTATTTTAATTCTTGTTGTCATTGAACGTTCGAGTGAATTAACATCACATTAAATGGAATTGTTGATTTGCGCATTTGTGAAGTACACGTCACTTGAGTTCCCGTCAACTTCAAGGCCCTCGGGGCCGTATAATTCGCGGAAATCGTACAATAATTGTTGTGCGCCAACGCAGTTATTGCCGGTAGGTACTGACCGAAGCCTGCACGCAAAGGCGAAGACCGTTTAATCAGGGTTACAATTACAAAGTTATGGAACAATTTCGATCAGGGTTGGCAGGTTTCTGTCAGGACGGTTTCTACCGCGGTTTAATTAAACTGTGGTGTCTACCGTCTTGTCAGAAATACCTTTCTGACATTAAAATGTCAGAAACTCCATTTTTGATACATTTTCTTTTGTAAGAGTATTGTCTAAGACTGAGCTTAGACTTAGTTCGGGGTTTAACCCAGTTTTGCTTGTTTAACCTAGGACTGGGTTAAACTAGGCTTTACTCTATTTGAGAACTCAGGATGATATTAGGGGATATTCTCGATATTAATACAGTTGGTACGTGGATTGATGGTGGTTTAAACTTTAATAGTGGTGTCATATTATTGATGTCATTAAAATTGCTCTTTAAATAAGTGCCAATTTGTTTAGCTATCACTGTAAGTTAACCAGACTTTTCTGCACATGACCGATACAAAGGTTTCCCTTCAGTCTCAGATGGTAGTATTTTTTCCAGCCAGAATCTCTAAGTTAATACGAAGTTAATATCCTCCCTATTTGTAGTTCGAGCAAAACCCAACATCCGGGTCCCTAAGCCTCCGGCTGACATTAATTTTTATGGGTGAGCGCAACAGTCGTAAATGTAAACACTGGTTGTGGGTATGGCTTGTCATCCCAAATCAAGAAAAGTTAAACAAAAGTACATCGAGTCATTGTCGGGGGATATAAAAACACGGTATTTGCACAAGATAGCACTTGTAGGTAAGGAGGAAGAGATACGTACAAAATTGCGAAGAAAGACTGGAGCATGACTTGTACTTCACTACTTGTTACCAGTTCTGACCATAATCCTTTTATGTGTGCCAAGAAGTCCATAATAAAAGGCACTGTTATTAGTGAGTCATAGCCCTAACATGCATACGTTGCTCTCACAATGAACAGTGCCATTAATTTCTTAACCCGGGGGAGGCAGGTTAAACTTGTCAATATGCTTGATGGAGGTGTAAAGTGATTGGCCCAATGGTTTCTACTCAGCTGCCACATGTTGTAGCATCTTCACATAGATATACACTGTTACATGTGAAAGAAGTACAACTTCATTACCACATTTTTTTAGACATAGAATAGTTCTTTCTAGTTCTAGTTCTTCTAGTTCTAGTTGTTTCCAGCACTCGGCAACGTTGTATTAACTGACTAGTCTGTATATATTGTGGTTATATGTTATGATCTTATGAGGTCTCATTCAACTAGTCAACCTTTTTCAGAACATTATCGCCAAGCCGACCTTTCTATGCTGGCACTGAGGGTGGTCACTGCCAGGGTGCTTGTCGTCCTCAGTGGTTCTTTTACGTCTCAAATTGAGAATAGTAACTTTAATAGTGCTAGTAGCACTAACATCTTAGTTTGCACCATGTTTAAGGGTGGCAGACCAGCTAAGGCTGTGTGGGAACAGTTTGTTAAAGTAGAAAGTAATGGAAAAACAGTTGCTAGATGCAAGCTCTGTTGTCACCATATGTCATCCAAGTGTTTCCAGTCATTGCTTCATCGCTTATGCAATTAGCAAAATCATAAATTTATATGTATTAGATTCTGACAGTTTCTGACGTCAGAAATCTGTCAGAAACCAGTCTATGACAGTTTCTGACATTGTCTCGTCAGAAATACCTTCCTGACTGTCAGAAACCCAACCCTGATTTAGATGAGCCGCCTTCACAGGAAGTCGTAGGGCATTTACAGAGACATGTAGATCTGACCACCAAGGCCACCGCCTGCGGTCAGGAACAACCTAAGTAAACCTAAGTAAGTCATCCTTCAGGATGTTGTGCCAGGAACAGACTAAAACACCCCACCTTCCCCTCTTTCCTTATCTTATCTCAGATACTGTGGTAAAGTAAAGTTTTAAACCCAAAAGGCAAAGCTGGGCAATAATATCGGCTTTGGCTAGAGATAAGTTCCTATTCAAAATTTTATGTGAATTATTAAATAAAAACTCTGTGACATGTTACGCTTTTAAGACAGTTGGTGGTCGTCCAGTTATGCCTTGTATTTGTGAAGCAGGTTCAATTCCTGCTGATGTTTTCATACTCAAAACATTAACTGGTTGTTTCACATATTAGCTAGGCCTAACCCCTACCCGAGTTACTACCCAAACGAGTAGTAACTAACAAAGTACTCATTTTGTTCGCATGACAGAAATTGCATTACAGTTTTGACAATTTCAGAAACTATATTTTGCTACATACTCTATAATAATGCAACTACAAATTCTGTGAAGATTAAGAACCTATTCTGTTGGCTTCAAAATATTTCATTTTGCATATATCCAAATGTTTGGATATGCAAAATGAATAGTTTGAATTGAATAAAAACTACCCTGAAGATTGTTCAGTAATCTATTCTATTGGCATAGTTTATGACATTATAGCAACACATATTTTGATTTAATTTCACTTTGTACGGTTTTAATTGCAGTTTCATGGAACAGGTGCTTGCAAGAGCACTGCCATTGCTGTTTTAAATGGGATTTAATTTTTAATATAACAACTTTGTGTTAGCTGAGGTGGAGCCAACAGTTGTGCGATGCAGTACTTTTATATGTGGCAATGAATAATCTGGTGGCTATATGGAACGACATCCGTCATCTCCATCGTACGTTAGATCAACATCACCAACTGATTTAAAAAGCCCTGGAGACGTGCCCTAGAGTGCCCATCGTAGTGCCTGGTGTACTCTTGCATCATGATGAGTGAGTATGAGTTCTAGAAAATATAGTAATAATAACACTTAAATTACCCAAATTACAAGATGTCACATGTACAAAAATCAGTACAAACTGAAATTGATGGTCTTTCTGTAGATAATTATTTATTTAAGGAAGGACATTTTCTGAATGCTGATGTTTTGTTGTGATGCATAAATGCACTCCATGGTTGCCTGATATAATTATTGTCAATAACATTGTTCATTCCAGCACCACTCTGCGAGCCCTGTGCATCAGACGAGGACTCAACTTGAGGCGCCATGACAGAGAACAGTTCCATATACCGGGGTAGTCCTCCTATCCACTGTCCCTTCTCCACCAGGCATGTCTTCATTTCACTTGTTAATTAGGTAATTTGAAAGTCAATGGAACCATTACTTTGTAACAGTTGATCATACTTGTGATAATCAGAAAGCTGTACATCTGTACAATTCAGCATCGAACATAGATCTTAACAGATGTTCATATGTTTAATGGTAATGCATGTTTAGTGCTGGTACTGAATGTGTAAATTATAACAATTATTGTATATTATTTCATTGATGACTTGTATCATGAGTACAAATTAATATGATACCTACGGTTGTAATCAGTAATTTTACCAACACCGAATGTACAAGTTTGTTAATTTGTGTGAGGATAATAAAATTGTGACTTTACTTAGTTAATTGAAATTTAATGACATTTTTTTAATTAGCTTCCCGTGCTTGTTTTGCACCAGTGTCAGCAAGTCGGAGGATGTCATCTTGGACCATTTTCTGACAGAACATTGCGACAAGTGCAGAAGTGCAAACACGACTGGTGACGATGGTGATCACTCATCTTCATCATTGCAGTCACCGGACCCAGCCTTGGAGACTCCAGTGACTGACATGATGGATGCCAGTGTGACATGCGGAGGTCCAAATCGTCCAAAGGTAAGTAAGCAAGGTAAGTCTGTGTCACACTGTACAGTAACTAGGAAGGCATCATATCAGTCCACATTTCCAGCAGTAGTTAGCTAATTATCCATTACAGACATGTTTATTTGTCTGTGGCGTTTCAGTAATTGTAGATGCCACAATAGCAGGTTTCTATGGTCTTGCTAGTCTTAATTTACAACTTCCATCATATGTGAAACATATCATTTTATTCAAATTACGTGAGACAGGTGATCATGCAGTGGATTATTACAGGCACAATCAATGTTAATATGCTATTACAGAAAAAAATTACCCTTCCAAGCAGTAATCATCACAGTGTGAGTACTAGTTCCAATAAGAATAGCAATAAACAAAAGTCTATGCCTAAGCAAGCTACTAACATTAGCCATCTTACTCCAAGTAATACCAGTGCCAATTATATTCATAACAGAGGGCAAACAATTTGAACCATACATTCTTCCTTTTAAAATTATGAGGAGTACTGAAACACCACTCTTTCTTGATTATGAAAACATAGCCACTCATGTAATTAATAAGCCTGTGGTTTTTGGTGCCGGAACAAGATAGGTGAAATCCACTCTTGTTAACAAATAATATAACAGAAAATCAGTTCAGGTTGATTGTGCAAGGTGAAAATGCGCATCATTTAAACAAATCTGTAGCATGACAAGTTCGAACATTCATTGATAGAACTGTCCCCAGACATGCACATGACACAGTGCATGGTGCTACTAATTTAGCCAAATTTCCAAATCAGGTAAACACTTCCAGGGGTAACTTAATAAATTGTATCACAAAAAGCATAGATCTGGTTCAGGCTGGAAAGGTCATCCTCATTCCAAATTGGGAACAGCATGGGTGGGCATTTGTTGCATCAGAAGACGAGAAACCATTTGCCAATGAACATTCGTATTCATAAAATGCAGCTAGTGAAAATGTACTTACACAGTTGAACACACAGGCTGCTAAGGTATTCCATGATGTCGTTGCCCAGTACCTTCCTGTTCCGGCACCAGATGATGGCATTTACATTGTAATATATTCCTTACGATATGATATGCACTTGCTTAGATTTCATTCACACATGACAGCCTTATTTCTGTGAACATTTGCATGCAGTGCTAATGACTACAAACCGTTGCCTTGACTAATTAAAATTGTTAGAGTTGTATTTCGCTACTGTACCCAAAATTCCTCCTGGTCTATTTATACTCTTCCCCATTAGGAGTAATTTTTTCAGGGGTGTACAGTCCTTACTGCAAAGGTCTCACAAGGCAACTTCATCAGAACAACAGCAGGCTGAAAAGGGACACTTACTTAAACTGCTTCATGATCCTAATAAACCTGCAGCATAAACTCTCCTTCCTGGTCATTCATCAAGAAGTATTCCTCATAAGTCAGGTTTCAGATGGAAGGGGGGTCCCACAGTTCTAAGAAAAAGTGATTATAAGTTTAAATTTCCTGTATTTAATATGTGTTACCCCTACCAGCCTCAGGTGAAAAATCCACACAATGCTAGAGAAACATGGGGTAGGAGAAAAAGATGTATACAAAAAATATGTGGATTGACAATAAGTGAGTTAGCTTCAGAAAATGCTGAAATATTGGCCTTCAAACTGTTGGCAATAGCTCAGGTACACAGAAATTTAATAAGATGAATACATCATGTAACAATGGTGGTTGTGAGAATATAGTGAGGCCAGTAATCGATTATGTTACACCCAGAATTGGCTCAGTTAGTCAACAGAAGAGTAATTTTGAGTGAGAGACATTTTAACACAAAAGTCTGCTGCTGCTTTGTATTCTGTTTCAGATGTACCACCAACAAGTAGTTCCAAGCATTCTGGTGGCCCAGCTTTGACAGCAACACAAACTTCCTAAACAATTTAGCATTTAGTTAATAAATGGGTTGTCGCAGAATTTGTCTATAGCATGTGTTGACACATGCAATAGGAAAATAATTTCTTGTAGCCGATTGGAACATCTATACTTGTAATTACCTTGTCTAGGTTGTCAACGTAATGTGTGTGATCATGCCTAATCTATTAGTAGCTTTCCAGATGTTACAGGGCAGAGATGCCGCCTACTTACACACCAAGAAAACAAACAGCTCTTTTCAGAGCCTTAACATTTTTATTGGTTCATGCTGTTTAACATGGTGGCACACGTTTTATTGATGTGTCAGGTGGTAGGTTATGGAGAGATATGCTTGTAAAATCTACATTCTGCTTCCACTACTGGCGAATTATTCGAAATGGCAAGCATATTTCGTTCATGTCTGCCAGTATATAGCCTCTCATAAAACAAGACTCGTTGTAACGTCCACAAAGTAACCAGTGGATATAGTGGTCACTGTAGGGCACCAGGCTAATTAAAGGCGGGATCTCGGAGAAGTTATGGGCAAATAGCTACCACAGAGTGATAAATTAATCTGAATAGTCACGTCTAATTTGTTGCTGAATACATACAACTACGACTAGTGTGAAAAACTATATTATATGTCAGTCATTACAAAATAAATCACAAAAATTACATAAATACATACAAATTATGTTCATTGGATAGAATAATTATATTACCTATACAAGTGTCATGTTGTTGTAGTTTTTCTATATGTCATTGATGATGTGTATTTGAAAAATAAAATAATGTTGGCTTTGTTCCACCACATAAATACATGTGTCTGTTGTCTATTCTGTGCCTAAGAAAACACCCTATGTCTGCAGTAAGATTCTTTTATAAATTACGAATGTTATATACTCTATATTTCACCTCTGGTACACCTGTTTTTTTCTCGAAATTCATCCCAATATCTTGAGGTTTTGCAGTTCGGCCTGGAAATATTTCCCAGAAAAATTGGCTAGCTAAGTCAAATGCATATAGGATCAGTTTACTTTTACGGAAACATTCAATAGTTTGAATATACGATAAAAGCTGCAAACAATTGTGACCCGCCAGTCCAAGACAAGACCAAGCTATGAGTCAAAACACTAAAGCACAGATTTTTTTAAGGAGTTTCCATCGTGAAATCATCTGGTATAGATTAAACTTTCAAATGTTGGTCATTACATGGCATAGACGTTACCTAAATGTGTTTATTTTGATGTTTTGACAGTGAGAAAACCATAGCCAAAATATAGAATGAAAACTTTGAAGCAGTTTTTTCTCCAAACCATTTCACAATTTCAAGATTCAAATTGCTGTATCTCTGGAAATGTTGTGAAAATAGGAAACATTGGGGTATTGTTTTTTCTCTGAATGTGCTCTATGACTATATGAATATGCAATAAAAACAACATATTTGTTTTCGCGAACGTCTCGTTTTTGCATGGTGGGTCATAATTTATGTCAACAATTTTCAAAACATGTTCACTACATAAAAAAACATTACATGGTCATAACTATAATCTGTTTCATGTTTTAAGATGGCAACACTGAAGATGAGTATAATGTCAACATGATGTTGATGTTGGCACAAAATAACCACAGTGATAGAATAGACTGTGATCACTATACGGAAGGAAAATAAGCAAATAAGTTGAATGAAAAACTGTCCCAACAGAAAATTATGATATGCACACAACTGATTAAGCAATATGTTTATAATAGAAACGAATTATATTAATTGGCGTTGGTTTCATCTCAATCTGACCATTAACGCGAAAAAAGAAACCCTAGGGTTTATCTACTAACTCTAAATCTTTTTAAACTGTCAATTAGACCCACCAACCATTGCAACGAGGTCCCCCGCGACATAAAGACCACTTCCGACACAAAGCTAGTGACAAATGGGCAGGCGCCGAAGCGTAAATTTGACACGTGATGCGAGGGATTCGTAACGCAAATGGACATTATTTCGCGGGGGAATACCAGCATTGACAATATAGGTGGTCATTTTTTCTAACAAATTTGGTGGGGAAATTATATTCAATATTTTTACAACACATTTAGCTAGTAATTTTAGTTGACGAGAAGGGAGAACGCAGACTTTTATATTCCTCCGACTTATTAGTTAAATATCTGTCAATATTATGGCCTTTAACATATTTTTTACTTATTTAACAAGATTTAACAAGATTGCCACCCAGAGAATTAACTCTAGGTGGCAGGTGGACAAGGAAGCCCTTTGGCTTATCGAGAGTCCGACCCTTTTATCTATGTGTATCCCGCCCGTCTGAGGTATGTGTCGATTTTATTTTTAAACATATTCACGCTACTAACACCCACACAATCAGCAGATAATCTGTTCCATTCATTTACAGTCCTTTGTGAAAATGAAAACTTTCTTATATCTAATCTACTCTGCTCCTTTGCTAATGTAACTTCATGTCCTCTAGTCCTTCTATCTTTCTTAATTGAAAAAAAAATATTTCTATCAATATTTTCATAACCATTCAATATTTTAAACACTTCTATCTGATCTCCTCTCAATCTCCTGGTCTCTAGTGTTGTTAAACCGCATTCTTTTAGGCGTATTTCGTAACTAAGATCCCTCAATTTTGGTATCATTTTAGTAGCTCTCCTCTGCACTCTTTCTAGCATATCTATGTCCTTCCTGCGATATGACCTCCACGCTTGAATACAATATTCTAAATGAGGCCTAACTATTGTTTTGTACAGCGGTATTATTAGCTCTTTTTCTTTATACGTTATGTTTCGCCTAATTAATCCAAGGATTTGATTTCCCTTTGAAGCTGCAATTCCGCACTGCTCTGAAACCTTCATATCAGCACTAATTGTTAACCCTAAGTCCTTTCCTTTTACAGTACTACTTAGTACAGTACCCCCCATTGTATATTCTACCTCTTCGTTCCCATGTCCTGTGTGGAGGCATTTACATTTCCCAAAATTGAACAGCATTTGCCACTTTTCAGACCATTTGATCAACCTGTCAAGATCATCTTGTAAATGCTGTCTATCTCCATCACTTTTAATCCTTCTAAACACTTTTGTATCATCCGCAAATTTCAACACCTTGCTTGTTATTTCATCATCCAAATCGTTGATATGTATTAAGAGTAATATAGGTTCTAATACTGATCCCTTTGGTACCCCACTCAATACCGATTTCCAGTTTGAAGCCTCCACATCAACTACTACACGTTGTCTTCTGTCAATCAGCCATTGTTCTATCCAGTTTATTATACCATTTCCTACGCCATGGGCCTTTAGTTTCAGCAGTAATTTTTGATGTGGTACTTTGTCGAAAGCTTTTTGAAAATCGAAGTAGACGATATCTACTGGTAATCCCTCATCTACCCACTTAGTGATGTCTTCCAAAAAACATAACATATTTATTAAGCATGACCTCGCTTTAAAAAAACCATGTTGAGATGGGTTTATCAAGTTTTGTTTAACAAGAAAATCCACCATGTGATCTTTAATTAATCTTTCTAATAATTTGCAAATCACTGATATTAAACTCACTGGTCTATAGTTCTCTGACTTGTTTCTCGAACCTTTTTTAAATAACGGTATAATGTTTGCCTCTTTCCATTCTAAAGGAACCACTCCCTCTTCTAATGACAAATTGAAAACTGTTGCAAGCGGTATGCTAATTTGTTCTACAATTTCCAATAGTAGTTTGGGTGGAATCCCATCCACTCCAGGTGATTTATTATCCTTCATAGCCCTTATTTTCTTAGCTACCATTTCCGGGGTTACAATTAATTGTCCTAAATAGTCTGAATCTGCCCCCTTGAACTTAGCCTCTGGTACTGGCAGTGAACTAATATCTTCTCTGGTAAACACTGAACTAAAGTACTCATTCAGGTCTTCTGCCATTAAGAATCCCTCTGATATTATATTTCCAGCCCTATCTTCTAGAGGACCGACCTTATCTTGAACTTTCTGTTTGCTTCGAACATATGCATAAAAACTCTTGCTGTCATGTTTTATATTACTAGCTAATTGTTGTTCATAGCTTCTCTTTGAATTTATAATTTCAGTTGTAGCTTGGTTAAGTGCTTCTTTATAAATGTAGTAGTCTTCATCATTTCCAGTACATCTATATGACTTCCACATAATTTGTTTATACTTAATTTTTCTAATGGCTTCTTTCGATAAGTGTTTCTTTTTGGACCGTTTCCCTTGTTTTTTGAAGGGTACAAATTTGTCGACTATGCACCTAATTTACCTCTTTAATATATTTCAGCATTCTGTTGCTGTCTTATTTTGCAGTGTGTTATTCCAGTCTATCTTTGCTAAATATTTCCTCATGTCATTATACCTTCCTTTGTGGAAATTTCTCCTATACTGCTTTTTACTATTCCTTTCTGATTTTACTTTGATGGTAAAATGTATCTGGTTGTGATCGCTACTCCCCAGTGGCTCACGTATCTTGACATTGTCAACTAATTCATTCTGTGAGGACAAAACTATGTCTAACACATTCTCACCCCTGGTTGGTTCTAGCACATGTTGAGAAAGGAAAGTTTCTTGAACTAACACTAAAAACTTGTGGTCCTCACTCCCTATACTCTGAAGAGATTTCCATTGTATATGCCCGTGGTTAAAATCCCCCATAATAATACAGTCCCGTTTGCTTACTTCTCTTATAGCGTTTTGTATTTTGTAATTCTCTTCTATGCTTACGTTTGGACTTCGATAAACTAACCCAACTGTTAACGTTGAGTTTCCTGTAACTATGTTACACCAAACAGCTTCTTCACAATCTGCTTCTCTTTCTAATTTTATTTCATCAGCCTGGATAGATTCTTTAATATATAAAGTAACTCCACCTCCCTTTCTTCCTATTCTATCTTTTCTAAACATTACATATCCTGTCAGTCCCAATTCGGCATCTGATATATCGGTGGTGGTCCAGGATTCGGTTATACCTATTATATGAGGGTCTATATCTTCTACCATAATGTTTAGTTCATTTCTTTTGTTTACTATACTCCTTGCATTTAAACACACACATTTATATCCAGCTTCAGAAGAGTTTTCCTGATTTATTTGTGCTGTCTTTATCTATGCCTTCATTTTTAGGCTTTTCTGTGAGTCCCCCCTGCGAATCTAGTTTAAATAGATGCAACCTGTCCCACTGTCAGCAGATCGCAGCAGGTTCTCTGAGAAAACTGCTGCCCCTTTCCACTTAGATGGAGGCCATCTCTCATGTACATATCTTCCCTCCCAACAAAGTATCCCCATAAATCTGTGAATCCCACCCCCTCTTCTTCACACATCTGCTGAACTAGTGCGTTGATCGCCATCCTCTTGCAGTTTCTATACGTTGCCCCCCTTCCTCCCAATTACTGGCAAAATTCCTGACAGAATAACCTGTTCAACTCTTGTCTTCTTTAGCTTCCTCACTAACTGTCTATACTTCTGTACTATCGCAGTTGTTCCCTCCTTGTCTGCATTATTTGTTCCTACATGTACCAGTATAGACCCCCCTTGCCATGTCCCAATACCTTCTCCACCCTGTCAGTGACATGTTCAATTCTAGCCTCCGGTAGACAAACAACGACGTCTTTCCCCTTGCTCAGTGTCTTGTCCGTCTTTCTCATAATGGAGTCGCCCATAAACACCCTCTCTTTCCTCATTGCCCCCTCAATCGCTGCCTTAGAATTGCTCCTTCTTCGGTTTGCATCTGTCTGGTTGTTGTCTTTCCCCCCTGTCGTCTTCTCCCCTGTCCCATTCTCTTCCGATCCATTCTTTCCTGTCGCTTTTTCTCTTGTCACCTTTCCTCCTGTCAGCGTCCCTTTTATCGACTTCTCTTCTATCACATTGGCTCTCACTTCCTTTCGTCCCTTCATCTTTCGTCCCATCTCATTTTCTTCTTTCCTCTCCCGTCCCATCTTCCCTCCCTCCTTCTCTACGGTCACTTTCTTCCCTGTCACCTTCACGCTTGTCACGTTTTTTGTTGTTGATTTTCTAATTTCTTCCCCTCCAATCACCTTCCCTGCTCTCAATCTCCTTTCATCAGTTTTCTTGCCACTGCTATTCTCCTTCAGTCTTGCAGTATTCTCACCTTTCTCCATGTCGTCTCTCTCCATTCGACCTGACTCCTTGCTAATTCCCATCTCCATTCCCTTCACAATATCTGTCAACCTAACTATCTCCTTCTGCAGACACTCCACCTTCCAACACCCAATGCACTGAAAGGTGAATCCTTCCTCCATGGTTTCTGCCCATTATTAACATGACTGCCGTTTGGGTAATTTATTACAATAATTGGCATTCATTGGCACTTCGTTTTGTGAATGAAAACTTTCTAATATATAATCTCGAGTGCGGTTTTTATTTTATAAGGGTGCCCTCTTAATTGTTGAAGTATTCTCCATCAGTCCATGATGAAGAAGTTCGCTGGAGGTATATTTTCTATGTAAATCACTGACAATTATGAACAACTAATATAGTAGGTGGTGCGTATCCAGGTCGGCCCTACGTTACTACCGTCGTTAGTTTCGAATGTTTTAATATATTAAATACTATCAACCTGCTATGCTAATCCGTATGACTAATTTTAGGTATCGCCCTGGTCGTTCTATGCTGTACATTCTCAATTACGTTGACGTTAACTCGTCGTCTGTTGTATATTATTGTGGCCGTAGTGCAAGCACACAATTTTTTTAAATAATAAATTACAGTTGCCTTTCTCCATCCATCCATCCATGTATTGTATTAAGATCCTGTAATGTCACCGCATCCTCGACTGATGCAACTAATTGACTGAAGAGTTTTGTATCACCCGCAAATTTACAAAATAAATTATTATTACAAATATCATCATCTATGTCGTTTATATTTAAATAGTAAATAAAAATTGATGGCGTTGTATAACTGCTCCCAAGACTGAACTGTATAGTGACCCCAATCTTTACAACTGACCTTGATTTTATTTTGGCATTCCGTCCTTGATCGACCATTTGCGACGATCCGATCGTTAATTATACCCTGTTGGATGGCCATTCCGTTACCCATGGATTTACATCGCCTCAAGGGCCACTCTCTAAAAAAGTCTTACAGCTCGTTTTTTTAAATTGCTAATTGGCCGTTTGTTACTTGTTTTGAAAAATATATACTGCATTTCACAAAAACGGTTACGCACGGCCGGTACCAAGTTTTTGTTGTGTTTACCATGGCGCGATCGTATGTGACATGGCGTTTTTTTTCTGAACAGGTTTTTTATGGAAACAATTCTGACACGTAATATTAATTTTTATTTATGTATCCATACATTTTGAAATAATTTTGTTTGTTATTTTTGTCTCAATCCACATTTTAGCTTGATATAGGGCTTAACCAGTTAAAGTTTGGCTGTTTTTTTTATTTGCACAGATATCCAATTTACAGAGAATATAACAGTAACCGTTATAAAATAATATCTACAACAAAATATTGAATATATATCGGTTTATTAACAACGTTAACTTTTTAAAATAAACAATTTCTAATAGTGGCACATTGGTGAAGAAGTTTGGTATCGGGCGTCGCCGTAAGGAAAAGGCCAATTAGCAATTTACAAAAAAGAGTACAACTATGTACCTTATGGAATTATAATCATGATTATAGTGTGTTACGTCGATAAGATAGTTTACCTTGGCATGAGATATTAACAAAATTGAATTTCCATTACTGAGTATTTTTCAGGGGTATCGGAAATACATGCATGTTTAAAAATGGAAAGCCTATTAAATTTTTGGTGTTTTACGCTATTCTAACAGGAATTAGGCACCTTTACTTGCATGTTGCTATATGGAGTTATCCTTATTCTGAAACACCTCGTCGACACGAATCCAATGATGTGTCTAACTTAGATGTGGGATCATAAATTAGGAAATAATAGGAAATAATACAACGTGGAAATTTTAAATTTAGACGAACTGTCAGACTTTTTTTGAGAGTGGCCCTCATTTGCACAGTACGTGTACTTTCATCGCAAGTCGTTGTCTTAGTCATAAGCTAAAGATTAATTGAGTTGACCACCAGTGCGTTCAGGATTATACGTTATAAAATTATGTTTATGTACTACAACTACGGGTATTTAATAACTATATTTATACTGTATAAGGTACAGCCAAGGTACCATTAATTTTATTCCGATTTTGTATTAACATTACGAAGCCTCAAACATTTGCAGTTTAATATGCACTCTATCTGGTTCAAGTAACACTATTATCCAGAGCATTGCGAACACTTGCGAATAACACAAAACGGGCCCATTTCAAAATAGGTTAATTTTAACGAATGCAGCCGCCAACTCATAGGAAATCACCAACAGACAGGAAACGCGAATCCGGAAGGATGTTCGTGCACCGGAAGAAAGTTACCGGTATTCATACGCGGTGCGCGCGCAATGTGTAGAACACAATTTTCAAGTATCAGTCTCTTGCTATTGTGTCTTGTAAGTATTATGTTGATCACAATCCATTACCATCCTTAGTATCGAAGTACTGCAGATTCCTTGTCGATTGTGTTTTAATCGGTAAATGTAATAGGGTAGACACAATGATCAAAATATTTTAAAAGCAAATGATTATGACAATATTACATAAACAAATCATAGAAAATGTTGCTATATTTATTATTTTAGTAGTATTCAAATAGCAGGCACAAACAGGTCATATAAGTTATATTATACTTGAATTCTTTCAAGCAACGAACAAAGTATATATCCTACATGTGGGAATTATCATGTTATATATTAATCAGATCCGACGCATTAAAGGAAATAAAAATAAGGCATTAGCTAAAATCGTTTTTCCATGTGTACACAAAGTTTAACATTGTATGTAACATTTGACAGCATTAAAAAATACAGAAAAATACATTTGTAGCATAAATTCGATTTTAACCCGTATGTGTAGCGATTCCCGCGGAAAATTAAAATTTAATGAGCTAGGCGATCACGTGGTATCGGGACGTCACTTATGACCCACACTCGCATCAGGCCGACCCTTTCCATGCATTCAGAGCATGTTTACAAGTATAGCTTTTGGTTCGAAACGAGCGTCAGAATGAGTTATTGTGCAATATACCGATGAAATACAAACACTAGACTAGTCATCATAGAGGAACAAGCAGTTATCTTACGCCGGTTCCACATGAATCCAATTTTATTAAAAACAATGAATGCGAATGAGTCTACACCTACAAGTCGACTACGTTTCGCCGAGCTTGGTCTTGGGCTAGTTTTCAGAATAATTATATCGAATGCAACCAACGGGAGATAATCTACACCAGTCAACATACATAGCAAACATATATTGTATCCAACTATAGAAAGTAACGTGTATAATCTCACAATATCACTAGAATATCGATGTATGAAGGAGGAGTTGTACAATTTAGCATAACAACTTAAATCAGTCAGCGAATTTCTGTCGGTCCTGCTAGCTCAGTTGGTACACGCGTTGGTTCTTTGGCATTTATTTTGCAATCGGGCGACTCCGGTTCAATCCCGACACCAAACCATTGATTTTCTTTACACTTTTTTTGCTTTATGTTTTCACGAAGTAATATAAACCACATAAATTTTATACTATGATGCACTGTTTGTAATTTATTTTTTATTTTTGTAGTAATTATTTATTCACCACAAAAATGAAAAAATGGGAATTATATAACGATGTCTCAAAATTTTATTTATCCAAACAAATATAATGTAATAGATAAATAATTGATTAATTGCATATATATATATATGCAATTAATCAATGACTTATTTATTACATTATATTTGTTTAGATAAATAAAATTTTGAAACATCGTTATATAATTCCCATTTTTTCAATTTATTTATCCAGACAGATCACAATTTGTTTTCACACACACACACACACACACACACACACACACACACACACACACACACACACACACACACACACACACACACACACACACACACACACACACACACACACACACACACACACACACACACACACACACACACACACACACACACACACACACACACACACACACACACACACACACCATATTTTAATTTGTGTGGCGAATAAATACATACTACAAAAATATATATAAAATATTTACAAACAATGCATCATAGTATACAAAATGATTTGGTTTATATTACTTCGTGAAAACATAAACAAAAAAAGCGTAAAGAAAATCAATGGTTTGGTGTCAGGATTGAACCGGCGTCGCTCGTTTGTAAAATAAATGATAAGAAACCAACTCGTCAACTAACTGAGCTAGCGCGACCAGCGGAAATTCACTGACTGATTTAAGTTGTTATAATAAATTATACAACTCCTCCTTCATATATCGATATTTTAGTGATATTACGATATTATACACGTTACTTTATGTAGCTGGATACAATATACGTTTGCTATGTATGTTTATTGGTGTAGATTATCTCCGTTGGTTGCATTCGATATAATTATTCTGAAAACGAGCCCAAGCTCGGCGAAACCTCGTCGACTTGTAGGCCCATTCGCATTCATTGTTTTGAATAAAATTGGATTCATGTGGAACCGTAAGATAACTGCTTCTTCCTCCATGATGACTAGTGTGTTTGTATTACATCGGAATATCCCACGATAACTCATTTTGACGCTCGTTTCGACCCAAAATCTATCCTTATAAACATGCTCTGAATGCATGGAAAAGGTCGGCGTGATGCGAGTATGGGTCATATCTGACGTCACATCTCGGCATCCCGAAAAGCGCGCCAAAAATATGCATATTCGAAAATGTCCGGATGCACAGCATTAAATATGGAATTTCTAATTCATTGATTTTTTTGTTTGTTTGTTTGGTGGACATGGAAATAGATAGCAGGATGTAATATAACATGAATTCAAGCAATAGGTGTTTTTATTGCCTTTAAGACTGTTTAATTAGGTAATTAGGAGAAGCGACACAGTGGCATCCAATTGTTAAATTGACCCTTCGCTGTGTTACAATTGACCCGCACCACAGCTAGGGTCGGTTGTAACAGCCGACTTGTATCCGTATATCTTCAATTCCATAACAATTCCAAGACCAGTAAAATTAGCAGCCAATATGCTTTTTCGTGTAAAAGACAATCAATTTTTCCAAGGACAACAGCTCAGAAAGATAATTTTATCGAAAAATGTTACAACTGTCCCCGGTCTAATTGCATCATCACAAGATCAGTTCACATAGATCAAAAGATCAGTTCATTTTGATCACAAGATCAATTCACATTTTCTAGCTGCATGATCAAAGGATGAGTTCACGTTGATCAAAAGATCAGTTCATTGTGATAACGAGATCAGTTCATATTTTCTAATTGCATGATCAAAGGATCAGTTCCCATTGATCAAAAGATCAGTTCATCGTGTGTGCAGGGCGAAGGTAATACACCCAGTGAACGGAGCTTAGCTGTCCTGTCACAGCCCACTACTGTAGATTAATATAGTCAACGATACTGTTGTGAAGAAATTAACCAGTCATTGAAATTCTCTGACTCTGGCTGCATAGGATTTCAATATTGACCCATATTTATCCAAAAGTCGCTCGTCCTGCTACCCCAGTGGTAACTCTTGCAAACTAACAATTTGTGACTACTAACAACAATATCATGATTTACTCCGAATGTGGTCTCAAAACGGTATATTTTGGTGGAATCTGATAGTTATCAACGGCAGACACATTGGAACACGCCCACGGTGTTTGACCAATAGGTCTCGAGCGTACGTTTGGCGTAGCACGGTTGTGACGCGTAGAAGTCGGAAACCGCATGGCAAGATCTGGTGAAGATTGGGGTACACCAACTTATATATATTGGTTTCTTCTATCCTTTCACATCAGGAACTAATTTAAACTTTTATATGCAGGAAAAAACTGTTATATTGCAATACTATGTGGAAGCAATACTTATATGACAGAACAAAAGGAAGATATGTGGTTGGATCTGGGATGTTGGAAGAGTTTCCAGTTAATATTGGCGATTTGATGCAAGAAAGTGTCTTTAGTCCTTTACTGGTTATCTTGATGATTGATCAGCAGGAAGACCAACACGAAGGATGTTCGCAGAAAAAGTATGTATAGGGGTCTACGGACGATCTGCCCATTCTATCGGAAAATAAAAAGATGTACAAGGAGTGTCGAATGAATTGAAAGGGGTGTTCAAGAAGAATGGACTGAGAATGAGCCCAGAGAAGAGTGAAGACACAAGAGCAAAGATTTTAACTTCAGGTTGGTTGGAAAGAAAATCAAGCAGATGGATGGCTTTGTGCACTCTGGGGGAATGGTAACGAAGGATGGGCAGAAGTCAGGTGCGACTTCGGATACAAGCTGGAGCGATTGCCTGGAGAGAAGCAGAGGGTTAATTATGATGGACAGAACAATTTAAAAAAAAGATGAAAGGGAAAGTCGTGAGAGTGTGTGTTACACAGGCATGCCTGGAAAAATATAAGAACTTCGAAACACAATGCCACACAATGTAAAGGAACTGAAAACATATTTTATATGTTCCGCTAGCGTAAATTGTATAAACGAGTTGTAGTGTTTATTATTGTATATTGAGCTGACCGCAACAGTTAAGACGGGCATCTTAGTAGTACATGTATTTATATAATATCTATATTCACATCACGAGCACAGAGCGTGTTGTATAAACTATCGTTCTTGGTCCGCAGGCCACACGAAGGACCTTCGTGGGTATCAGATGGCCAGCGGGCCGCAGTTTGCCGATCGCTATCAGAGAAAACTTGAATTGAAACAGAATTGGCTCGTCCAAGAGCATCTAAAATCGATAGAATATTCCTGGATGGTCAGGAGACAGTGGTGTTGACAGAACAAGAAGAAGAAGAAGAACAACAGAAACAGCAAGTTTGTGAGAATAACTGGATGTCAAGAATAACAAGAACAAAGAGGGTGGATAGAAGGAGCGAGGGTGCTGCTGATGGTACACTTACGAAAGAAAGAACATAATTATAGGCAATATTGGACCTTGCCCTGGCAAACGGGGACGTGTCCTTAAGGTGGGCAACAAAAGACTCCAAAACATAGTGAAAAGGTTAATTAGGATGTTGGATACAAACCGTTAATCTTATTATCGTATTTCAAAATGAAATTTACCTAGTCCTTTGTTGCGTCGCTGCTTCTTGCAGTCATCTTTTCCGCTCGACGGAGAGTCTTGCACACGACTATTTGCGGGATTCGCTTTTCGCTCTTCAGACGTGTTTTGAGCTGTCTTGTGATTTGATTACCATATGTCAATCGTTGGCACTGCAGCGTCCCGTAATATAAAAAAAATTTCAGGCTGGTTATCAGGATTAAAAAAAAAGGGTTCGGTGTGTACGGGAACGCTGCACATTGTCCCTTTATTTGGAACGAAAGCATTTTCTTAAAAAATATATTTGTTACAAAAATACTGCCATTTTAAACAAACATTCTCTCAAAGGAATGGTTCATTCGAAATCTGGATTTTACGAGTATAATATTATTTAAAATGCACACCACTGTAAAACTATAAACACATAAACATGTACTTTAAGAATTACGAAAAAACCGCAAGAGGTGACACCTGCGGTACGAAACATCAACAAACGAATCATTGACAAGAGGCATCAGTCGGTTGTTTCCCGAGAACCTGCTCATGTAGCTCAGGTTAATCTTAAAGATCACTGTCGTGAGCTTACTACAACACTATGTCGTGCAACACGAGGCCCTAAACACGTGTTAACGCCATTTCGTGCATTCTCAGTGGCAGCGTTGAAAAAACTGACGCAAGGATGACAAGGCTTCTTAGCACGATACTCTTGAGGCGTTTCTCAAAAAGTGCGCTGCGTTTGTCAATGATACTGTTCCAGTTACAAATATGCATACTCACGGCAGCATGGACGAGCCACGAGGATTATGTGGAAACACGTATAGTCGGGGGAAATGTAAATATTCAAAGCAGGTAGGCGTACATTAAAAAGTGAGTGACTATTTAAAAGCGTCATGCTAAAATGCTAAAAGGTGACGTTTGGACATGTTCTACGTATCGCCAATTATGGCGGTTAAAGGAAAAAATATAAGAACTTCGAAACACAATGCCACACAATGTAAAGGAACTGAAAACATATTTTATATGTTCCGCTAGCGTAAATTGTATAAACGAGTTGTAGTGTTTATTATTGTATATTGAGCTGACCGCATCAGTTAAGACGGGCATCTTAGTAGTACATGTATTTATATAATATATATATTCACATCACGAGCACAGAGCGTGTTGTATAAACTATCGTTCTTGGTCGGCAGGCCACACGAAGGACCTTCGTGGGTATCAGATGGCCAGCTGGCCGCAGTTTGCCGATCGCTATCAGAGAAAACTTGAATTGAAACAGAATTGGCTCGTCCAAGAGCATCTAAAATCGATAGAATATTCGCCACTGTGCAAGTAATAACAAAATACGCGATTGTTGCTTAATACACAGGAGTTTTGTAGCGAATGAAATGATGGAACATTGGACGTTTGTTATATGCAACAAGATACAAGATATACAAAATACTTTAATTAATTTCGCAAAAGAGAACTTTGTCATGTGGTCTGTTGTAAGAGTGAAACAGACACTCACAGTAAAATGAATACATCTCACATTACAACACAATTTCCCCCCTTCACCCACACCCCTCCTCCCACACGTACGCACGCACGCACAAACACACACACACACACACACACACACACAAACACACACACACGCACACAGAGCCATCGAATCCATATATATTCGATCCCTCTTAATCACGTGAACGGATGATGGTGGTGGTAACATGGAGAATATACCACTTCGGTTAACAATTTCATAACCTGATAAAAGTCATACAATAATGTTAAGACTTGGTCAAGCTCTTGCTCATATACGATGTTCCTTATATCCGCTGGTACCCTATGCAATGCAGACAAGAACAGGACTATTAAAAAAAATTATATTAAGAGGGTGCTCTTTACACCAAGAGGCCCTATAAACAGCAAGCTCCGGTTGTTTCCATAAGACCGTATACATACAATGACAGAAATCAATCACGTTCGTTGATGAAGACGGTCAATACTAGGCAATTAACTTTGTATGGATGTCGCACGGGCCGCATGTGTCATTATTGATTGACACTAGTGTCACTTTCAGGTTTCCTGGATCTAGCAGATTGTCTGTCTCGGTGACTGAGAGTATATATAGAAATAACACTCAGGCACAAGTTGACCCTAATTGAAACCATAACAAGAACGGTATTTTCACAGAGGTGACATTCCTGTCTAAGCACGCATACATGTTCAACACCCAAAACAAAAAACCAACACGCTCCTGAAAAAAGTGTAAAGCGCTTTGAGGAGTCGAGCTTTGCGAATTAGCCAATTAGGATGTGTTTAATTGATGGATCCGCTACGTTGCGGATTGCCTACGTCACAATAATAATTATGCACAATGTTAGTCCGTCAAGCCTTGCCGTTGTCAACAATGGTTATATTATATATATATATATATATATTATACATATATATATATATACACATATATGTATATGTATAAATATGTATATATACACACACATATATATAATATGACCATTGTTGACAATTGCAAGGCTCGACGGATTATCGTAATTAAGCACGCGGTTAATCCGTCAAGCCTTGTTGTTGTCAACAATGGTTATATTATATATATATTATATATATATATATATATACAGTGTATATATATATATGTATATACATATATATGTACTTGTATATATATATATATATATGTATATATATATATATATATAATTATATAATATAACCATTGTTGGCAACGGCAAGGCTTGACGGATTAACCTCATGCATAATTATGATTGTGACGTAGGCAATCCACGACGTAACGGATCCATCAATTAAACACGGCCTTTTTGGCTAATTTGCAAAGGCTTCTTTAATCAACAAGGGCAAGATTCCCAACTAGTTGATTGGCAGAGAGGGAGAGAGGGGGGGGGGCAGAGAGAGAGAGAGAGAGGGGAGCAGAGAGAGAGAGGGGGGGAGAGAGGGACTGAGGGAGACGGAGACGGAGACGGAGACAGAGAGGGAGACAGAGAGAGAGAGAGAGAGACAGACAGACAGACATACAGACAGCGACGATTGTTTGACATCTGCCTATATTAGTGGTCGTGTCTACATTTGGTTAGTAATAACTGCTCTACACGTCATATAATAATGTCTTTAGTGGCAATCAACTGCCACAACTGTGCGATAGTACGCAGCAAATGCTCGCTTTGGGGAAAGCCAAGAGAAGCTTTGGGGACATGCTCTCCAAAAGTGTCCCGTTTACTTTCTCGAATAACGCTTAGATCTACACAAAAATCAGTTGATATGTGTACACAATCTTTAATTTATATAAAAGGGGTGCTTTAGGGACATTTTCCATGTCCCATCCTTTTCTGGTTCATTTAAATCTAACTTATGTTGGGAAAACGTATCCTCTTTACATTTATTTCGCTTGTTGCACATTGGTTAAACGCATAGGGGTAAATGTGCATGAATATTATTTATTTCGATCGAGCAACTCATATTTTATTACTATAGTTCCATAACTTGTTTTGCTGCATTTATTATTGCAGTATCCTGCCTTTAGTGATTACAATGTCGCGACTCTTCCTTTAGTCTCCTTCATTTCCGCCAACCTCTGGTCTATGGCGTTTGCATAGATAAATCTAATTTCCGGCATTAATGTTATGACATCTACGTAGATAAGTCTCTTCGGCATCGTTTTTGTGTCACATCTCTTGCGTTCTCGTTGTGTCAGCGCTGTTTATATGCGGTAGTCATGAAACATAATAATTACACACACGCCCGCCCGCCCTCCCGCACGCACGCACGCACGCATACACACACGCACAATAAAACAGTGACAGTAACGTAGGCAACATTTATCTTGTTAGAAACTGAATTGTACTTGGTCAATATTTATGTACACAGTTCTGGTACTTACAGAAGGTCGGACATAGTACTATAGTTTAACTAATGGTCATTTTTTGATAAGTTAATCTTTTTTCCTTTCTTCAGCTTCCAGTCTGAAGTGGGTTTGCTAAGTCCAAGCGAAAAAGTAGAAGTTTGAGCATGGATGCAAAGACACAAATGGTTAGTAGAATTATAATAGTGTGTAGTAAGAAAGCAGTCCAATTGAGTTTTGCCACTTTGTGGTAATGTTTATTACAGTAAATGTGAACAAATTGTCTTTCCATCGGGGCTGTGATTATATGTTTGTACTGCGTAAACGTGTGATTTAATGTTATGCTTATACTTACGGTTGTCATAAAGCAGTCTAATTTAATTATTGTCATGCTAAAATGCAGACTATTTCAAAATCAGTATTAAAAATGGATTGATAATACGCTACGAATATTTAAATGTTATTTACAGTTATTTAGTTATATTATACTGGTTTATACGTCGTGTGTTCTTCTTCCTTGCTCCCTGTTATACAGGTATACAATTGTTGTACCGCTCGCCCTGTACTTTCTCTCCAGCAGCCGACGGTAGAAATATATGTGGTCTAGCATAACACGGCAAACACATATGCTACACTCTTTTGTTAGAGAGAAATAATATTTTAATAGTAAACGTCAACGGATATTTATAATACAGATCGTTACATAACACTGTACGACGAACACTTGCATGTTACAATGACTAGAATAGAATGACATGTTTTTCTGCAGTGGCTCGCATTTTGCCCGATGCAACTCGCCCAGTAATATTTTGTCCAGTGCAACACACCTCTGTGAATATTTCGGTCTGACGCAACACATCTCATAACACAACGGGCCGGTGCAATACATTTCTGTGAACATTTCCGTCCGGTGCAACACTTCGTCCCTACTTCAGTCTCGTGCACCACATTCCAAAACACATCGGTCTAGTGCAACACATGTCAGAACACTTCAGTCTCGTGCACCACATTCCAAAACACATCGGTTTAGTGCAACACATGTCAGAACACTTCAGTCTCGTGCACCACATTCCAAAACACATCGGTCTAGTGCAACACATGTCAGAACACTTCGGTCTCGTGCACCACATTCCAAAACACATCGGTCTAGTGCAACACATGTCAGAACACTTCAGTCTCGTGCACCACATTCCAAAACACATCGGTCTAGTGCAACACATGTCAGAACACTTCAGTCTCGTGCACCACATTCCAAAACACATCGGTCTAGTGCAACACATGTCAGAACACTTCGGTCTCGTGCACCACATTCCAAAACACATCGGTCTAGTGCAACACATGTCAGAACACTTCGGTCTCGTGCACCACATTCCAAAACACATCGGTCTAGTGCAACACATGTCAGAACACTTCGGTCTCGTGCACCACATTCCAAAACACATCGGTCTAGTGCAACACATGTCAGAACACTTCGGTCTCGTGCACCACATTCCAAAACACATCGGTCTAGTGCAACACATGTCAGAACACTTCGGTCTCGTGCACCACATTCCAAAACACATCGGTCTAGTGCAACACATGTCAGAACACTTCAGTCTCTTGCACCACATTCCAAAACACATCGGTCTAGTGCAACACATGTCAGAACACTTCGGTCTCGTGCACCACATTCCAAAACACATCGGTCTAGTGCAACACATGTCAGAACACTTCAGTCTCGTGCACCACATTCCAAAACACATCGGTCTAGTGCAACACATGTCAGAACACTTCAGTCTCGTGCACCACATTCCAAAACACATCGGTCTAGTGCAACACATGTCAGAACACTTCAGTCTCGTGCACCACATTCCAAAACACATCGGTCTAGTGCAACACATGTCAGAACACTTCGGTCTCGTGCACCACATTCCAAAACACTTCGGTCTCGTGCACCACATTCCAACACACATCGGACTAGTGCAACACATGTCAGAACACTTCAGTCTCGTGCACCACATTCCAAAACACATCGGTCTAGTGCAACACATGTCAGAACACTTCGGTCTCGTGCACCACATTCCAAAACACATCGGTCTAGTGCAACACATGTCAGAACACTTCGGTCTCGTGCACCACATTCCAAAACACATCGGTCTAGTGCAACACATGTCAGAACACTTCGGTCTCGTGCACCACATTCCAAAACACATCGGTCTAGTGCAACACATGTCAGAACACTTCGGTCTCGTGCACCACATTCCAAAACATCGTGTCTAGTGCAACACATGTCAGAACACTTCAGTCTCGTGCACCACATTCCAAAACACATCGGTCTAGTGCAACACATGTCAGAACACTTCAGTCTCGTGCACCACATTCCAAAACACATCGGTCTAGTGCAACACATGTCAGAACACTTCGGTCTCGTGCACCACATTCCAAAACACATCGGTCTAGTGCAACACATGTCAGTCAGTCTCGTGCACCACATTCCAAAACACATCGGTCTAGTGCAACACAGTCTCGTGCACCACATTCCCACATTCCAAAACACATCGGTCTAGTGCAACACATGTCAGAACACTTCGGTCTCGTGCACCACATTCCAAAACACATCGGTCTAGTGCAACACATGTCAGAACACTTCGGTCTCGTGCACCACATTCCAAAACACATCGGTCTAGTGCAACACATGTCAGAACACTTCAGTCTCGTGCACCACATTCCAAAACACATCGGTCTAGTGCAACACATGTCAGAACACTTCGGTCTCGTGCACCACATTCCAAAACACATCGGTCTAGTGCAACACATGTCAGAACACTTCGGTCTCGTGCACCACATTCCAAAACACATCGGTCTAGTGCAACACATGTCAGAACACTTCGGTCTCGTGCACCACATTCCAAAACACATCGGTCTAGTGCAACACATGTCAGAACACTTCAGTCTCGTGCACCACATTCCAAAACACATCGGTCTAGTGCAACACATGTCAGAACACTTCAGTCTCTTGCACCACATTCCAAAACACATCGGTCTAGTGCAACACATGTCAGAACACTTCAGTCTCGTGCACCACATTCCAAAACACATCGGTCTAGTGCAACACATGTCAGAACACTTCGGTCTCGTGCACCACATTCCAAAACACATCGGTCTAGTGCAACACATGTCAGAACACTTCAGTCTCGTGCACCGCATTCCAAAACACATCGGTCTAGTACAACACAACATGGAATTGTTGGCCGTTTATATAACCGACAATTGTACTCTGCAGTATTCCGTTGTAATCTGATATGTGTTTGTTCACTATGAGGGATATGACACATCGTTGTAAGCATCCTACTATCCACGCGGGTTGCATTCGTTGAACATTATAGGTCCGGGTGATAGGTAGATTATTTTCGCAACACTTCTCATTGTTGATGCTATAATTAGGATTTGATTCAATACGTGGATCGGCAAGGTTACTGAAAAACTTATAACATTATCACCATTGGCTCATTTGGAATGCCACTACGGAAATATGCGCAATTTAATTATGACAAGATCATCCATTCAGGCTACCAAATGTTCAATGGTAGTGTAGAGGTTCCACAAAATAGATAATTTGGTTAATGTATTCTCTTTTATGTACTTTGTTACTAGCGTTTACAGCACATGTGGAAGTGTGTTCGTACGTACGCATGCACGCATGAATCTATGTATGTTCACAACTTCGCATTATATTAAGGTATGTCTGTTGCACAGGCATGCGTGCGTTCTAAATTCGTGCATGTCAACACATGTATTTTCTCAACTGATCGAAAACCATAGAAACCACTAGCGTTAGGTCTATAT
The DNA here is from genome assembly GCA_020002185.1 of Paraescarpia echinospica. NCBI lineage: Eukaryota > Metazoa > Annelida > Polychaeta > Sabellida > Siboglinidae > Paraescarpia > Paraescarpia echinospica. The sequence continues at coordinate 50,153,388 of CM034535.1, read as the reverse complement.
GAAATAAGCAATTTCGACATCATTTGAAGACTTACTGTTTTAACTGTACCTATCCCCCTTAACGGTCTGGTGTATCCATTCATCCGTTGACAACATCGGTAATGTTGACCGATTTCGAGTCTGATGAAGGCCTGATTACACGAATAATTAATTGTCCGATTGTCTGACGACGCAATGTCTTTCCACCAATCAGACGCGTGGTTGCATTTTTCATTCAAGAAACGAGGCGTCCGATTGGTCAAGCGCCGCTCTGTCGGCGACCAATCAGAATATGCGCCCATGAGCATGTTTACCGTGGACTTAGGAGCAAAATAAGCTATTGTATTGTTAATATTATTATGTGTCACTTGCCATAACATTTGCCGTACTTTCACGTTCATGTTCATTGAACTTCTGCGTACGTTTCCCCTGAATAAAAATATCACAAACCTCTCATTAGCAAGCACGGTATGTTCTATTTGTCCTACATAATAAACGTGATGCCACGTCCGACAACATAACTAGTTTGTATAGTGACTTATGTGTGAAAAGTCTTTTTTTGTAATTCCACATGTAAATAAATGACGTCGCGTCGTAACGTACAACAAACAAGACTGACTAAATGAACATACTTGCCGACTGATGTTCAGCCACGTTTTATGCATGTCGTCTATCCGCTTATCAGACGGATAGTGTTGATAATCTTGGTCAGTAGGATTACAATATATCGGACATAGGGTACAATACACAATGTATGTACACAGCAACATGCATGGCCAATCATGGCCTTCGTGTGCATATCACACTAACGCCATCGTTGTCTAAACTTATTAGGTCAGTCGCGATAAATCAGTTGCGTCGCGTCGGAATCTTCACGCTCGCGCTTATTATATACCGTCCGTCGCGCCTGTTCTGCAATACGGCGTGTACTGTCGTGTTGCCCCCTATAAGCAGGCACGCAACGGTATCCGTTCTTGTGATTCTGCTGCTGATTGCACTCGACGGAAATTGTTCTTGGGTGACGCCGGTTGCGTGTTTACGCGTCCGAGACTTGTCAGTCGCACGCTCAGCAGCTTCCGGGACGAGTCGGTCATGCGCGTGCTGCAGCTGAACTTCCGGTCGAAGCTGTTGACGGGACCCATCGACGAACCGAGCATGCGCACGTCGGCCGTGTTGAGGCAGCCACAGCAGGGAAAGCAGAGGCGGAGAAAGCGCTTGAGGTCGACCTGAGACAATGAGAACGCGGTTAGCGGGAATCATCAATGTTCACGAGATTGTTTTCACAGTTATATCGTTCTCAATCCGCTGTCGTTGTTGTTTATTCCGAATATGTCCGCGTCCCTAATAGGATATATTATTTTTCTGTCTGTCTGTTAAACTGTCTGCCAGTACAAGCTCTCTCTCTCTCTCTCTCTCTCTCTCTCTCTCTCTCTCTCTCTCTCTCTCTCTCTCTCTCTCTCTCTCTCTCTCTTTCTTTCTCTCTCTCTCTCTCTCTCTCTGCCTGTCTTTTTGTAAGTCTGCCTGTTTGTCTCCACCTCTCTCCAGCAGATGGCGCACCCGTGGACCCCAACTGTTTCCTCGCCTATTTGTGGTCAACTTTTTTGTGTTATATATTTTCACACAAGTCTGTTACACACATACTTGTCTACATAATGACTCAATGTTTCCGTCTTTCTCTGACAGGTAGAAAATCATCTGGTGTGAGCTTCAAACACTACCATTGTACTTTTTAACGTATCTCGCCAATTGGTAGAACAGAGGCAAGTGGTCCAACGAAGCGAATGAACCTCAGAACCTGGGAAGAGATTCTGTTAGACTGTCTCCAAAGTTAGCACATTTACACGTAGATTGTAGGCACTCACCCGGAAGCTCTCGTTGAGGAAGCCGTACACGATGGGGTTGACGAAGCTGTTCGACATGGCGAGCCAGTGCACGCAGTAGTAGATGGCGATGAAGAACTTCTCCTGCTCCGGAGTCGAATAGTTGACGAGCTCCGGGTGAAAGTCAATGAGGAGGATGAAGACGTGGAGCGGCAGCCAGCAGATGCCGAACAGAAGCACGACGACGGCAAGCATCTTGATGACCTGTGACGAACGAACATTTTGATAATACACGAACGTCTTGATGACCTGTCACGAACGAACATCATGATAATACACTAACATCTCGATAACATGGAGACAAACGAACGTCTTGATAACCTGTGACGAACAAGCATTGATAACATGGAGACAAACGAACATCGTGATAATATGGAGACACACGAACATATTGATTATTTGTTGCAGACGAACATCTTGATCATGTGGAGATACACGAACATTTTGATAACATGGAGACAAATGAACATCTTGGTAAATTGTGACAAACGAATATATCATTCTTATCAAGATGTTCGTTTGTCTCCATATTATCAAGATGTCAAACGAACAACTTGATGATCTGTGATAAATTAACGTCTTGATAACATGGATACACACGAGGATATTGGTGACTTGTTAAAAACGAACGTCTAATAATTATTGATAACGTGGAGACACACGGACCTTTTGGTGATCGGTGACAAACTAACATATTGATAACATGGAGAGAGGGAAACATTTTGATGACCTGGAGACAAACGAAATGTGGTTTTATACTTATTTATTTCTGCCCCAACAGGTCCGAAGACACAACAATTGGGCTGAGAGTTTGTTTCAATGTGTTCCTCTCTAAAGTTAGTGAGTCCAACATTATGTGAAGACCCGTGACTCGGCTACGCACACTTATTATAATTATGAAAGAGATCAACCGTGATTCGACGTTACATAACTGAAGAAGGCGTCAACACCCCAACTGATAATATCGATAGTCGTTTATGCATAACGAGAAAGCCGGCGACTGGACACGATAAGCCATGCGATAAGCCGCGGTCTCACTAACGTTAATCTATGTAATTAACACGCAGACGGAATACCTGCGGACGCACTGAAAGCCGAGTTAAACACTAATATGCTCTATGGAATCATCGAGAAGATCTCGGATGAAGATGAGATACCGAAGGAGTGGAAAGAAGGAGATTTAGTAAAATTATAAAAAAAAGTGATCGTCGAGAATGCAAAAACTATAGGGGAATTATGCTTCTATCTGTATCAGGGAATGTTTTAAACTGAATCGTCTCAGAGAGCCTGAAAACAGCAGTTGACTAAAAACTGAGGGATCACCTGACAGGCTTCCGACAGGAAAGACCTTGCACTGACCAGATAACAACCATGCGCATCATAATTGAGCAGTCAATAAAATGGAACTCTCCTGCATACATCAATTTTATAGACTTTGAAAAAGCTTTCGACAGCCTAGACCTTGACGCCATGTGGAAGTTGATGAGACATTACGGAATTCCAGAGAAGTTCATCTCCATAATCAAAAGCACATGCAAGGAACGGAATACCACAAACAAGTTCGGTGTAAAGACAGGTGTGAAACGGGGATGCATCCTGTCACCATTTCTCTTTCTGATATCTATTGACTGGATCATGAGAACAGCTACACAAGGAAGACAAACTGGCATACAGTGAACTCTATGGGGAAAACTAGATGATCTAGACTTGGCGATGATGTGGCTCTTTTTTCACACAACCAAAACCAAATGCAAGAAAAAACATCACTAATAGAAACAACTGCAGCCACCTTAGAACTAAAAGTGAACAAAGGTAAAACCAAGGTAACTAGAATCAGTGGCAAGAACAACAGCCCAATTGTACTACAGGGAGAAGCCCTAGATGAAGTAAAGTCATTCACGTATCTAGGAAGTGTAGTGGACACAAATGGAGGAACAGAGAGTGATGTAAGGGCTAGGACAGGGAAAGCAAGGGCAGCCTACATTGTACTAAACAAGATATGGAAGTCCAGAGAGATCTCAAAAACCAACAGAGTTACGCATTTTTAACTCAAATGTTAAAGCTGTGCTAATGTATGGATCGGAGATATGGCGTACTACAAAATCCATGCTACACAAGCTCCAGAGTTTCGTAAACAAATATCTAAGGAGAATTCCAATGCCATGGTGACCAGAAACAATCAGTAACAAAGCACTATGGGAAAGAACCAATCAAGAACCAATCGAACACCAAATCAAAAGGAGGAAGTGGAGCTGGATAGGCCACATGCTCAGGAAACCTGCAACTCGCATCACAAGACAGGCCCTGACATGGAACCCGCAGGGGAAAAAGAAAAGAGGAAGGCCAAGAAACACCTGGCGCAGGGAGGTAGAAGCAGACATGACAAAAGCAGGATGGAATTGGAAATGACTGCCCAAAACCATGTCCGGTGGGAAAGAGTTGTTGATGGCCTATGCTCCACCAGGGAGTAAAAAGGGTTAAGCAAGACGTTTTGTTGGATGTTTGGTGAAATATAATTATTATGGTAAATAAGCTTGTGCATACCGGCCACCAACACACATAAAGGTAAGTTCCTATATAGCGCAGTATCCAGTCCTTAGGACTGATAAGCGCACTTTACACTTTATTCCCTGGCACACCTGTTCAATCGAACACCGTCTCGACTTCTCTAGGAAGCATTCATGCACTCTCGACTGGGAGTGCGATGCTCTGGCACCGTGTCACTGAGCTCCACGTGAAGCTACACGTCTGGTCTCGCGAGATTTAATCCGGATAATCACTTCAATAACGACTGTGCCTTAATCATGTAATGTGTAAACAAAGAGGGGTCAGAGGTGATCCGGAGTGTCTCTAATCACAAACGCAACTCTTGTCTAGTGCGAATCCACCTATACACTACGCTTGGCTATCGGTAGCATATTTGCTATAATGACCACAGGAAACGCGGAGACGGCCTTCTATTTCCGGGGCAGAGTCCAGCCCGGAAGCTATTCCCGAGCAATGCGGATCGATGATGCACCGACCGTCTCCGAAGCGGCGGATTGGCGACAATCCTCCGGCTTTTCCGGTTGCTATTTGTCGCACAGCCGATATCTGACAGTGACGTGACCGCACGTTCAACACTCACCCGTGAAGACACTGATGAATAATAGTGGCGATATATTAGTCAATAACGGTTATAGGCCTGTTGACGTGATTACATTACTGCGCTGACAACCTCTGTCGACACCGCAAAAGCATCTTGTAAGCCACGCGAGAAGGTTTGCTGCGCGATGTCATCGGTGTGCAGGTGTTTCACTAGCCAGTAATAATAATAATAAGGTAACTTCTATTGCGCCTAAATCCTTGGAAACCAAGCTCAAAGGCGTATCAAAACAAAATGATTGGTCAATCTCAAAATCCATAAGCAGTATTCCAGTTGTCAAAGATGGGTCAAGGCGCTAGGGAGTAGACAGCGAGTGGTCGTTATTCGGCGTTAACGCTCGTGTAACGTCAACACAGTGTACTTATGGTATTCGCGTACACAACGACACGTTAACTGTTAAGCTGTCAAATACATACTTACACCTGTTATCTTTGGAGACATGTAGTTCTTGTACAAAGACAACAAATTCGCAGCTAGCCTTGGCAGCCACTGCCAAGGTCGCATACGTACGATTGACGAAGACCACGCTGTTTTAAGCGGTTGTTCACAACGTTATGCGCGTTTTCTACAATTGTTCCAACCTACGTAAAAACTACCTGTAAAATCGTTATTTGATTGTTTTTAGAAATTCACTTTTTTGTTACTCACCGTTGTTTTAGCGTTCTTGCGCGTTCGGACGCAATGAATGCTATGTGGCAGCATTGTTTTTATCCGCCAGAGACAGGCAGCAAACGATCGAAATATTGAAATACCCAGGGGGCGTCTTACCTCGAGGGGGCTTCTTACCCCACCCTACCCTAATTCTTACCCCACGGACATATCTGCTGGGAACGAGTTCATCAATGTGGTCGGAGACTTTATAAATGAACCACGAGACAACTGTCTGGGGTTATACATGTCGTGATTGGTCTCGCGTTTCATCGTTATTTCTAGTAGCTAGTCCAGCATATAACTGTCTCTTTAAAAGGAAAACAAGAGGCATTTTGGGGCGTATGCAACTAAAAGAGTTAATACAAGTTAACCGTTTGCAACAACAATATAGACTTGTATGCAAGTATTTCACTCACTAGAATAATCTACACTGTGAGATATGTTATCAGTAAAATAAATAAGTTTAATATATTAACATAGACTGATCCAGGGGACCGGACACGTGCCCCCCCCCAGACCGTTGGAATTTCCTTTTGAATGTGCCCGCGCTAGTGTAGACTTTCAAAGGTTGTTATTTTTGGCGAACCTCAAGGATTGTGCAACAGGAGGTTTTAAGAGAGCCTCAATGATAACGTCATTCGACAATCGCAACCCACGTGACGCGAGAGTGTAACTACAGAAGAAGCACGTAATCCCGGCCCACTTGGCTTAGTGTAAACCATAGGTATTAGCCACAGGAATAGCCAACTGCCTTTGACTTTAAATAGCGAATCGGTTGAAAAGTCTGTACGTTCCTCTACGGCCGTTTCTGAGGTATGTTGAACACGCGCTGAACTTATAATATATATATTTTAGTTTATTCGTATTAGTTTCATGTTTACTAATTTGTAGTGTAATAGTGGTTTTATATATTAAACCATTGTTGTTAATGCGTGGCAAATAAAATATGATATGTAGACCTACAAATAACCCAACAACATCACGTATATAAAACAGCATGTATCGATTTTACCACAGCGGCCCATGTCGCACTGTCTAAAGAAGATATTTTCCTCAAGCTACGATTCCACATGTATGGATGGGTTATGCGGGAAATCTAATCGTCACATGAGGCGATGCCATTTCTGCATCCAAATCTGCATAAAAACACAGCCGCATCGGCACAATATTGAATAACACATATTAGGCCTAATTTAAACTATTTCTATTTTAGCATCATACTGCACCCGGAAGCCACTTCCATCTGCGTACAGTGCTGCCTTATATATAACGAGCAATAAAATCGTCGACTGTTCAAATGCGATATGCAGCTATATACGTACGGCTAGTAACCTTTAGAAGGAAGTACTTTTTATCCGGCAGCGAGAACAGGTAGCCAGTAACATTTTATTTTTTTGTAGTAGCTACACTATTAAGAGTCTCTGCAGTTTGTTTCTTTTCATTTCTAGTACGCTTGTGGATGGTCCGCACCACTTCCGCGTAATTGCTTCATGGTGCAACAGTCAAATTGTGAAGGATGTCTAAGTCTTATTAAGCGCAATACGACAGGCAGTATACATTCAAGATATATATTGCGAAAGCCAATTGCTTAGATGACAAACACTAGCTCGGTGGCCGAAATACTGCTGGTCCAATACTGGCCCAATCATCACCGTCATCACCATCATCGGTTGGCGGGGGCCGGTGCATACATGAGCCGTTTTCATGTGGGTCGATCGTTCATCAGGGATGGAAGATCTGTCTCTTCAATATCAAGATTTTCGCAGATCAGCTTGGTGTATGTTTTCGGTGTTACGGTAGCAATGACCAGTTAGTTTTAGACGTCTCATGCGAATCTTGTTTGTGTGTTTGCCTACATGTCCACAGAGTTCTTCATTTGTAAGCCTATTGTTATTAGGTACATGCCATGTTAGGACAATGCCCGTTCTAGTCCAGTACTTGTCCAAATGCTAGCCCAGATGCTCAACTTTAAGTCAGGTGGCGCTGGGGTTAATCCGGTGACCCGTATATTAGTCATATGGCTCAAGTAAATTGTTCGGTGGTCCAAACAACACCCATATTGCATAAATGCTAATTCGGTGGCTGAATATTATCCCTGTTGTTGGTAGGCCACGTCGGTAAAGACAGAAAAACAATAGGAGAGGGTACAGGTTTGCGAAAACAACTGGGTCAGAAGAATTGCGGGAGAGAAGAGAGCAGACAAGCGAGGAATGGAGGAGCTGAGAGAAGAGGTGTAAACGAAAGTTTGAAGAAGCTGGTGAGGAAGCGACTGTAGTGGACTGGGCATGTGGAGCGAATGGGAGAAGAATGGTTGGCAAAGAAAGCAGATGCCCAGAGAGTGGAGGGGAAAAGGAGGCGAGGGTAACCTAGACAGCAACTGGGCTTTATTGTTATGGGCGCTTACGGCTACCTTTGAAAACGTTAGTCTGAGCCGCGTCCCGCTGATGACCAGCGGCTTGATCCATGCCATCCTCGTCAGTTGTTATTTGTCCGATTTCCACCAGCTGGCGCAATGGCCTCTCGTCCCAAGAGCTCAGAAAGACGCCCACTATAGTCGCGGGAGTCAATGCACCGGCCTGAGATGAAGACAACGGTAAACGACGCCGACGCTAACCAGTGGACGCGTCTCCTTCTATTTGGGGTTGATGCGCGTACTCAAATAGTGCCTTGGTCAACAAGAAGCGTGTTAACTCAGTGGGCACAGGTGTCGCTGTTGCTCTGCATCTGACGATTAATCGTATTTATGATTACGTCAATTCTGTGGTGCGCACATGAATGGAGAGGTAATCGTGTTAGCGGTGCGGATGTTATCTAAATGAAGAGGCGTGTGTGACAATTTCCAGACAACAATGGCCTGCGGCAGTGGCAGCAACAACACTAGCAGCAACAACACTAGCAGCAACAACACTAGCAGCAACAACACTAGCAGCAACAACAACAGCAGCAACAGTCGCTGCAGCAGCAACAGCAGCTTCAACAACAAATGCAAGAAGAACAACCAGAAGAAGAAGAAAAGCAAGAAGACGGCTAATAATTAATAAATAATCACTATTGTGATCATGATAACAATATAAATACTACTAATGATGAGGGAGATAATAATTCAAACACTAATATTATTACTACTACCAATAATACTGATATTATACCAATAATAATAAGAATTGTAATGCTGAGGATGGTAAGAAAAAATATAACATCTCTGCGTCGTGGTACATCAACAAAATGATTATACGACGATTTTGAAGACGAAGTAATTCACCAAGAGATACTACACCTGAGGGAGCATGGAGTCTTTTATACATAGTTGAGACAGATTCTTGCATATCCCGACCCATTGGAAGTTTATTTAGAAAAACTATTGTATACAAATTATGTCCAATTCTGCACCCAACGAGCCATAGTTTCCGGGAGTAGAGTTAATGCTGTAGTACCACGTTCTTCCTTTCGGCTGATGACAGTGTACGATCGTTGACCGCTCGGGTAGTAGGCCTGATACCGACGCCATTGGTGGTGGTTACGGCAATGCTGTAGGGGATCAATGGTGGAAGGAAACCTCGAGGAGCAGGATTGATGGCATCCTCAACCCGAACTTCGGGGATAAAGAGGAGGACAACGCTAGAAAGAGATGTAACTTACTTGAACCTCGGATTCGAGAATTTGGCTGAATTTGATACGAGCTGACAATTAATGTAAACAAATAATTAGTAAATAGGACTTGTATTTGCTAACTACTTAGACATTTCCAGGTTTAGTTTTTAATGACTTCATTGCCGGGAGAATGCAAAACAGAATGCTACAGGCGAAGGAATCGAAAGTAAACCTGTTGATGTTGAGAAAAAGGTAAGTTCTTACATAGGACTGCTCAAAGCCCTTTACATTTGACCCCCTGGCAGACCTGTTCAATCGAACACCATCTCGAGTTCTCTAGGAAGCATTCAGTCACGCTGCAGTTAATGCGCGAAGTCAGGTATTTATTAAAACAGTTGAGTGAACTTGAGTAACGTAGAATGAACGAACTTGCCCAAGGTCCGACACCGCAACAACTGGATTCGAACCCGGGTTCTCTCTCAACCTCATGAACATGATTGTGTACTCAAATAATTACTTCTACATCCCAAATGTAACATGAGCCACGAGCCGAACTCTCTTGCTGACGATGATTCGTTCCAAAAATGCACATTTCCCGAAAGTTAATCCTCAAGCGCTACACGAACGAAGGGATATTTCTCGGAAGCCTATGACAGCGTCGGTCTATGCATCTCTTGAAGCAAATCACATCAAGAGAAACGCCACTAGAAACAGGTAGCTCCGTTTGTCGACATTGACCACATATCACATTAAAGTGTTCTAATTCAGTCCTTACTACAGCTATATCCATTCACGGAAATCAACAATCAATACGTCTATAAGCATCAACGTCACAGAGATCGCGTGGATTTAAGAAGACGAGGATACAACAGCTTCACTCGTCTCGTCCGCGCCATCCCACGAGGACGGCATTATCTGATGGCACTAACTGCATGTGTCTTTGCATAATCGACCGCTGGTCAAACATCTGATTGGCACGACCAATTCTGAGCCGGACTAATCTTCAGCTACTCGTATGCCGAATATTTGACCGACATAGACCCTGTAGCGACGGTTATAGATTGACCCGAACACGTCCCCGTTCCTGGTATCGCGTCAAAAACGATTCGGTTGGTGTCATAACAAATCTAGTTCATGTGTTTCTTCCATTCAGGTTTAATCACACAGCGGATGAGCGAGTCGGACACGCCGATTGACTAACCGCGCGGACTCGGGATGACCCGACCAAATGAAAGGATTTCCGGTCAGTTTCCAGTTGACCGGTCACTTGTTCATTACTGTATTTCCTGGTCTGATCAGTCGTCGTCAATCACCAGACACGTCGTCTATCACATCTCAATCATTCCCGTTAGCACCCTCTACTCTGGTGGAGAGCGGTGGCGCAGGAAATAGGGCACCGGACTCTCAATAGAGAGAACCCGGGCTCAAATCATGTGCTGCCGTGTCGCATCTTGGGCAAGTTCGTTCACTCTACGTTGTTCCAGTTCACTCAGCTGTATGAATGAGTGCCTGGTTATAGACATTAGTGGATATTTATTTACGAATAGGCTTCATGCTTTAGTTGCAGCGTGGCCAAATGTTTCCCAAAGAAGTCGAGAGGGTGTTCAATCGAACAGGTCTGCCAGAGAGTAAAATACGAAGCGCTCTAACCAGCCCTATATGCACTGGATACTGCGCTGTATAAGAACTTACCTTTCCCTGTATTATCTAATCAATTCCGTTCAGCTTCGTCTTTCCTATCCAAGCAATCCCGTCTTTCCCATACAACCACATTTCACCTCATGTCACTCCATCGTTCCCACCCATCCCATCTCATCTTACCCCGTTTTTCCCCTCCATCTTATCCACGCACCCCAACACCCAACGCACCCGCATAGGAAACATTTACGATCCACGTTGCTGCTTGAACATTACAGGGTGAAATTACATTTTGTTTCGTGTACACCCGCAACACAGCACTTGAGGAGAACCGAACACGTATTTGTGACAAACAAGACGCAGAGCAGCTCTACGTCTCATATCGGGCAAGTTGTACTGGCCTATTTTGCATGCGAACCGAAGTAGCTGTGCAGGTCATGTTCTATCAGTTTAGTGATTTTGGTAGAAATGTTGTGATCTGGCAGAAAATATTCTAACCTCACCGTTCAATATCCGATTCATGTTCCTCAACAAATATTCCAAAGTTAATTCAATACAAAATGTACAGTTGCTAATGGCAATGGTTGTTTTCCACGTAGCACAATTTTAAAACCTACTTTCTCAAGACGTCGCTTATTAAAAGTTTCTCTCACTTTTTAGTAATAAATACAAAAGTTACTGAACATATTTCGACACATGAGCATCGTTTTAAAGTTTAGCATGCGTTGAATAAAAAAGGTGCACACCTCTGCATATGATATTATATTTATATGCAACAAAACATGGGTTGGCCTACTTCATTCAAACATTCAGAAAAGTAAACAAAAAAACCATCTAAAAAACCCGCATGCTAAACCAAGCTAACTCATGGTGTTGAATGCGCAATGCAGACCGTATGAGCTGACCTATAGTCTACTTATACGTCACGGACCCTCACACGCGAAATATATCGCTCCTGCGATAACCTTTGGAAACAGGTATAACGATGGGCTGTAAGGAAATGTTAGCGGATGAAATGGTAATACGTGGAACATAAACTGTCTGTTGCTTTAAGAACACTGGGTAAATAGGGACTATGGGAATGCACACGCAGCTGGGAATGAACAGACATGCAATAAACATAGACTGCATGACTGCGTTAGTGTTTGGAATAGCGCGTCGGTGAGTTACTAGACACTTGGTTAGCGCCCTTGGAGAGGCTTCCTAAGCAAAGATGGAGATAGTTCAGTATTTATTTTGCCACAGGCGATCGTGTTAACCTTTGGATTGGTGGTATGCGCCAAATGACTATTCAAAATCTATTTCTGTTCCCATAAGCGACCGTGTTAACCTTTGCACCAGTGTTGTACTGAACGTTAAGATTCTGAATTAATTTGCGGTTCACAAATTATCTAACTATAATCGAACTAGCGTATATGTATGTACGCAGACCGTAATCTAGGTGGATATGTAAACGTTTTCCTTCTAGGCGCTGCAGTGCATGTCGGACGCCAACGTTTCAAGGATTCGTTGATGCGACACCTATACAGAAAACTATCAGCTTATTTTTTGAATTTCTCCATACAATTATAGGTTAAGGGTTCTTATCGGTTAATGGTTCATACAAGAAACCGTCCCGACGTCTATGTGTATGTGGCGCCATCCGAGGGATGGGTATTTTTAATAGTAAATTAACAACAATGACTAGGATCAAAATGCTGTTAGCAATTCCTCGACAGGGACCAGAATCCCCCAGAGTGCAACGCGCAACACGCGCTACGACTGACCCGCTAAAGGTCACTGGACCCCACTTTCGAACAAACCCATGGATTCCCTTTTGTCGCCGCCATTTTTGGTTATGGAAAACAGCGGCTGGTTTATGAGGAACATTCGCGGAAAGCCGATTATTACCAATCGCAAATGCCTCCAATTTGTTAAATGTTCTCAATGGTGCATTCAATTTCAAAACAAATTAAAATGTATACACTGTTGTCATATACCAAATTAAGGGTTTGACCTTTTGACATCCACAGATTTTGACCTGGGTCTCCCAGCCTGAGCACCGCCCGCCAGAAAGTTGGCTAAGGATCTAAGAACACGTTTGTTCACGTAATGTCTAGGCCCTTAGATGTGTGGATATATTGTGGAACTTAAATTAGTTATGACACGATCTCGTCACCATTTTGCACCAAGCCAGCGAAATACTTCCACGGTTGACAAAGCAAAAGTCACTTTGACAAATCATGCACACGTAATAACGAGACCTATCTTCTACCGTTAAAGCTAAACAGCTGTCGTTTGTAGTGCAATATTCAAAATACGTCTAGCCTGAGAACGATCAATAAACATTTGTGTTTATGGGTGTAACTATTTTGAGTTTCTTTGCTGTAGCTGTGCAGCCGGTACTAATAACTAAACAACGCTATTGTATAATGAAAAATACATATCACTGATTTATCTCACGACAGTTGTTTTAAAGACATTACGTAATGTCCGCCTTCCGTAGCGCTCAGTCATACCATGTAAACAAACGACTTCTCTCTTCCAGGAAAATACGCAGTCGTCAACATGTCCCACGGAGACCTGGCACTGCAAACCCACCGACCTACGAGCGTCCGTCTGCATTACGAGTAAATAACTAAAAAGCTGTGCCAAATAGTGCTGATGAACATCGAATTAAAACGTAAATTGCTGCGACGCATTTACATTTTGTCTGGGTGCTAAAAAAATGATCAACCCACCATCTCGCGCGTAAGAGACATATTTCCAAATTATCGACATCGTGATGAAAGGGACAGGAATCAGTCACGATCATGAATTTAAGTAAAGTTGTCGGAAACCATGTTTAGGCAGTGTTCTTGATCACCAGATAATACTCAGTGTGTGCCTTTCACCCATGAATAAACTGCCGTAGTGGAGAAGGGCAATGCCATGGTACAACAACTTGTCATGTACAAATGATGAATGGGGATGTACAGAACGTTCTTCTTCTTCCTCTTCGTGTTATTATATTATTTCTACTTCTTCTTCCTCTTCTTTTACTTCTTATTCTATTTCTACTTAACCTTTTCCTCTTCTTTTATTTCATTTGTTTCTTTATCTTCTTCTTCTAATTGTTCTTCTTCCGTTTCGTTGTCTTCTTCTCCCTCGTCCGTTTGGAGTTGGGGCAACTGCATTAAATCCTTTCAGTCCTCCGCACTTTTCCACCTATCTATCTACTGCAATGTTCTCCCACCTGCCTGCTCATTCTTGCCTTTTCGAAATCTCTCACTATGCTACGTCATATTAATATCAGTCTTCTTCTTCGTCATCATCATCATATATTCTTCTTCTACTATCTTCTTCTGTTTGCCACGCTTTCTTTGATAAGCTTTCCCCACTAATTCTCTGTATATGAAGGCACGTTGCCACAATGGATAATGCTACATAGAAGCGTCATAATGTTTATGAAATGACTCATATTTCAGAAGAGCGGGTTTAAATAATAAAAATTATGATAAGCCAATACCTTCCCGACTACATGCAATCTTTTTTTTTTACTTTGGTTGACAAACTTGTTATGTCTTTGTCTACAATGTATCTTAATTTCGTTTCATCACGTAGAATCTCCACAGAACTCAATTACGTGATGCACCAATATTACGGAATGGGAATATTATGCATACACGAAAGACCAACACGCCTGGTCTACTGTGATGAAGACTCAAGTAAGTAGGCCTGTAGACAGCTCGGCGCCACCCACGTCTCGTTACACAGGTTTAGCCAATATCGCATTTAGTTAATGCACAATGTAGCATGCATTCATCGCCGTGTAATAATTGTCAGATCAAATATCTCGTTTGACTACCGCGTACTATCAGGCGGCGGCAACTTTTGCAACTATCTCATTTAGGAACCGTGCAATATTAACAAGACTACCGCGTTGCGTAATATTGCCCGATCAAGTGGTTCGTCGTTAACTACATATTATCGACAATAAGGTCACACTTTATTATTGGCCACATGTATTGGCTGTGCAATTACCCAGGAGAACACAAAGCAACACATACATACATATAAGCACTTAGTGTAAAATTCGTGATGATCTAATGTAAGTATAATTTATTTGCGACCGCTACCGCTCGCGACATGAATATTTTATGCAAAATTAAGTGGATTAGTTAGAACAATAACACAAATAACCCCAGACATACCGACGGGACTCCTCGGTGAAAGGTTCCGATAATATCGCCACTGTATCAGCGAATAGGAGTGATCGAGTAAGTGAGGATGAACATTGATGCGGACACTTGGGAAATATAAACCAAGTTTATAGAGAGTGTCTGCAAGCATACCGATCTCGATTCCCTTCCCTATCCCTAACGCGCTGTGCGTACTACGTCATCGCTTTTTGTGTTTATGCGATCGGTTATGTGTCGATCGGATAGGTAAATACGTAACCGGCAGGGGTGATCGGTAAGCGCAATCCCTATCCATTTTACGTTAAAAGTATGGATGAATCAAAGTAAACAATATGACAGCATTATACATACAACTGTTTTGACTGATTAGCCGCCTCGTTTTAATTGATGTTGTGTTTAATGCATCAGAAAAAAAGATTTTATAGACCTGTCTCAGCACGTAATACATAACGGCGGGGCACAAATCGTGCGTGAAATCGTTTTTGTCGTTTTCAGAAAATTCTTCTGCAAGATATCTAAGTGCTAAATATTGCGTTAAATGTGTGCAAATAAACTGTTAAAAAAGTTGTCTTGAAATACTTACGAATTTATTATTATAATGGAATTACTCATAAGAAAGAATATGTGGTCATGTTATATGGATGCTAGTAAATATGAGCCGTTCACAATACTCAATCATGGGCAATTGTTGACCGTTCCTGAGGTAAGAACTTCACGTGCGAAATTGATAGCAGTGATAGCATTGACGTTAAGCCGATGTGGTTTGTTCCTCGTTTTAAATATACTCTTCTCAATACTGGAATACACAGGTTGAAGGAAAACTGCCCGCCAACACACACAATATGTTTAATAAGCCCGAAATATTGTTCACAATTTAAATATAATCTTCTCAATACTGGAGTACACACGTTGAAGGAATATTGCCCGCCAACACCCACAATGTGTTTAATAAGCCCGAAACATTGTTCACAATTGAAATATACTCTTCTCAATACTGGAATACACACGTTGAAGGAATACTGCCCGCCAAGTAAGCCCGAAACATTGTTCACAATTGAAATATACTCTTCTCAATACTGGAATACACACGTTGAAGGAATACTGCCCGCCAAGTAAGCCCGAAACATTGTTCACAATTGAAATATACTCTTCTCAATACTGGAATACACACGTTGAAGGAATACTGCCCGCCAAGTAAGCCCGAAACATTGTTCACAATTGAAATATACTCTTCTCAATACTGGAATACACACGTTGAAGGAATACTGCCCGCCAAGTAAGCCCGAAACATTGTTCACAATTGAAATATACTCTTCTCAATACTGGAATACACACGTTGAAGGAATACTGCCCGCCAAGTAAGCCCGAAACATTGTTCACAATTGAAATATACTCTTCTCAATACTGGAATACACACGTTGAAGGAATACTTCCCGCCAAGTAAGCCCGAAACATTGTTCACAATTTAAATATACTCTTCACAATACGGGAATACACACGTTGAAGGAATACTGCCCGCCAACACACGATGTGTTTAATAACCCCGAAACATTGTTCACAATTTAAATATGCTCTTCTCAATAATGGAATACACGTGTTGAAGGAATACTGCCCGCCAACACACACAATATGTTTAATAAGCCCGAAACATTGTTCACAATTTAAACGTTGCGCCCGAGTTGTGTTCTAAACAAAACATTCAAATTGCAAACAATGCCGATACAGGTACTTGTTGTGATGGCAGACGCAAATATATTTGACGTTGGATGGTTCCCACACTCATAATCGCAAAATGGGTCGAAGTACAAGTAAATTAGCGAACGTTGTACTAATAATTATATTACCACCCCTGGTGATAGAAGTTGTTTATTTTATCAGTCTTATAAAAATAGTTCTTTGTAATTTATATATGTAATAAAACTAATTAAATTTCTATTGTTCCTTGTTTTGTTGTTCACGGTTGCTATCCTCAATCACAAGCGTTGACATAATTAATACTGAACCCTACTACACTTGAGCCATCTAGTTACTGAGACCTCGTCAATCTGTGACACTATATCAGACAATGTTATGTATTTCATAAGTTCGACATTTACCTAAACACCGTTTTTATATGACTACTACCGGACACACCAACCTGTTCGGTCTACGTCGGTCAGTTGATCATCTTTGGACCGCCGTCGACGTCACGGGAAGCCAGAAAAACATTTCACGCCGCCTATTCATTTCCCGCAAAGCACGATGCAAACGTTTACGTAGGATAATTTCAATTCAACGTCAAAAATATCACCAGAGCCTCGTCACTATATTCTGTCACCAGTACATACACATTGGTGGCGCCTGCAGGGATTACCACAGAACAGCAGTTATTGCACATTGCTTCTTGCCGTGGGTTCTTTTTACATTGAACGGTAATCAATTTGGCGTTCTTTTTGTGAGTCCCATGAGCGTGCCTAGATGTGCCCGGTTCCTATGCGGTAGGCTAAGATGTCATTTTCGCTGGAAGGTTTGACAGCCAGTCAAAACTACTAATTATTTTACTGGTTCAACGAAACTTTGCACATGATTTGACGACTATGTTTTGTCCGGGAGCAGCGAATAAATCATACCTCCACTCCTATGGTAAATAACGCATCTTATAGCCGATGAACTGTGTATTCCAGCTGGGAATAAATTGGCCTCGATATGCCTGTTGACAACTGCCAATCACCAGGCTACAACTCAATTAAGAGACGTAAGCTGTTCTTATGCCCTATTGCTTCGATGTAGTGAGGCATAACCGAACATATTGATGAGTTTAAGCCCTATATGCTTTGCGTATCTTAGAACCGAGGCAACAAAGTCACCCAGCATAGAACGCTGAACAATACTACGTCTTGCGGTTCACCGCCAGTTATTCCCTCGTATCGTGTTTAACGTAACGTAACGTAACGTCGAAAAACAACATTACAATCAGATGGGAGAAAATGAATCAAGATTCTACCTGTTTTTTCTGCGTAAAAATTGTTTTGCGCAAAGAGATTCATGACAATAAACTTTAGGTTACTTAATAGTAATAATAATAACTTTATTTAGATACTCATATCCAAAGTACAACTCTGTTCAATGACAATAATGTTTTTATCAATAAAATACAAATATCATTGAATTCAACACACCAGTATGCACGCAGTATATTAGCGTTGTGACATATGTTTTAGAAAAATTTAAACTTGCAAACACGTTTTGTCTGATAATAAATTTGTGTGAGTTTTACCATAATGTAAAGACCAGTTCCTTCTTTTATTATGGTAATAAAGGTTAGTATGCAGCACGCGATTGTAAGAATGCTATAGAGTTAAGCGAAGATAACTTCTCCCGACTCACGATAAACATAGTAGAAATAACATATAACTTTTTCGATTCTTAAAATAACTAGTTACGTCACCGTCTATTGAAGAAAATCACTACGTCATCCGTTGTTTACTTTGAAAGCTCAATCTCTGTCGTTCTCGCTCTATCGACCTCCAACATTGATTCTCTCTTTCTCCCCCTCCCTCTCTCCCTCCCCCCTCTCTCTCTCCCTCTCCTCTCTCTCTCCCTTCCTCCTCCGTGTGTATGTGTGTGTGTGTGTGTGTGTGTGTGTGTGTGTGTGTGTGTGTGTGTGTGTGTGTGTGTGTGTGTCTATATATATATATATATATATATATATATATAGTACTGCCAGAAAGTCATTGGTACACTCACTTAGATTTTCATTTTTATACATTATTGTCTATCCATTAGGTGGCAGCACTCCCAATTGTCAATCAAATTTAGTGTACCGCCCTCTAAAGGATTACTATTGTGTTATGCATCTGATATTGTCCTTAAGTGTGTGTTAATGTGATACTTTTGTCCAAAAATCATTACAAGTGAAGCCAACGAGACAGTCCACGGAAAACTGAGGTAATTATCCTTCTACTGTTATGATTATAATTGTTGAAACTACATATTTTATCATACATTTGAGGTTGTAGGATTGTTATAGTGGGTGATAATAGGACACTTTTTAATACAAGCATGATGTATCAAATTTTTTTAACCCCAAATTAAAAATCATATTAAAAATAATAAAATTAACAAAATGAGAAAAAGATCATAAATATTCAATTAAATCATCTGAATTAGTAGATTTCTAAATTTTATCATTTATTTAAAACATATTTATGATAAATACATGCTCTGTATACAATAAAACACTAATAATTTGTTTAAAAATAATTTTTAGTCATGTTGCGATTCCAAAAGACGAGCTTGGAAACCCTAATCCCAGCTGTTATACTGGTGGAACAGGGGCTCAGTCGGCGTGAAGTGAGCAGGCAACTTGGCCTAAATGTGAAGACAGTTTGTGCTATAATAAAGAAACATCAGGAGACTGGATCAGTCGAAGACAAGTCCAGAAGTGGTCGGCCAAAGAAGACAACAACAAGGCTGGATCGTATTCTGGTTCGGACCAGTCTAGCTGATCGCCACCTCACATCCCCGGAACTAAGAGCCACGCTGGAAAGAGACCACGGGGTGTCAGCATCTTCCAGCATAGTGAGGAGTCGCCTGTATGCAGCAGGATTACGTGGCTGTGTGGCTGCAAAAAAGCCTCTGTTGAGGAAAGCAAACGTGCAGGCGAGGTTGCAGTTTGCGACAGCCCACAAGGACTGGAACATTGAACAATGGGACAAAGTGTTGTGGTCCGACGAAAGCTGCTTTCAGCTTTTCTGTGGAGCAAAGAGGGCATTTGTGAGGAGAAGGGTGGGTGAGAGATTCAGCCCACAATGTGTTGCACCAACAGTTAAGCATGGAGGGGGCTCTCTGATGGTCTGGGGGTGCATGGAGGGGCTCGGGGTTGGCCAACTGTATCGGTGTGAAGGCACCATGAGGCAAGACCAATACCTCAGAAATCATATGTTACCTTCTGCTAGAATGCTATATGGTGAGGACCAGTTCATGACACCCCGTGATCTCTTTCCAGCGTGGCTCTTAGTTCCGGGGATGTGAGGTGGCGATCAGCAAGACTGGTCCGAACCAGAATACGATCCAGCCTTGTTGTTGACTTCTTTGGCCGACCACTTCTGGACTTGTCTTCGACTGATCCAGTCTCCTGATGTTTCTTTATTATAGCACACTGTCTTCACATTTAGGCCAAGTTGCCTGCTCACTTCACGCCGACTGAGCCCCTGTTCCACCAGTATAACAGCTGGGATTAAGGTTTCCAAGCTCGTCTTTTGGTATCGCAACATGACTAAAAATTATTTTTTAAAAAATTATTAATGTTTTATTGTATACAGAGCATGTATTTATCATAAATATGTTTTAAATAAATGATAAAATTTAGAAATCTACTAATTCAGATGATTTAATTGAATATTTATGATCTTTTTCTCATTTTTTTAATTTTATTATTTTTAATATGATTTTTAATTTGGGGTTAAAAAAAATCTGATACATCATGCTTGTATTAAAAAGTGTCCTATTATCACCCACTATAACAATCCTACAACCTCAAATGTATGATAAAATACGCACTTTTAACAATTATAATCATAACAGTAGAAGGATAATTACTTCAGTTTTCCGTGGACTGTCTCGTTGGCTTCACTTGTAATGATTTTTTGACAAAAGTATCACATTAACACACACTTAAGGACAATATCAGATTCATAACACAATCGTAATCCTTTAGAGGGCAGTGCATTAAATTTGATTGACAATTGGGAGTGCTGCCACCTAATGGATAGACAATAATGTATAAAAATCTAAGTGAGTGTACCAATGACTTTCTGGCAGTACTGTATATATATCTGTCTGCCTGTCTGTCTGTATGCCTGCCTGCCTGCCTGCCTGCCTGCCTGCCTGCCTGCCTGCCTGCCTGCCTGCCTGTCTGCCTGCCTGCCTGCCTGCCTACCTGCCTGCCTGCATATCTGTATGTCTGCCTGCATATCTGTATGTCTGCTTGCATATCTGTATGTCTGCCTGCCTGCTTGTCTGTATATCTGTCTGTTTGTCTGTCAGTCTGTCTGTCTGTCTGTCTGTATATGTGTATGTCTGTATGTATATCTGTCTGTCTGTCTGTCTGTATGTATGTATATCCTTTTTCCACCCACAATCTCTCTCCCTACCTCCATTCTTTCCTTTTCTCTATCTTGTATGCCCCGTCTCTCTGTACCAGAGTGGGTGCCTCCGAGGGTTCCCTTCATATTAGGTCAAGCAAGATTACAAAAGGTCAGACGTAAATTTCAGTGAGTTCACCAATGGCTATGCGAACACCCCCGTAAGATTCAGAGCGCATGAGCAATGCATCCTGGGACAACCCGGCTTGAAGCGACCATTCATCAATACGATATGGAATCCTCATACTTGTTGGCGAAATGTAATACTGTATTACCCCGCGTGGCCTATGCTAATAACTCACGCACAATTCACTACAGACGCTCCAATAATTGGATGTAAACCGGACGGCCGCCCAGCATTTGACTGATACGATTTACCGCCAATATGTCGCGCGCGCGATGAAATAACTGGTGATATTATTGACCCATTAGAATATAATGCCGACTAGATTTGACGTCCCTGGATTGCATCACAACGGACGAGCCGTAACAGAACGACGGAATGGCGCCTACGCCGTACTGTAATCTACATACAACAGCGTCAAAACAGTACTAAAAGGGAGACACTTTGTTCCATTGATTAATGAATATAATGTTCTTAAGATTGTACTAACTATGCTGAAGGTATACTGCCCGCAAAATTATGTTTAGTAAGCCCATAACGACGTTCGCAATTTTGAAGGTACGACACCGGAGCATGTTCAAATAGTAAACTAAACATCCAGTTTCAAAACAGGCTTTATTGGCAAAATGGCCGAGTCGGGCTGATTTAACTGCAATACCTTTGATGTTCAACGATGTCCCATTTTGCCACGTTCAGCACAGCAGACTTCCTGTTACAAATTACTACGCCCGCGAATTCCGGGTAGAAGAATTGACTGGCTCCCTATAAGTCAGTATGTGCAGTGAATATTATCTAAAACAGAATCGAGTGATATTTGAAAGTCGCAGACAAAATAGACATTGTGGACTGTCAGTCGTTCATTGAGTTTCTTCCCACATGTCATTTAATAAATAAAACTGTGAGTTCTTATACAGCGCGATATCCAGTCCTCAGGACTGCTCAAGGCGCTTTACACTTTACTCCCTGGCAGACCTGTTCAACAGAACACCACCTCGACTTTTCTTGGAAACATTCAGCCACGTTGCAATTACTGCGCGAACACTATTCGTACACAAATACCCACCACTGTCTATAGTCAGGTACTCATTCATACAGCTGAGTGGACTTCAGTAACGTGGAGTGAATGAACTTGATCAAGGTTCGGAACGGCAGCAAGAGGAATCGAACGTGGGATCTCTCGATTGGCAGTGGTTTTGGAAACAACATTTTGAAATCGAAAGTCCCACACCACGTACTGGTGGGGGAGCGGGGGGGGGTTGGGTTGGGGGGCTATTTCAACGAGTACGAAACGCTTAGCATTTTTCTGAAAATTACGAACTGTTGAAACCACACTTAACGCTTTTTAGGTCTTTTATATCATAATTTAGTCATTCGATATTTGGATAATCATTTGTCTACAGGCTGCCCCACAAGTAGCTATCTTTGCACGTGTCCGTCTTTATTATCCTATGCGCGCATTCAACATGAAAATGTATTCAATAAAGCAACATAAATCAACAGCAAGTCGCAATTACTTTGGCGATAACATGGAAGTGTTGCAATGATCGAATCGATCGTTACGGCCGAATGTAGGAGGGGAGACATTATCGTTTATTTAAACGGCCTGTTCTGCAGCTATCACCGTACACAGATTTATGTGATAAGCGCATGACAGAGCGTGGATTATTACACTTCTGACTGTCTCAGTCTACGTATAATCGAGCTTGCATATATGTTTTGTGATTATGTGGGGTAAGTTAACGTTTTCCTCTTAGACGGCTTGAACCTCGAGCGCCAAACTTTCAGGGATTAATCTACGACCCCACGAATAAGACGTAAGTCATACATATTTTCAATATACCCCATATATGTCAAACTTCTCGTGTTTTATGGGGTAAATCAGTTGTTCGAAACATAAAACGTAATGTGCACGTAATATATAAAACGTAACCTAACAATCGCAGGAACCACTTATTTAGACTTAGAAGCTCCCGCGTCGACCGACGCATGAGGCAGTCAACGGTATCCAATTGGATCGGTCAGCAGTCAGCATTGTGACGTCACTCCAGCTTCTGTTCACTCGCTGAAGATCTCGCTGGATGGTCTGGTGCCAGTTCATTTTGGGCCGGCCTCTCCTCCTTCTTCCTTCTGGGGTCCACCATAACACCTGGTTGGCGAATCGTGTGGGGGAAGCCGTGAAACATGACCCAGCCAGTTCATGCGCCGCTTGGAGATCGTACTGGACACTGGAGTTTGCTTCAACCGTTCTCTTACTTCCTTGTTAGTAATGAAGTCGTTCCATTTGATGCCCAAGATCTTCCTAATGCATCTTGAGTCGAATGCGTCAAACTTCTTCTCCTTGCTTGATTCTAGATGTCAAGTGTCGCAGCTATAAAGTAAGGTGGACAAGACATTGGAATTGTAGAAGCACAGCTTGGTCTTGAGTGTGAACTTCTTGCTTGTCCAGATCTTGTTTAGGTGTTTGAAGGCTGCGGATGTTTTACCTATTCTGCAGTTGATCTCATGGTCCATTGCACCCTGGTTGTTGATGGAACTTCCCAAGTATATAAAGTCTTCAACAATTTAAACTTTATTCTGTCAAATAAGGACGTCAGAAGGTGTTTGATGTTCACCCGACAGCATGTTCTTGGTCTTCTTGCTCCTGATTGACAGACCTAGTCCTCCTGCGGTTTCACCAATGGCATCCACTATATCTTGGAGACCCTGGGTACTGTTGGACAACGTTGCAATATCATCAGCGAAGTCAAGATCAGACAGTTTGCTTCCTCCATACCAGTCGATGCCCTGGTATTTCGTCGTTTTCTTCAGGACCCGGTCAATAGCCACAGCGAGAGAGAATTGGAGAGAGAATGCAGCCTTGTCGGACAGCCTTGTCGGTCGCCGGTAAGCACCTGGAACCAGTCGCAGAAACCATCCTCTGTCCGTATACAACAGCGAAAAAAATTGACATAGATGTGCTCAAATGCTCTGACTACCATTTCCGGGATTCCGTATGAGATGAATACTCTCCACAAGGAGGGTCTGTGGATGTTGTCGAATGCCTTGCTGAAATCGATGAAATTAACTGCAAGGGGCACCTGGAACTCTTGGCACTTCTCAATGATGCGCCGGAAGGAGAAAATCTGCTCTGAGCAAGAGCGCTTTGGGCTGAAGCCCGCCTGCTCCTCGCGCAGCTCGCTGTCGACTACATCTCTCATCCGGTTCAAGATCATCTGGCAGTATACTTTACCAGGAATAGACAACAAGGTCACTCCCAACAAGGAACCACGCGCGTGACAAATACATCGGGAAAACGGTCGTTGCGTCATGTTCTTGGCAACATGAAGTAGACGCTTACACAATAATGCTTGTGTCTACACTCTTATTGGTGGACGTGAACCTCACTCTCTATCCGACCGTCTTAAAGGGAATAAAAACATTTATGGCTTGAATTCATATTATATTACATCCTGCTATCTATTTCCATGTCCACCAAGCCAAAAAAAATTAAAAAAATTCAATGAATTAGAAATTCCAAATGTTATGCTGTGCATCCAGACATTTTCGAATATGCATATTTTTGGCGCGCTTTTCTGGATGCCGAGATGTGACGTCACATATGACCCATACTCGCATCAGGGCGACACTTTCCATGCATTCAGAGCATGTTTATAAGGATAGCTTTCGGGTCGAAACGAGCGTCAAAATTAGCGATATTCCGATGTAATACAAACACTAGTCTTCATAGAGGAATAAGCAGTTATCTTACGATTCCACATGAATTCAATTTTAGTCAAAACAGTGATTGCGAATGAGCCTACAAGTCGACTAGGTATCGCCGAGCTTGGGCTCGTTTTCAGAATAATTATATCAAATGCAACCAACGGGAGATAATGTACACCAATATACATACATAGCAAACATATATCGTATCCAGCTACAGAAAGTAACGTGTATAATCTGATAATATCACTAGAATATCGATGTATGAAGGAGGAGTTGTACAATTTATCATAACAACTTAAATCAGGCAGCGAATTTCTGTCCGTTCTGCTAGCTCAGCCGGTAAAGGTGTTGGTTCCTTGGCATTTATTTTGTAATCGGGCGACGCCGGTTCAATCCCGAAACCAAACCATTGATTTTCTTTGGAAAATGGATTTTAGCTAATGCTTTGTTTTTATTTCCTTTAATTTAAGCAAACAACGAGTATCTGCGAGTGCGTTACAGTGTTTATGTAACGATGCCGTATGTTTTCTATACATTTGGTAAATATTACTATCACAACTGTCAACTACCGGCATCCCGTCAGGTAACGGGCATG
This sequence comes from Paraescarpia echinospica, assembly GCA_020002185.1. Taxonomy (NCBI): domain Eukaryota; kingdom Metazoa; phylum Annelida; class Polychaeta; order Sabellida; family Siboglinidae; genus Paraescarpia; species Paraescarpia echinospica. The sequence continues at coordinate 50,127,795 of CM034535.1, read as the reverse complement.
TTATAAGTAATGTTAATAATAATTATTATTATAGAAATAAAACGATCATCAATGTGGGTGTTGGTGATATGTCTTATATATCGTCGCATTCAAGTTGTTCTGAGGAACTATGCAAACGAAACATGTCATTAGACGTCAGTCAATACAGCTACAAAAACAATGTCGACGACGACGACGACGACGACGACGACGACGACGACGACGACGACGACGACGACGACGACGCGACGACGACGGCGACGGCGACGGCGGCGGCGGCGGCGGCGGCGGCGGTGACGACACCGACGACGACGGTGGCGATGACGACACCGACGACGACGGTGGCGATGACGACGACGACGACGACGACAACGACGACAACGACGGCGACAACCGCAAACAAAGCCGTGACGACGACGATTATTACAGTTTCTACAGATAGGCCTGCCCTTTTGTGATCCAGCGAATGCACTGGCGTCAATGTCCTTACCACGACGACATGCATTACGACGCCATCTTGAACAAGACACTGATCGGATCCGCGCAAACATCTCGAATGAGCGATACCTCCCAGATACGGCAACCAGCCTCAACGACTCGAGCATGGGTTTCACTACCAACAACCACAAGACTCACACATGGCGTCGGGTCTACTACGACCGCGCACACACGACGTAGCCGAAACGAATATTTATTTGACCACGACGGCTGCTGTGCAGCGGTTTCCAGTCACGATGCTCATTTCCATGGCTGGTGTAAAATTACACTCTCAGTGAGCAACTCGCAAATGAGCAAGGTTTCTAGACCCTCGATCTAATGATGACTAGTGTGTGTCCCTGGAACTCGGGAACTTGAGGATTTAGAAGTGTTATCATCATCGTCATCGTCGTCGTCATCACCATCATAAATAAAAACATTATTATACACTGGCGACGTCACAGTACGTCTAAAGGTTTAGTTTATATGTAGTTAAAGCGTTTTAAGTTCATATATAGTGCGATATCAAGTCAGCACGATCTTATGAAGCTTTTTGCAATTCACCTCCTGGCAGACCTGTTCATTTGAATAGCAACTCGACTTCTGTGGGAAGCGTTAAGACAAGCCGCAAATACAGCGCGAATGTTACTCATTCACTTACAATAACGCATGTGTTCAACCACATACTCATTTATTCCGCTGAACAAACTGCGGCAACGAGGAGTGAACACAATTCTCCAAGAACCGAAACTACAGTATGTTGATTCATATCGTTTGGGAGCCTGTCGTTCTATCCACTACACCACTCCACATCTATTCCAGCTGGCGACCCAAGGTTCCCCGGCTTTTGTTTGTTCTGCACATGCTACCTAGAGCATGATCGATGAACGCTGTCCATAGCCGTAATATGTTGGTCATTAGCAAACGGACTGTGACTGCGCATAGAGGACATTAGGACCGTCTGTCTGACTCCACAGCTTACGGAGCGGCTGGTAATAAGCAATTATACTCCATCAAATGTACATTAGGTTTTCGCGTGTCCAGGTATTTTACCAGCGGATTATTATAAATTATATTTAACCAAATTATTGAGGGGGCATAGTACAGGGAGTCCCACGGGAACGGGTTGTGTGGAAATACTTTCAGCGACGTTTAGTGGGCTAATGGTAGTTGACTAGACGGTGCACTTGAAGAACTGCAACCAATGGTTGTACACATGCATGTATGGACGCACGCACGCACGCACGCACGCACGCACGCACGCACGCACGCACGCACGCACGCATTCGCACACGCACACGCTCACGCATGCGCACACAACTGCATACTACACAAAGAGGGCAATAATTTAACTTCGCAAAGAGAGACTAAACAGGTGGATTAGTGTACACTCGCGCGCAAGTGACACGAGAAACATTGAGCGTATCTGCACTGTGTGCGATGGTGCGAACGCACGCCCCCGCTGAGGCTAGATTTCTGCTTGTGGGAATTAGTTCCGCTTGGAGTAAACTAGTTGTGCTTGATCCAAAAATGAATTGAGACTCCGCGAAACCGTGCAGTGGCACGGCGAAAAATCTCCAACAGTACCCCTTCTAGATACACCGAAATATTTCCAACACAACCCCTCTTGGCACCGCGAAAAACATCTAATACACCCTCTCTCGGTACAGCGAAACATCTTCAATGCTACCCCCGTCTTCCGTAGGCTTATCTGACTGTAGCTGAGGCGCCGATTCAAATGTGTTTAATGTTAGTAGGAAATATGCAATAGCAGGTCCAAAAACCCACTCTCAAAAACCACGGTACTGGACTGAACCGTAATTTGAAATAGCGGAGACAGCTTGTATAGATCTAGCAAGAACTGAAGATTAAACATTAACCGGACTAACAACAGAGTGGCAGCCACTATCAAAAATACGACAAGGAATACAGCGTCGAACAGGAATAGATGAAATCATAATAAAGACGTCATCGACAGGAACATTGAGTTATTGCCCATCACATCCTAATACCCACTAGGTCTAGGTGACGATCGCACACACAGCTATCATTCAATTATATAAAGCACTGTAATGAATTATCAATGTGGCCATGCATTAGTTTAAATTAAATAAATAGTGATAGATTCACTACATCGTGTTGGTGTTTTTTTTAAACTGAATACAATGTTATTAAATCTAGGCTAGAGAGGGAAAGGTTGTAAACTCCAAAACACTAGACAAGACGGCTTTTGTGGTCTAAGAGAGAAGACAGCGGGTTGCGACAGTTTTCATCCTGTGCAAGCGGACAGAAGAACATGAAAACGATGCGCCATCTAGCGATTATACGTTGTGCATAAGACAAATCACGTTAATGTACAAGCCGGTCAACCTCAAAAGCGATAAGCGCTTGTCTTCACCGCGCTCCGTTGTTATAGTTCATTTTAAAATAGATTAACTTTGAATGATCGCAAATAGCGTGAATGAATTTGAACAACTTGACATGAAAATTAATCACGTTCCCAGGGCACGTTTCATGCAGCATAAATCAGATCGAAATCGATTTCCTTTGTTCTCATTCCAAGCCAGGTAACTAGGCTGTCAAGTTGCCTATGTTTATTCTCTTACGTACTCTGCATTTTTCTAATCCATCTTTCCCGTTGTCACAACATTTTCTAACTTTCACTTTCTCATTACGTGACATATACATTCTGCTTGTGGTTTCCTAGTTTTACTCGTGATCTTTCTTTTAGAATTTGTTACTGTAAGGATTTCTTCATTTAATTTCACTTCTATTCTGTCCATTATACTCTAAGCATTCTTCTCGGAAACCACATTTCTGTTGCTTTTATGGTATTTCAATAAAAACGATCTCTGTGTCGCAACAAAAAAAAACAAAGAATTGGGCATTCTCACGATCGTGTACGATGCGAAATCGTCAACAGATTAATTGTCGTTCCAAGATCGTTTTTCTTATCGTTTAGTTCAGCGATATTTAACCTTTTTGGCTCTGTTACTCCTTCGGCAAGCCAACAAAACCGTAATTACACCTCCATTTTTAAATACCAAACTCGAAAAAGGAAATTTTGCAAGAACGTTTAGTAATTGATATATTTAATAATGTATTAGTAAATTGTAACATTAGCTATATACCTAGGTTTCACAACCTTTGAACTAACATCAAACGTGTGACAAGCAGTATTTTACAGAAAGTGTTTGAGTATGGTTGAAGTTGCATCTTCTTGATCAGCGTTAACATGCCAGGCTTTGTGACAGCTACAGCACATCGCAGGTTATCAGCAAGATCCAATACATTGTGTGTATTGGTTTTAATGTTGAATCTTATAGAAATGCCAGTTCTCCACAGCAATACATTGGGATGAGCATTGTGAGAGCTCTGTCAGAGCGAAATGGGTATTCACCACCAATTTACCAGATCAGAACCATGTGCAATATAGCCCAGCTTTATAATAAACGTATGGCCTCTTTGTCTGACATGGTCATGATGATTTACTTTTCTTAATTCGAACACACAATAAAACGCTGTCTCCATGATAACCAGTCATATTCCGTATTGAAGAGAAGAACAGTGAAATCGGATCGAACCACTTCACACCCACTTACAGTTCTGGTGTTCGTGGCACTACACGGTGAACTGTTAAGACAACAAACAGTCCTATTATCACCGAGTCGCTTTTCAGGTACAAGCACTCGTACACAATAAACAGCATACGTCGATTCATTCCTTCGAAGCGCCTAGCATCAAGAGGTTTGCAAACTCGTGTGCAACTAAAACGGCCTGATCCAAAAGTGACCTCGCTCAGATATTCCGTTTTGACGATTGTGTTCTTTTAAAAAGTTTGTTTTACCCCCAAAAAATCCCGAAAAACTCTCAAGGGGGTAATTACCCCGAGGTGAAATACCGCTGGTTTAGTTACTGACCATGATTGACACTCGCATAGCATTATGGGCTCTATCTAGCAATGTAATACGTGTTTTCCTATTTCAACTTATCATGTCCGTTTGTTTGCTAAATCTGTTTCAAGTTCCATTCAACTGCTTGGGCCTTAACAATTCGTCTCTTAGTCTTATCATTGCATCGACCATCGTTGATTATTAGCGTCAAGACAATCACCCCGATCCCAAGAGGTGCAGCAAATTCCGAGGACAGCTGGAATCGGACGAGCAGGTCAACATCGATCACTTCAGTGCAACTGATGCTGTAATCAATATCCTCGTTTATCATACGAGGGATCATCCCACATGGATGTCAACGATTCAACTTGAAATACCGACTTGATCTGGGATACCTCGATACAACCATATCATCGTGGATAGGTGTGACACATCTGAAGCACATTCTTCACCTTGTACCAACAACTATAATATTTGGCCGATAGTTTATATGAATCCGGGTGATTTGATAGGTATCTATTCTGATCTCAAATAATCGTGCGTGTAGCTAATCGATTAAGAGTAACGTCCGGTCAACCTCCCTTGTGGAAAGCCATCTTGGTCGTGTTTATATGTGTACCGAGCTGAAAGTAGCACCGCTTTATGCATGAGTAGACTATGGCGCGGTAGATAAAGCTTCGGACTATCAAGAGAACCCCGGTTCGAATTCTGTTCGTTGGCTCTAGCACTTCGCACCAGGTGGGCGATCGGCCTTGTTGTCTCGTTCATGAATTTTTAAACCAAACCATGATGCCAGGTGTGTGTGGTTCACGAAGCTCGTTTACCGATTTCTTTTCGCGTGCCGCGGGGGAGATTGCTACTAAACACCGCCTTTCAAACAGCCTGTCTTCACGAAGTCGATGATCACCGCAGGGTCCCCCGATACAAGTGCAATTCGCCGAATCGTGTTAAGACATGACAGTCTCACCGCCTTGAAGATTCGGCGGCGCATTTCAAATCACCCGTTGATTTGTCGGTTAAACACAGTTGGTGTGGCGTCGAGTCGCGGACGTGAAAGAGAAAGGGCGTGTTGCCGTTTCTGAATAGCAAATGATAATGGATTGTTGGATTTGTAGGTCGACTTCTATTCCAGGAGAAGGAGGAAGGGGTAGAGGGGAAGAGGAAAAGGAGGAGGGGAGGAGGAAGAGCAGGAGGGGAGGAGGAGTGGAGGAGGGGTGAGGAGGAGAGGAGGAGAGGAGGAGAGGAGGAGGATGAAGAAGAGGAGGGGAGGAGGAAGAGTAGGAGGGGAGGAGGGGAGAAGGAGGAGAAGGAGTGGGGTGGGGAGAAGGAGGAGAAGGAGTGGGGTGGGGAGAAGGAGGTGAGGAGGAGGGGAGTAGGAGGGGAGGAGAAGGGGAGAAGAAGGGGAGGAGGAGGGGAGGAGGAGGGGAGTAGGAAGAGGGGAGGAGGAGGGTGAGGAAGAAGCGGATGAAGAGGAAAACAATAAGTTTATTTGTCTCAACGGTAAAGTATACATTCTTTACACTGATAAGCAATATAATTTATACTGAAATACTTGATTTCACAAATATCGAAAACTGTAAAAAAATATATATCAGCAACATAATACATTTAGCAGTGTCATAAAATCCATGTTTGCTCTGGGACTAGAAAACGTAGTAAGACTAGATACGGCAGGTATTGTATCGGCAGCATTCTTTATGTCGCTCGTCCCACACTTCGTAGAAACAGCAGTGGTTTGCGCTGTCTTCAAACCGATATAATGACATTCACTTGGTGATGCCAATCAGACTTGCCCCGAAGTTATTGGTAATATTTGAAATCTATCTCATTAGTGCGCGTCGTGGGGCGCGTGTCTTGGGTGCTTGGATGACGATTAGTGCGTCCACCGTAGCACTGTTCCGAGACGGACATCTCCGGGAGCAGTGTCGTATATCCAATTTACCACCAATTGACCGGACGTCCTTTCGCGAAACATCTGACCCCGTAATGGGGTATTCTGCTCAATATTCCGCACTGCTCAATGTTTCGCATGCAGAGCTAATTCGGAGTCTTCCGCATGCGTCGTCCGGCACGTGTTTCGGGATATCGGCCTTAGGGCCAGTGTGTTCGTGTTGTGCGCGCGAATGTATTTGTTGTGTAAGTACATATGTACGAGCGCGCGAGAGTGCGTATGTATGTGGACGGTATATATTTAATTCATGCGTTTTTGTGGTTGTTGTTGTTGTTGGTGGTGGTGGTGGAGGTGGTGATGATGGTGATGATGGAGGGGGGGTATTGGTGGTGGAGGTGGTGATGGTGGTGGTGGTGGTGGTGGTGGTGGTGGTGGTATTGATGGTGGAGGTCGAAGTGGAGATGGTGATTTAACAAGATTTAAGAAGATTGCCACCCAGAGAATTAACTCTAGGTGGCAGGTGGACAAGGAAGCCCTTTGGCTTATCGAGAATCCGACCCTTTTATCTATGTGTATCCCGCCCGTCTGAGGTATGTGTCGATTTTATTTTTAAACATATTCACGCTACTAGCACCCACACAATCAGCAGGTAATCTGTTCCATTCATTTACAGTCCTTTGTGAAAATGAAAACTTTCTTATATCTAATCTACTCTGCTCCTTTGCTAATGTAACTTCATGTCCTCTAGTTCTTCTATCTTTCTTAACTGAGAAAAAAATATTTCTATCAATATTTTCATAACCCTTCAATATTTTAAACACTTCTATCTGATCTCCTCTCAATCTCCTGGTCTCTAGTGTTGTTAAACCGCATTTTTTTAGGCGTATTTCGTAACTAAGATCCCTCAGTTTTGGTGTAATTTTAGTTGCTCTCCTCTGCACTCTTTCTAGCATATCTATGTCCTTCCTGTGATATGGCCTCCACGCTTGAATACAATATTCTAAATGAGGCCTAACTATTGTTTTATACAGCGGTATTATTAGCTCTTTTTCCTTATACGTTATGTTTCGCCTAATTAATCCAAGGATTTGATTTCCCTTTGAAGCTGCAATTCCGCACTGCTCTGAAACCTTCATATAAGCACTAATGGTTAACCCTAAGTCCTTTTCTTTTACAGTAGTACTTAGTACAGTACCCCCCATTGTATATTCTACTTCTTCGTTCCCATGTCCTGTGTGGAGGCATTTACATTTCCCAAAATTGAATAGCATTTGCCACTTTTCAGACCATTTGATCAACCTGTCAAGATCATCTTGTAAATGCTGTCTATCTCCATCACTTTTAATCTTTCTAAACACTTTTGTATCATCTGCAAATTTCAACACCTTGCTTGTTATTTCATCATCCAAATCGTTGATATATATTAAGAATAATATAGGACCTATACTGATCCCTGTGGTTCCCCACTCAATACCGATTTCCAGTTTGAAACCTCCCCATCAACTACTACACGTTGTCTCTGTCAATCAGCCATTGTTCTATCCAGTTTATTATACCATTTCCTATGCCATGGGCCTTTAGTTTAAGCAGTAATCTTTGATGTGGTATTTTGTCGAAAAGCTTTTTGAAAATCTAAGTAGACGATATCTACTGGTGATCCCTCATCTACCCACTTAGTGATGTCTTCCAAAAACATAACATATTTGTTAAGCATGACCTCGCTTTTAAAAAACCATGTTGAGATGGGTTTATCAAGTTATGTTTAACAAGAAAATCCACCATGTGATCTTTAATTAGTCTTTCTAATAATTTGCAAATCACTGATGTTAAACTCACTGGTCTATAGTTCTCTGACTTGTTTCTCGAACCTTTTTTAAATAACGGTATAATGTTTGCCTCTTTCCATTCTAAAGGAACCACTCCCTCTTCTAATGACAAATTGAAAACTGTTGCAAGCGGTACGCTAATTTGTTCTACAATTTCCAATAGTAGTTTGGGCGGAATCCCATCCACTCCAGGTGATTTATTATCCTTCATAGCCCTTATTTTCTTAGCTACCATTTCCGGGGTTACAATTAATTGTCCTAAATAGTATGAATCTGCCCCCTTGAACTTAGCCTCTGGTACTGGCAGTGAACTAATATCTTCCCTGGTAAACAATGAACTAAAGTACTCATTCAGGTCTTCTGCCATTAAGAATCCCTCTGATATTATATTTCCAGCACTATCTTCTAGAGGACCGACTTTATCTTGAACTTTCTGTTTGCTTCGAACATACGCATAAAAACTCTTGCTGTCATGTTTTATATTACTAACTAATTGTTGTTCATAGCTTCTCTTTGAATTTCTAATTTCAGCTGTAGCTTGGTTAAGTGCTTCTTTATAACTGTTGTAGTCTTCATCATTTCCAGTACATCTATATGACTTCCACATCTTTTGTTTATACTTAATTTTCTAATGGCTTCTTTCGATAAGTGTTTCTTTTTGGACCGTTTTCCTTGTTTTTGAAGGGTACAAATTTATCGACTATGCACTTAATTTAATTCTTTAATATATTCCAGCATTCTGTTGCCGTCTTATTTTTCAGTGTGTTATTCCAGTCTATCTTTGCTAAATATTTCCTCATGTCCTTATACCTTCCTTTGTGGAAATTTCTCCCATACTGCTTTTTACTATTCCTTTCTGATTTTACTTTGATGGTAAAATGTATCTGGTTGTGATCGCTACTCCCCAGTGGCTCACATATATTGACATTGTCAACTAATTCATTCTGTGAGGACAAAACTATGTCTAACACATTCTCACCCCTGGTTGGTTTTAGCACATGTTGAGAAAGGAATGTATCTTGAACTAAAACTAAAAACTTATGGTCCTCACTCCCCATACTCTGTAGAGATTTCCATTGTATATGCCCGTGGTTAAAATCCCCCATAATAATACAGTCCCGTTTGCTTACTTCCCTTATAGCGTTTTGTATTTTTTCATTCTCTTCTATGCTTATGTTTGGACTTCGATAAACTAACCCAACTGTTAACGCTGAGTTTCCTGTAACTATGTTACACCAAACAGCTTCTTCGCAATCTGCTTCTCTTTCTAATTTTATTTCATAAGCCTGAATAGATTCTTTAATATATAAAATAACTCCACCTCCCTTTCTTCCTATTCTATCTTTTCTAAACATTACATATCCTGTCAGTCCCAATTCAGCATCTGATATATCGGTGGTGGTCCAGGATTCGGTTATACCTATTATATGAGGGTCAATATCTTCTACCATAATGTTTAGTTCATTTCTTTGTTTACTATACTCCTTGCATTTAAACAAACACATTTATATCCAGCTTCAGAAGAGTTTTCCACACTGTTATTTGCTGATTTATTTGTGCTGTCTTTATCTATGCCTCCATTTTCAGGCTTTTCTGCGAATCTAGTTTAAATAGATACAACCTGTCCCACTGTCAACAGATCGCAGCAGGTCCTCTGAGAAAACTGCTGCCCCCTTTCCACTAAGATGGAGGCCATCTCTCATGTACATATCTTCCCTCCCAACAAAGTATCCCCATAAATCTGTGAATCCCACCCCCTCTTCGTCACACATCTGCTCAACTAGTGCGTTGATCGCCATCCTTTTACAGTTTCTATACGTTGCCCCCCTTCCTCCCATTACTGGCAAAATTCCTGACAGAATAACCTGTTCACCTGTGATGGTGGTGGTGGTTGTGGTATTGGTGGTGGTGGTGGTGGTGGTGGTGGTGGAGGTGGTGATGATGGTGGTGGTGGTGGTGGTATTGGTGGTGCAGGTGGTGGTGATGGTGGTGGTGTATGTACATTATGTACGTACGTAACGTATGTATGTATGTATGTATGTATGTATGTATGTATGTATGCATGTATGTATGTATGCATGTATGTATGTATGTATGTACGTACGTACGTACGTACGTACGTATGTATGTATGTATGTATGTATGTATGTATGTATGTATGTATGTATGTATGTATGTATGTATGTATGTATGTATGTATGTATACAAGCAACGAACGAACGAACGAACGAACGAACGAACGAACGAACGAACGAACGAACGAACGAACGAATGAACGAACGAACGAGTAAACGAACGACTGAAAGACCGACCGACCGACCGACCGACCGACCGACCGACAGAGAGAAAGGTGTGCCAGTGAGAAGGGCGTTCACCTGGCATGTGTGGAGAGGCACTTGGGGAATGTGAAGAGATCACCTGTATAAGTTGCTGCGTCGGCCAACCTGGGGAGGAGACAGGTAAAACCGAATGACTTAATCACGAAACACTGATGTTATTCTCGGAACAGCTACACTACAACGTATCAATAAACCGGCCGCCGCCGCTATGAATGTAAACAAAATGCGTCGTATGCATAATGCAAAGTCCAAAGTAATGCGTCACGTACATGTCTGCCATGCTTGGTCTTTCTAATAGCTCATTTTATTCCTTTACTTGCACACGCAGAACGACGTTGCACGAATATCACCACCTCGACATTTATTTCTCAAAATGTTGTTGTTCTTCCTGTTGCTGTAAACAAGTATAATGGCTATTTTGCTACAGATTGTGATGCATTGTCTTACGTGGCACACATTCATCCAAATTTCGAAAAACCAATTGGTACGTGCTTTATTTTAGATTAAAGTATCACCAGAGAAACAAGTATTGTTGACGATTGTCGGAGCCACTGACTGGTCTGTATAAGGCGTGGCAAATTTAATAAAGATCCACGCATTAACGAAAATACACGCTGAACCACCCGAAGCTGTATAACTATAAAGCAATTGCATTGATCTATTATCTGCGTTACAAATCTCTTTGTAATGGCAAACAATTTTCTGATCTCGTCTTAGAAATATGATGATGCATAATACCCCACCCAGCGTGTTAGCTGCTTCACGAACTAAAATACATTTAGGTTGATTAAGTTCAGATTTGTCCAGAAGACTCGTTAACAAGTTCAACGCGTCTCATTGGTGGAGGCGGGAACTGGGACAAAGTTCAACACATCTCATTGACGGATGCGGGAACTGGCATAAAGTTCAACACATATCATTGGTGGATGCGGCAACTGGGACAGAGTTCAACATATCTCATTAGTGGATGCAACAGCGAAGTTCACCACATCTAATAGGGTGATGCGGCAGCTGGGACAAAGTTCAACACATCTTATTGGTGGATGCGGTAAATGAGGGCAAACTTCTCCACGTCTCATTGGTCGACGCAGCAACTGGGACAAAGTTTAATAGATCCTGCCCGAGGTGACCTGTGTCGGCTGAAGAGGACAGCATGACAATCATCTGCCGACAAACGGTTTGACAACGCGTGTCAGTTGATAATCCGAAAAAATTCTTAACAAATTATCGACTCAGCAAATATTACACCGCGCCAAGATAAATGCTTACAAACGTAATCTCC